>OX375772.1:0-470000 GCA_947359385.1 Chesias legatella
TAACCTAACCTAACCTAACCTAACCTAACCTAACCTAACCTAACCTAACCTAACCTAACCTAACCTAACCTAACCTAACCTAACCTAACCTAACCTAACCTAACCTAACCTAACCTAACCTAACCTAACCTAACCTAACCTAACCTAACCTAACCTAACCTAACCTAACCTAACCTAACCTAACCTAACCTAACCTAACCTAACCTAACCTAACCTAACCTAACCTAACCTAACCTAACCTAACCTAACCTAACCTAACCTAACCTAACCTAACCTAACCTAACCTAACCTAACCTAACCTAACCTAACCTAACCTAACCTAACCTAACCTAACCTAACCTAACCTAACCTAACCTAACCTAACCTAACCTAACCTAACCTAACCTAACCTAACCTAACCTAACCTAACCTAACCTAACCTAACCTAACCTAACCTAACCTAACCTAACCTAACCTAACCTAACCTAACCTAACCTAACCTAACCTAACCTAACCTAACCTAACCTAACCTAACCTAACCTAACCTAACCTAACCTAACCTAACCTAACCTAACCTAACCTAACCTAACCTAACCTAACCTAACCTAACCTAACCTAACCTAACCTAACCTAACCTAACCTAACCTAACCTAACCTAACCTAACCTAACCTAACCTAACCTAACCTAACCTAACCTAACCTAACCTAACCTAACCTAACCTAACCTAACCTAACCTAACCTAACCTAACCTAACCTAACCTAACCTAACCTAACCTAACCTAACCTAACCTAACCTAACCTAACCTAACCTAACCTAACCTAACCTAACCTAACCTAACCTAACCTAACCTAACCTAACCTAACCTAACCTAACCTAACCTAACCTAACCTAACCTAACCTAACCTAACCTAACCTATACCTAACCTAACCTAACCTAACCTAACCTAACCTAACCTAACCTAACCTAACCTAACCTAACCTAACCTAACCTAACCTAACCTAACCTAACCTAACCTAACCTAACCTAACCTAACCTAACCTAACCTAACCTAACCTAACCTAACCTAACCTAACCTAACCTAACCTAACCTAACCTAACCTAACCTAACCTAACCTAACCTAACCTAACCTAACCTAACCTAACCTAACCTAACCTAACCTAACCTAACCTAACCTAACCTAACCTAACCTAACCTAACCTAACCTAACCTAACCTAACCTAACCTAACCTAACCTAACCTAACCTAACCTAACCTAACCTAACCTAACCTAACCTAACCTAACCTAACCTAACCTAACCTAACCTAACCTAACCTAACCTAACCTAACCTAACCTAACCTAACCTAACCTAACCTAACCTAACCTAACCTAACCTAACCTAACCTAACCTAACCTAACCTAACCTAACCTAACCTAACCTAACCTAACCTAACCTAACCTAACCTAACCTAACCTAACCTAACCTAACCTAACCTAACCTAACCTAACCTAACCTAACCTAACCTAACCTAACCTAACCTAACCTAACCTAACCTAACCTAACCTAACCTAACCTAACCTAACCTAACCTAACCTAACCTAACCTAACCTAACCTAACCTAACCTAACCTAACCTAACCTAACCTAACCTAACCTAACCTAACCTAACCTAACCTAACCTAACCTAACCTAACCTAACCTAACCTAACCTAACCTAACCTAACCTAACCTAACCTAACCTAACCTAACCTAACCTAACCTAACCTAACCTAACCTAACCTAACCTAACCTAACCTAACCTAACCTAACCTAACCTAACCTAACCTAACCTAACCTAACCTAACCTAACCTAACCTAACCTAACCTAACCTAACCTAACCTAACCTAACCTAACCTAACCTAACCTAACCTAACCTAACCTAACCTAACCTAACCTAACCTAACCTAACCTAACCTAACCTAACCTAACCTAACCTAACCTAACCTAACCTAACCTAACCTAACCTAACCTAACCTAACCTAACCTAACCTAACCTAACCTAACCTAACCTAACCTAACCTAACCTAACCTAACCTAACCTAACCTAACCTAACCTAACCTAACCTAACCTAACCTAACCTAACCTAACCTAACCTAACCTAACCTAACCTAACCTAACCTAACCTAACCTAACCTAACCTAACCTAACCTAACCTAACCTAACCTAACCTAACCTAACCTAACCTAACCTAACCTAACCTAACCTAACCTAACCTAACCTAACCTAACCTAACCTAACCTAACCTAACCTAACCTAACCTAACCTAACCTAACCTAACCTAACCTAACCTAACCTAACCTAACCTAACCTAACCTAACCTAACCTAACCTAACCTAACCTAACCTAACCTAACCTAACCTAACCTAACCTAACCTAACCTAACCTAACCTAACCTAACCTAACCTAACCTAACCTAACCTAACCTAACCTAACCTAACCTAACCTAACCTAACCTAACCTAACCTAACCTAACCTAACCTAACCTAACCTAACCTAACCTAACCTAACCTAACCTAACCTAACCTAACCTAACCTAACCTAACCTAACCTAACCTAACCTAACCTAACCTAACCTAACCTAACCTAACCTAACCTAACCTAACCTAACCTAACCTAACCTAACCTAACCTAACCTAACCTAACCTAACCTAACCTAACCTAACCTAACCTAACCTAACCTAACCTAACCTAACCTAACCTAACCTAACCTAACCTAACCTAACCTAACCTAACCTAACCTAACCTAACCTAACCTAACCTAACCTAACCTAACCTAACCTAACCTAACCTAACCTAACCTAACCTAACCTAACCTAACCTAACCTAACCTAACCTAACCTAACCTAACCTAACCTAACCTAACCTAACCTAACCTAACCTAACCTAACCTAACCTAACCTAACCTAACCTAACCTAACCTAACCTAACCTAACCTAACCTAACCTAACCTAACCTAACCTAACCTAACCTAACCTAACCTAACCTAACCTAACCTAACCTAACCTAACCTAACCTAACCTAACCTAACCTAACCTAACCTAACCTAACCTAACCTAACCTAACCTAACCTAACCTAACCTAACCTAACCTAACCTAACCTAACCTAACCTAACCTAACCTAACCTAACCTAACCTAACCTAACCTAACCTAACCTAACCTAACCTAACCTAACCTAACCTAACCTAACCTAACCTAACCTAACCTAACCTAACCTAACCTAACCTAACCTAACCTAACCTAACCTAACCTAACCTAACCTAACCTAACCTAACCTAACCTAACCTAACCTAACCTAACCTAACCTAACCTAACCTAACCTAACCTAACCTAACCTAACCTAACCTAACCTAACCTAACCTAACCTAACCTAACCTAACCTAACCTAACCTAACCTAACCTAACCTAACCTAACCTAACCTAACCTAACCTAACCTAACCTAACCTAACCTAACCTAACCTAACCTAACCTAACCTAACCTAACCTAACCTAACCTAACCTAACCTAACCTAACCTAACCTAACCTAACCTAACCTAACCTAACCTAACCTAACCTAACCTAACCTAACCTAACCTAACCTAACCTAACCTAACCTAACCTAACCTAACCTAACCTAACCTAACCTAACCTAACCTAACCTAACCTAACCTAACCTAACCTAACCTAACCTAACCTAACCTAACCTAACCTAACCTAACCTAACCTAACCTAACCTAACCTAACCTAACCTAACCTAACCTAACCTAACCTAACCTAACCTAACCTAACCTAACCTAACCTAACCTAACCTAACCTAACCTAACCTAACCTAACCTAACCTAACCTAACCTAACCTAACCTAACCTAACCTAACCTAACCTAACCTAACCTAACCTAACCTAACCTAACCTAACCTAACCTAACCTAACCTAACCTAACCTAACCTAACCTAACCTAACCTAACCTAACCTAACCTAACCTAACCTAACCTAACCTAACCTAACCTAACCTAACCTAACCTAACCTAACCTAACCTAACCTAACCTAACCTAACCTAACCTAACCTAACCTAACCTAACCTAACCTAACCTAACCTAACCTAACCTAACCTAACCTAACCTAACCTAACCTAACCTAACCTAACCTAACCTAACCTAACCTAACCTAACCTAACCTAACCTAACCTAACCTAACCTAACCTAACCTAACCTAACCTAACCTAACCTAACCTAACCTAACCTAACCTAACCTAACCTAACCTAACCTAACCTAACCTAACCTAACCTAACCTAACCTAACCTAACCTAACCTAACCTAACCTAACCTAACCTAACCTAACCTAACCTAACCTAACCTAACCTAACCTAACCTAACCTAACCTAACCTAACCTAACCTAACCTAACCTAACCTAACCTAACCTAACCTAACCTAACCTAACCTAACCTAACCTAACCTAACCTAACCTAACCTAACCTAACCTAACCTAACCTAACCTAACCTAACCTAACCTAACCTAACCTAACCTAACCTAACCTAACCTAACCTAACCTAACCTAACCTAACCTAACCTAACCTAACCTAACCTAACCTAACCTAACCTAACCTAACCTAACCTAACCTAACCTAACCTAACCTAACCTAACCTAACCTAACCTAACCTAACCTAACCTAACCTAACCTAACCTAACCTAACCTAACCTAACCTAACCTAACCTAACCTAACCTAACCTAACCTAACCTAACCTAACCTAACCTAACCTAACCTAACCTAACCTAACCTAACCTAACCTAACCTAACCTAACCTAACCTAACCTAACCTAACCTAACCTAACCTAACCTAACCTAACCTAACCTAACCTAACCTAACCTAACCTAACCTAACCTAACCTAACCTAACCTAACCTAACCTAACCTAACCTAACCTAACCTAACCTAACCTAACCTAACCTAACCTAACCTAACCTAACCTAACCTAACCTAACCTAACCTAACCTAACCTAACCTAACCTAACCTAACCTAACCTAACCTAACCTAACCTAACCTAACCTAACCTAACCTAACCTAACCTAACCTAACCTAACCTAACCTAACCTAACCTAACCTAACCTAACCTAACCTAACCTAACCTAACCTAACCTAACCTAACCTAACCTAACCTAACCTAACCTAACCTAACCTAACCTAACCTAACCTAACCTAACCTAACCTAACCTAACCTAACCTAACCTAACCTAACCTAACCTAACCTAACCTAACCTAACCTAACCTAACCTAACCTAACCTAACCTAACCTAACCTAACCTAACCTAACCTAACCTAACCTAACCTAACCTAACCTAACCTAACCTAACCTAACCTAACCTAACCTAACCTAACCTAACCTAACCTAACCTAACCTAACCTAACCTAACCTAACCTAACCTAACCTAACCTAACCTAACCTAACCTAACCTAACCTAACCTAACCTAACCTAACCTAACCTAACCTAACCTAACCTAACCTAACCTAACCTAACCTAACCTAACCTAACCTAACCTAACCTAACCTAACCTAACCTAACCTAACCTAACCTAACCTAACCTAACCTAACCTAACCTAACCTAACCTAACCTAACCTAACCTAACCTAACCTAACCTAACCTAACCTAACCTAACCTAACCTAACCTAACCTAACCTAACCTAACCTAACCTAACCTAACCTAACCTAACCTAACCTAACCTAACCTAACCTAACCTAACCTAACCTAACCTAACCTAACCTAACCTAACCTAACCTAACCTAACCTAACCTAACCTAACCTAACCTAACCTAACCTAACCTAACCTAACCTAACCTAACCTAACCTAACCTAACCTAACCTAACCTAACCTAACCTAACCTAACCTAACCTAACCTAACCTAACCTAACCTAACCTAACCTAACCTAACCTAACCTAACCTAACCTAACCTAACCTAACCTAACCTAACCTAACCTAACCTAACCTAACCTAACCTAACCTAACCTAACCTAACCTAACCTAACCTAACCTAACCTAACCTAACCTAACCTAACCTAACCTAACCTAACCTAACCTAACCTAACCTAACCTAACCTAACCTAACCTAACCTAACCTAACCTAACCTAACCTAACCTAACCTAACCTAACCTAACCTAACCTAACCTAACCTAACCTAACCTAACCTAACCTAACCTAACCTAACCTAACCTAACCTAACCTAACCTAACCTAACCTAACCTAACCTAACCTAACCTAACCTAACCTAACCTAACCTAACCTAACCTAACCTAACCTAACCTAACCTAACCTAACCTAACCTAACCTAACCTAACCTAACCTAACCTAACCTAACCTAACCTAACCTAACCTAACCTAACCTAACCTAACCTAACCTAACCTAACCTAACCTAACCTAACCTAACCTAACCTAACCTAACCTAACCTAACCTAACCTAACCTAACCTAACCTAACCTAACCTAACCTAACCTAACCTAACCTAACCTAACCTAACCTAACCTAACCTAACCTAACCTAACCTAACCTAACCTAACCTAACCTAACCTAACCTAACCTAACCTAACCTAACCTAACCTAACCTAACCTAACCTAACCTAACCTAACCTAACCTAACCTAACCTAACCTAACCTAACCTAACCTAACCTAACCTAACCTAACCTAACCTAACCTAACCTAACCTAACCTAACCTAACCTAACCTAACCTAACCTAACCTAACCTAACCTAACCTAACCTAACCTAACCTAACCTAACCTAACCTAACCTAACCTAACCTAACCTAACCTAACCTAACCTAACCTAACCTAACCTAACCTAACCTAACCTAACCTAACCTAACCTAACCTAACCTAACCTAACCTAACCTAACCTAACCTAACCTAACCTAACCTAACCTAACCTAACCTAACCTAACCTAACCTAACCTAACCTAACCTAACCTAACCTAACCTAACCTAACCTAACCTAACCTAACCTAACCTAACCTAACCTAACCTAACCTAACCTAACCTAACCTAACCTAACCTAACCTAACCTAACCTAACCTAACCTAACCTAACCTAACCTAACCTAACCTAACCTAACCTAACCTAACCTAACCTAACCTAACCTAACCTAACCTAACCTAACCTAACCTAACCTAACCTAACCTAACCTAACCTAACCTAACCTAACCTAACCTAACCTAACCTAACCTAACCTAACCTAACCTAACCTAACCTAACCTAACCTAACCTAACCTAACCTAACCTAACCTAACCTAACCTAACCTAACCTAACCTAACCTAACCTAACCTAACCTAACCTAACCTAACCTAACCTAACCTAACCTAACCTAACCTAACCTAACCTAACCTAACCTAACCTAACCTAACCTAACCTAACCTAACCTAACCTAACCTAACCTAACCTAACCTAACCTAACCTAACCTAACCTAACCTAACCTAACCTAACCTAACCTAACCTAACCTAACCTAACCTAACCTAACCTAACCTAACCTAACCTAACCTAACCTAACCTAACCTAACCTAACCTAACCTAACCTAACCTAACCTAACCTAACCTAACCTAACCTAACCTAACCTAACCTAACCTAACCTAACCTAACCTAACCTAACCTAACCTAACCTAACCTAACCTAACCTAACCTAACCTAACCTAACCTAACCTAACCTAACCTAACCTAACCTAACCTAACCTAACCTAACCTAACCTAACCTAACCTAACCTAACCTAACCTAACCTAACCTAACCTAACCTAACCTAACCTAACCTAACCTAACCTAACCTAACCTAACCTAACCTAACCTAACCTAACCTAACCTAACCTAACCTAACCTAACCTAACCTAACCTAACCTAACCTAACCTAACCTAACCTAACCTAACCTAACCTAACCTAACCTAACCTAACCTAACCTAACCTAACCTAACCTAACCTAACCTAACCTAACCTAACCTAACCTAACCTAACCTAACCTAACCTAACCTAACCTAACCTAACCTAACCTAACCTAACCTAACCTAACCTAACCTAACCTAACCTAACCTAACCTAACCTAACCTAACCTAACCTAACCTAACCTAACCTAACCTAACCTAACCTAACCTAACCTAACCTAACCTAACCTAACCTAACCTAACCTAACCTAACCTAACCTAACCTAACCTAACCTAACCTAACCTAACCTAACCTAACCTAACCTAACCTAACCTAACCTAACCTAACCTAACCTAACCTAACCTAACCTAACCTAACCTAACCTAACCTAACCTAACCTAACCTAACCTAACCTAACCTAACCTAACCTAACCTAACCTAACCTAACCTAACCTAACCTAACCTAACCTAACCTAACCTAACCTAACCTAACCTAACCTAACCTAACCTAACCTAACCTAACCTAACCTAACCTAACCTAACCTAACCTAACCTAACCTAACCTAACCTAACCTAACCTAACCTAACCTAACCTAACCTAACCTAACCTAACCTAACCTAACCTAACCTAACCTAACCTAACCTAACCTAACCTAACCTAACCTAACCTAACCTAACCTAACCTAACCTAACCTAACCTAACCTAACCTAACCTAACCTAACCTAACCTAACCTAACCTAACCTAACCTAACCTAACCTAACCTAACCTAACCTAACCTAACCTAACCTAACCTAACCTAACCTAACCTAACCTAACCTAACCTAACCTAACCTAACCTAACCTAACCTAACCTAACCTAACCTAACCTAACCTAACCTAACCTAACCTAACCTAACCTAACCTAACCTAACCTAACCTAACCTAACCTAACCTAACCTAACCTAACCTAACCTAACCTAACCTAACCTAACCTAACCTAACCTAACCTAACCTAACCTAACCTAACCTAACCTAACCTAACCTAACCTAACCTAACCTAACCTAACCTAACCTAACCTAACCTAACCTAACCTAACCTAACCTAACCTAACCTAACCTAACCTAACCTAACCTAACCTAACCTTTTTTTTTTTTTTTTTTTTTTTTTTATATGGGGAAATGCCTTTACGCATTCCCGCTCGCTTCGGGGGAAGCAAGCGGGATATGTCGGGCTAGGCGCTATTGAAACAATAGTTATAGCCCGCGCGCCACTACCGACTAAAACCCCATAGTGTTCCGTCTCTGTAGCAACAAACGGGGGGAGCGGGTCCGTTTTCACATTCTCCGCCACCCCCGTTCATGCTGGTGTCCGCTGCGTCGGTTCAGCGGACCCACCTCTGGAAGGATTGATGCCCTCCAATAAAACAACTCAACAAGTGTAAAAAAAAATAACAAATGTAAATAATAACAAATGTAAAAATAACAACAAGGGAGGTGCCCGGGAACACTTGGGCACCTACACCTCACGAGGGCCTATGTTGCGGAACGCCGGACGCCCCCGCATCCAACGCCCCAGGCCCTCCAAGCGGAGACGGAGTGCGAGCTCGATTAGCTCGCCTCCGTGTCCGCGCTCTCCGGAGCGGAAGAGAGAGAGGATCTTTCTCTCTCTCCCGCTCTTCTTCTTCCCTTCTTGAGATGACTTTCTCACAGAAGGTGACCATTGCACTCCATGACCTTTCGTCATCAACCATCTTGAGTATGATGGTTGACAAGGAAAGGTCTATTCCTACGACTCTGACCAGTTCACGACGTGGTTCCTCGTCTACAGGACATTCTTCTAGTACATGCTGTGCATTGTCATCAGCACAGCCACAGCTATGACACAACGGGGTCGCTTCTCTTTTGGCTACGTTGCACAGGTATCTCCCGAAACAACCATGTCCCGAGAGCACCTGTGCAAGGCGGAAGGTTAGCGGTCCGTGCTTGCGTTGGACCCACTCAATTAAAACGGGTCGTATCGCTTGGAGGAGTCTGAGAGCACCAGCTCCCCTCTGTACTGGCCCGGTAAGGAGCCGATCCCTCCAGGTATTTAAGGCCACTGTCCTAGCATCTCGTCGCCAGCAAACCACCTCCTGTGGTAGTGGGCGGAGGTCTTGTTGACGCGCCCGCACGTTGCGACTATACACCTCCAACAAGATGTCGGCTTCTAAGTCCCATGGAAGGGAGCCGGCTATGACACAAGCTACCTCGTGTGAGAGCGTGCGATAGCCTCTGCACACTCTCACAGCCATCACCCTCTGCGCTTTAAGGAGCAAGGCTGTTTCCCGGGAGTTTAGGGTCCCAGCCCATATAGGGGCACCATACAGGGCCATCGATCTCACCACCGCCATGTAAAGGTGGCGGCAGCTCGAATTTCCCCCTCCGAGGTTAGGAAGAAGACGGCTCAGTGCAGCAGCGGTCCCCATGAGTTTGGGTGACAGACGCTGCAGGTGTTCCCCGAATCTCCACCTGCTGTCGAGCACAACACCGAGGTATTTAAGCGTCGACCCGACAGCTATTGGCGTACCGCCCACCACGATGTTGGAGCCTGCAGGAGGCCCCGACCGAGGACCATGAAAACAGATGGCCTCGGATTTACGAAGAGCCACCTCCAGGCCCAACCGCCGGACTCTGGCCACAACCGCTGCGACTCCGGCTGTAGCCAGTATCGACGCCTCTCTGTAGGTCTTCCCCCGAGCGGTGACCAATGTGTCGTCGGCATAACAAACGATGCCGACGCCACGGAGGTTAGCGCCCCGGAGGACCCAGTCATATCCGACGTTCCACAGGAGTGGGCCTAGAGCGGACCCCTGCGGAACACCACGCGCCATAGGTCTCCGTCCCAATCCTTCGCTCGTCGGGAAGACTACCTCCCTATCAGAGAGATAATCCCCAACAAGTCGTAGGAGATACTCAGGTACTTGATGGTACTTCAGTCCCTCCATTATCGTGCTCCACGGCAGCGTATTAAAAGCATTGGCGATGTCTAAAGACACCGCCAACATAACGCCGCCACTGGAACACGCTTTCTCGTAGAGGTCGCGCAGACAGGATATTGCATCCAAGGTAGAGCGACCTTTACGAAACCCGAATTGAGTATCAGCCAAGTCCGGGCCTATCGTCTCCAAATGGTCAACGAGGCGGGAAACAATGATACGCTCCAGCATCTTGCCCGCCTCGTCAAGGAGCACGATTGGGCGATATCCCACCGGTTCATCTGATGGGCGCCCATCCTTACGAAGAAGGACAAGCTTGCCCCGCTTCCATCTTTTAGGGAATTTCCCCTCCCGCAAGCAGCGCTCAAATAAGCCCTTCAGGCGGGAATCCAGGGCGTCTTGGGCGAGGGCCCATGCACGGCCGGGTATGCCATCAGGTCCTGGCGCCGTGTTCCGTGCCTTCATTCGAAACACGGCGGCACCAAGTTCTCCATCCGTGATTGCGGGGGGACTACCAGGAGAGCCACTCATCGTCACATTATCGTGTTCCCTCTGTGGCACTACTAGATCGCTCCCAAGTGCGCCAGGGAATAGACCCTCTACCACTCGTTGCAGGACCGTGGGTTCCAGAGTGGTTGTGATGGGTGGAGCCCAAGGGCGGAGTTTCTGTCGCGCCAGTCGATATGGCCGACCCCATGGATCAACCTCCAGCGTCTCCAACAGCTGTCGCCAAGCTTGCGCCTTGGCCTCGCCAATTGTCACGCGGAGGGACTTAGACGACTCTCTATAGGCCGCGTAGAGAGCGTCTGACTCAGCTGTCTCTTGGAGTCTTCTCCTCCGGTACCTCTGATACCGTCGACGCCTAGCCAAGCATTCGCGACGTAGTTGGGCAATTTCCTCCGTCCACCAGTAGACCTGGCGTTTGGATGGAGGTGCCCGCGCGCGGGGCATCGATGCGTCGCAAACGTGTGCCATTGCTTCGCACAGCTTGTCGGCTTCCTCGTCTAACTCCGTCGGCTCGGAGGGTGGAGCGTTCCATGCCTGTACAGTGGCAGCTTCCCGCAACAACTCCGAATTCAACCGATTGAGGACCCACCGTGGCCCAAAATCAGGAAGCCTCTGCCTATCCAGATTTGAATGGGACAAGGAGATGTTGAAGCGTATGTAGCGGTGGTCGGAGAGTGTCTCCTCATCCAACACCTCCCAGTCTCTGATCTGACGAGCGATCTCAGAGGTGGCAAAGGTCACGTCAATAACTGACCCACCCCGCTGCCGCACACACGTCTGCACAGATCCTGTGTTAAGGACGCATAGGCCTGTCTCCGTTAGCCACTCCATCACCGCTCTGCCACGCGCGTCAGTCGTCGATGATCCCCATGCCGTGGACTTGGCATTGAGATCTCCGAGGACGACAACAGGCAGAGGACGACTTCGGCCGACTACGGTCCCCAACTCGCCGAGAAGGGATTCCAGTTCGTGGAGAGGTGCGTTGGGAGAGTGGTATACCCCAACTACAACCATTTGGCCAACTCGAGCCGCAACAAACCCTCTACCTCTCGCAACTCCTTCGAGTGCTGGGGAGTGTGTCGGCGACTGCGTGGTTATTGCAACCAAGCCATCGAGGTCGCCGACCCAGTCAGGTCTGGGTGGGACCACGTATGGCTCGGCGACTACTGCAACCTGAATCGACCACTCTGCCAAGCTTTGGAGTAAAAGATCCTGAGCCCGCATGGAGTGGTTGATGTTCGCCTGGAGGAATTTAACTGGCATTTCAGTTGACCTCCATTGAATTCACCTGCTCCACTACGGAGCGAGTCGGCTGTGACTTGGCGCTGGCCTCAGTCATGGCTGGTTTCCGTCTCGCCCCTGTCTTTTTCGGGGGCTTGGCACATGCCTTGCCCCCGGAGAGGTGAGCCGCCGGTTTGCCCGCAGCTGCACATACAGTGCAGTGGGGGGCGGCGGTGCAATCGCTGGCTTTATGACCGGGTTGACCGCAACGATAGCAATCCTTGCTACGGTCAACATCCGACTTGCACTGTGCCCAAACGTGACCCGTCGTTAGACATCTGAAGCAACGGCGAGGCCTAGCATCAAGGATGCGAACCTGCGCCGCTACCCATCCGACCAGCAGACGGTTCCCAATTTTTTGGGCAGCTTCGACGGGGCAGCGTACAAAGGCCGTGCCCATTCCGGCCTGGCCCTTTCTTATTGCTCCAACTTTGACATTCTCTGTCGCGCATGTCCCAGCTTTGGCAAGAGCCTCCACCAGTTCTTCGGGGGTGACAGAGTCATCCAGGCCACTTACACGCAAATCTGCCGAGATGACTGGCCTGGATACTCGCACTTCTTCCACTTCTTGGAACACCTCGTTGAGCTTTGCAGCCAGAGAGTCCGCTTTTTCCCCCTTTTCGACCCCAGCGACCTCCAGGATACGGGCTCCTGTGGCTGCAGTCCTCATCCTCAAAGGAGGTACTCCAAGTGTCCCAAGGTCAATGCGGGACTTGGCTTCCGCCAGCACCTTTGCGTAGGTGATGCCTTTACCGGCTGCTTCCGGCTGAAGCGTGATCACCACCGCTGCGGTGCGTGGTGGGCGGAGTTTAGCCCCTTTCTTCTCGGGTTTCGAGGTTTTCGGCTCCGAGGCTCTTTTGGGAGCGGATGACCTCGATTTGCCCGATTCGACCGTCTTGCCCTTCTTGGCGCCACGCTTAACGACCGTTACCCACGTCTCTTGCGTTGGAGCAGTTGGGCGGGGCTCTGGTCGTATGGAGGTGGGCTCTACCTCTGCAGTGGTAGCAGAGACGGCCTTCCCCTTACTCTTCTTCCCTTTTCCAATATTCCCAGTTTTGGGCTCTGGAGCTTGGGAGGTAGGGTGCACAGGCGGGCCCAACACCGACGTGCTGGCCACAGCCGACTTTGGAGCCGCTTCAGCTCTCCTTCTGTCAGCGGCCAAAGGTGGTCTGAGACGCTTCTCAGGGAGAAGACGCTCTTCTAGACCCTCAAAGCGGGCATTAATCATGGTGCCCACCTGCACCATGACCGTCCGCATTACATCCTCGAGGGCTGGAGCCTGCAATGGAGCAGGAACTGGTGTTGACGTCACACCCACAGTCCTCAATTCTTCTAGCTCACGGCGAAGCTGTTTGAGCTCCTCCGTAAGCTGCTTGTTAGCGCTTACTAACAAAGCCATCTCCTCGGGCATCGTGCGTGCCCGTGTTACCTCGAAGGAGGCCTTAATGACCTCAGCAGCCTCCTTCAGGGCCCTCACGTATGTGCCCTTGAGGTTCTTGGACTTCGTAGCAATTTTTGATATGGTGTCTACGGAGTCCATCACCATTATTTCTACTTGAGCCGCGTCGCGGTTCTCCATCCCGGGCGTAGTCGCCGACTGCGCCTTCAAGAAGAAAGCCTTTGTTGCCCCCTGCTTTCGTTGCATCTCTTCCGCCAATTCCCTCTCGGCAATGAGGCGTAATTCCTCCTCTCTGGCTTGATTCAGTTCGGCCTTAGCTTGCGCCAGACCGACGTATTGCCCAGTGGTGGGCGGGCGTCCACGCCCTCGACGAGCATGAGGGACTTTGGGCAACGGCGAGGCGTCGTCCGAAAAGTCTCCCTCCTCTTCGCTCCTCAGGCGTTTACGCCATACACCAGGCGATGACCTCCTAGAGGTCACCGACGCAAAACTCACATCCGAGTCCGACTCCGACAAGTCCACCATCTTTGACCCCGCAACAAGGTCATCGTCCTCAGACAGTCTCTCCAGCAAGACTACGGCCCTGCCAATCTTCCTCTCATCAACTACGTTTTTTGCGCATAGCGCCTCCTCCCTTACATCTTGGTTTTTGTTTTTTAAGGTTTCCATAATTAAATCCCACGAGTATGGGGGAAAAACGGTCCGCCCAGTCAGTGCCCCCTGTGACTGGGTAAGCCTATGCGTGACCCGCTACGGAGATTCGGCCGGTACTCCCGCGGGGAACGCGCTAGGAACTGTGCTCCCCCACAGCCATGAACACCCTCTCGCCACGCGACGCAGCTTAGGGTGGGGGTAATTTTTTAGAGAGGTTTTCTTCCTCGCGGCCCGGGCAGTTAAGCCAAGACCCTCGGCCCCCCTTCAAGACACGAGACGTGATCCGCATCTAACGGGGGGGTTACGATTTGTGGACGGTGGCCCGAAGGCCTGTTCGGAGGCAGGGTAAGTGCACACCGAACCCATCCCGCTCGCATCGCCGCTACTCAGCATATGGCTGAGACGCCGACCAAGCTCCACCTACATAGCCATTACTGGCTCCTCCGGTTTGCCCGACAGGGTAGCCGAGTTGACCAGCCCTGCCGCGCCGCAGACCTTGCAGGCCCGCCATCCCACGACTCGAAAGTCCGCTGAGCCCTGAAAAGGGCTCCGGAAGGTGTCCCACTGGACCCTAACCCACCTATTTATGAGCCCTGAAAAGGGCTACTCTACCTCCTCAGGAGCTAACGTCATCCGCTGTGCCCAATAGGGGACACGCGGAGAGGCCCTACTCCAAACCCGACTACCCCACCCAACAACTAAATCCCCCCCAAACCCACACGCGGCGCCTGGTGGTTTCAGTAACGCCCCGCCTCTGAAGGAGGCGAGACTAATAGGCATGGTGAACCTCGGAAAGGATCTCCACCAGACTTGCCTTGAGGATCGTCACGACCTGCGCTACCCTCAAGACCTCACCCCCTATCCATCACGGGATGGATAGGTAGGCCTGGACTTATCCAATGCGCCGAACAGCCGTTAGGCTGCCGCTGGAGTCTCGGAACGCTCCATTAATGGATAAACCCAGACCCGCCCAACCTAACCTAACCTTTTTTTTTTTTTTTTTTTTTTTATATGTGGAAATGCCTTTACGCATTCCCGCTCGCTTCGGGGGAAGTAAGCGGGATATGTCGGGCTAGACGCTATTAAACAATAGTTACAGCCCGCGCGTCACTACCGACTAAAACCACATAGTGTTCCTTCTAATTCAGCAACAAACGGGGGGAGCGGGTCCGTTTTCACATTCTCCGCCACCCCCGTTCATGCTGGTGTCCGCTGCGTCGGTTCAGCGGACCCGCCTCTGGAGAGATTGACTTCCTCCAATAAAAACCACTCAACAAATGTAAAATAATAACAAATGTAAAAAATAACAAATGTAAAAAATAACAAATGTAAAAATAACAACAAGGGAGGTGCCCGGGAACACTTGGGCACCTACACCTCACGAGGGTCTATGTTGCGGAACGCCGGACGCCCCCGCATCCAACGCCCCAGGCCCTCCAAGCGGAGACGGGGTGCGAGCTCGGTTAGCTCGCCTCCGTGTCCGTGCTCTCCGGAGCGGAAGAGAGAGAGGATCTTTCTCTCTCTCCCGCTCTTCTTCTTCCCTTCGCGAAATCACCGTTTCGCAGAAAGCGATCACTGCGCTCCAAGACCTTTCATCATCAACCATCTTTGAAATGATGGTTGACAAGGAAAGGTCCATACCCACTACTGCAATTAATGCATGCCGCGGATCCTCCTCACCAGGACACTCTTCCAACGCATGTTGGGCAGTGTCTTCTACGCAGCCACAACTGTGGCACACTGGGGTCGCCTCCCTTTTGGCTACGTTACACAGGTACCTCCCGAAACAACCGTGTCCCGAGAGTACCTGTGTAAGCCGATAAGTCAGCGCACCGTGTTTCCGCTGTACCCACTCCAAAAGTACAGGCTGTATTGCCTGCAAGAGCCTGATAGCTCCAGCTCCCCTCTGTGCAGGTCCCGTGAGAAGCCGTTCTCTCCAGGCACTCAAGGCCACTGACCTGGCATCTCGCCGCCAGCTAACCACCTCCTGTGGTAATGGACGGAGGTCCTGTTCACGGCCCCTCACTAAGCGACTGTACACGTCTGCCAGGATGTCGGCTTCCAAGTCCCATGGAAGGGACCCGGCTATGACGCAGGCCACCTCGTGCGAGAGCGTGCGATATCCTCTGCACACTCTCAGAGCCATCACCCTTTGCGCCCTGTGGAGCAAGGCTGTTTCTCGGGAGTTTAGGGTCCCAGCCCATATAGGGGCACCATACAGGGCCATCGATCTCACCACCGCCATGTAAAGGTGGCGGCAGCTCGAATTTCCCCCTCCGAGATTAGGGAGAAGACGGCTCAGTGCAGCAGCGGTCCCCATGAGTTTGGGTGACAAACGCTGCAGGTGTTCTCCGAACCTCCACCTGCTGTCGAGCACAACACCGAGGTATTTAAGCGTCGACCCGACAGCTATTGGCGTACCGCCCACCACGATGTTGGAGCCTGCAGGAGGCCCTAACCGAGGACCATGAAAACAGATGGCCTCGGATTTACGAAGAGCCACCTCCAGGCCCAGCCTCCGGACTCTGGCCACGACCGCTGCGACTCCGGCCGTAGCCAGTATCGACGCCTCTCTGTAGGTCTTCCCCCGAGCGGTGACCAGTGTGTCGTCGGCATAACAAATGATGCCGACGCCACGGAGGTTAGCGCCCCGGAGGACCCAGTCATATCCGACGTTCCACAGGAGAGGGCCTAAAGCGGACCCCTGCGGAACACCACGCGTCATGGGACATCTTCCCTCACCTTCTCTCGTTGGGAAGACTACCTCTCTGTCGGAGAGATAGTCCCCAACAAGCCTTTGGAGATACTGAGGCACACAATGGTACCTCAGTCCCTCCATTATCGTGCTCCACGGCAGCGTATTAAAAGCATTGGCGATGTCTAAAGACACCGCCAACATAACGCCGCCACTGGAGCACGCCTCCTCGTAGAGGTTGCGCAAGCAGGAAATTGCATCCAGGGTCGAGCGACCTCTACGGAACCCAAACTGGACATTGGCTAGGTCCGGCCCGACACTCTCGAGATGTTCGACGAGGCGGGCAGCGACAACACGCTCCAACATCTTCCCAGCCTCGTCCAGCAGTACGATCGGGCGATATCCCGCTGGTTCATCCGACGGGCGCCCGCTCTTTTGGAGGAGAACAAGTCTGCCCCGTTTCCACCGCTTCGGGAATCTCCCCTCCCGCAGGCAGCGGTCAAAGAGGGCCTTCAGGCGGGTATCCAGCGTATCTTGAGCGAGAGCCCACGCACGACCAGGTATGCCATCGGGTCCTGGCGCCGTGTTCCTCGCCTTCATACGGAGTATGGCTGCACCCAGCTCACCGTCGGTTACTGGAGGGGGAGTGTCTCCTTCCACCTCTGCAAAACCTTCCCTCTGTGGAATCACTGAGGCGGGAGGGAAGAATTCCCCTCCAGGAGCACCTGGGAACAGTCCCTCGACCACCCGTCGCAGGACTTCAGGCTGCAAAGTGCTGGAGGCAGGTGGAGACCAGGGGCGGAGCTTTTGCCGCGCCAACCTGTACGGCCGACCCCATGGGTCATGCTCCAATGTCTCCAGCAATTGGCGCCATGCTTGTGCCTTGGCCTCACCGATGGCAAAGCGAAGAGCCTTAGACGCCTCTCTGTATGCAGCGTACAGGGCTTCCAGCTGAGCTGCTTCCTGAAGCCTCCTCCTCCGGTACCTCTGGTACTGCCGGCGTCTCGTCACGCATTGTTGACGGATCTCACCAATTTCGGCCGACCACCAGTAGACCTGGCGCTTGGGTGGAGGTGCCCGTGCGCGAGGCATTGCTGCATCGCAGACGCGCATCATCGCCGCACACAATTCGTCGGCCTCTGCGTCCAACTCTACCGGCTCAGACGGTGAGGCATTCCACGCCTGAACAATTGCCGCCTCCTGCAGCAGGTCTAGGTTCAGACGTTTAAGGACCCACCGTGGCCCTGTTTCAGGTAACCTCTGCCTAATCTGTTCTGCTTGAGACACAGATACGCTGAACTGGATGTAGCGGTGGTCGGATAGGGTCTCTTCATCCACTAACACCTTCCAGTCCCGGATCCGACGTGCCACTTCAGGGGTGGCGAAGGTCACATCGACCACCGACCCACCCAGCTGACGCACGCATGTCTGCACCGACCCTCTATTAAGGACGCACAGGCCGATCTCCGCAAGCCACTCAGCGACTATTCTTCCCCGTGCGTCAGTCGTCGGGGATCCCCACGCCGAGGATTTGGCGTTGAGGTCTCCGAGGACAACGACAGGCAGAGGACGACTCCGGCCAACCAATATTCCCAGCTCATCGAGGAGGGTTTCGAGCTCGTGGAGGGGAGCATTGGGGGAGTGATACACCCCAACGACAACCATATGTCCAGCTCGCGCTGCAACATACCCTCTACCTCTCCCGACTTCTTCTAAAGATGGCGTCTGCATTGGTGATTGCGTGGTGATTGCGACCACGCCACACAGATCCCCTATCCAATCTGACCGGGGTGGAACCCGGTACGGCTCTGCAATCACGCCGACCTGGATCGACCGCTCTGCCAGGCACTGGAGTAAAAGGTCCTGGGCCCGGGCAGAGTGGTTGATATTCGCCTGGAGGAATGTTACAGCCATACTAGCTTTCCTCCATGCGATCCGCCTGCTCCGTTTCAGGGTGAGTCGGCTGTGACTTGGCGTTGGCCTCAGTCACAGCTGACCTCCGCTTGGCCCCTTTCTTAGTCGGGGGCTTGGCGCATGCCTTGCCCCCGAAGAGGTGGTCCGCAGGTTTACCCGCTGCTGTACAAAGAGGGCAGCGGGGGGCGGCAGAACATTCGCTGGCCATGTGGCCCTGTTGACCGCAGCGGTAACAATCCTTGCTGCGATCAACCTCCGACTTGCACTGGGCCCCTAAGTGACCCAATTCGAAGCACCTGTAGCATCGACGAGGCCTAGCATCAAGGATGCGAACCTGCGCCGATACCCATCCGACTAGAAGTCGGTTGCCATTCCCCGCAATCTTTTTTGCAGCCTCCATAGGGCAGCGGACAAATGCAGTGCCCATTCCCGCTTGTCCTTTTTTAATTGCCCCGGCTTTTATTGCTTGTGGAGAGCATCCACCAGCTTTGGCAAGAGCCTCCACTAACTCTTCAGGGCTTATGGAGTCATCCAGACCGCTCACCCTCAAGTCTGTTGAGATGACCGGCCTGGACACTCGTACATCCTCTACGTCATGGAATACCTCCTTGAGCTTTGCAGCCAAGGAGTCCGCTTTTTCTGCCTTCTCAGAACCGGCAATCTCGAGGATTCTTGCACCGTTAGCCGCAGTCCTAATTCTTAGAGGAGGGACCCCTAGGGCCCCAAGGTCTATCCGGCCCTTCGCCTCCGCCAGCACCTTAGCATAGGTTATGCCTCTCTCCGCGGCCTCCGGCTGCAGGGCGATAACTACAGCTGCAGTGCTAGGAAGGCGGAGTTTCACAGCCTTATTCTCCGTCTTTTTTGAAGTGGCCTGGGACCTTCGGACTTCAGCTCTCTCGGGTGGGAAGGACCTAGTTTTTGTTCTGCTAGGTGCCTTGCTCGTTTTTGAGCCCCGCTTAACCACCGTTACCCACGTCTCTTTCAACGGAGCTGACGGGCGTATCTCTGGCTGCTCAGAATCCAGCTCAACCTCGGCAGAGCCGGCAGCAGCAGGAATCGTTTTTCCTTTATCTTTCTTCGCCCCCTTTTTAGGTTTCACCTTTTTGGGTTCCAGCCCTCTGGAGGTAGAAGGCGCAGGCGTTACTGACGCCAAACTACTGGTCGTAGCTGACACCAACGCAGCTTCTTCTCTCCGTCTATCAGCAGCCAGAGGCGGCCTGAGACGTTTCTCCGGGAGTAGTCTCTCCTCCAGACCCTCGAACCGTGCGTTAATCATGGTGCCCACCTGTACCATGACTTTTTGCAGGACTACGTCCAGGGCTGGGGCCTGGATTGGAGCTGGAGCAGGAGCTGGGTGAGCCTGAGCAGCACGCAGCTCTTCCATTTCCCGGCGAAGTTGTTTTAACTCCCCAGTCAGCTGTTGGTTGGCTCTTACCAATAAAGCCATCTCCTCTGGCATCGAACGCGTCCGTGACTCTTGAAAGGAGGCCTTGATGATTTCTGCAGCTTCCTTCAGAGCCCGAACGTACGTGCCCTTCAAGTTTTTGGACTTCGTCGCTATCTTAGCTATGGTGTTCACGGAGTCCATCACCATGGTTTCTAATTGGGCCGCATCGCGGCCCTCCACCTCAGGCATAGCAGACGACTGCGATTTTTTAAGATACGCACTTGTCGTCGCTTGCTTTCTTCGTATCTCCTCTGCGAATTCTTGCTCGGCGATAAGCCTGAGCTCTTCTTCTCTGGCCTTATTCAGCTCCGCTTTGGCTTTTGCGAGCCCTACGTACTCTCCAGTACTTGGGGGACGTCCACGCCCACGCCGAGCCGCAGAAACCTTCGGCAACGGCGAGGCATCGTCCGAGCTGTTCTCCTCTTCCCCACTACGGGGTCGTTTTCTCCACAAGCTGGAAGTCGACTTCTCCGAAACCACCGACTCAAAACTCACGTCAGAGTCTGACTCTGACAGGTTTACACACCTCGACCTTGCAAGGTCATCGTCTGAAAGTCTATCTAGTAAGACAACGGCCTTCCCAGATTTTCTCCCATCTAACATCTTTTTTGCGCATAGCGCCTCCTCCCTTTCTTCGGTTTTGTTTTTTGTTTTAAAAGTTTCCATTTTTATTCCCACGAGTAGTGGCCGAAATAATGGTCCACCCCGGTAACGGCCATCCCAAGGTAACGGTACATACTGACGGAGGTCCCGTGGTATCCGCAGGGTGTTAACGTGTTTTCCTTCACGGGTTTAACTCGGGTTTTCCTTCCCGCAGGCCGGCCAATTAAGGCAAGCCCGCCATCGACACCGCCATGCCGCGACGTACCCCCTTATGCCACAACGGGGGTCGTTGAAGACAACACAGCAGTATCGGAGAGAGAAATGGCACAGTTTCTCCCAATGACGGTGGCAAGGATGCCTGCCCAACGGTAGTGTAAGTACACGTCAGGCCCGTCTACTATCCACCTCTACGGTGACAGAACACCGTGACAACGTTGCCCGACAGGGTGGCCGAGTTGACCGTTCCCTGCCGCGCCGCAGGCCTTGCAGGCCCGCCATCCCACGACTCGAAAGTCCGCTGAGCCCTGAAAAGGGCTCCGGAAGGTGTCCTTCTGGACCCTACCCCAACGATTATGAGCCCTGAAAAGGGCTACTCTACAGTCCCACTGGACTTTGCCGCCTCTGTAGTGCCATCCATCCGCTGTGCCCAATAGGGGACACGCGGAGAGGCCCAACTCCATTACCCCGACTACCCCACCCAACAACTAAATCCCCCCCAAACCCACACGCGGCGCCTGGTGGTTTCAGTAACGCCCCGCCTCTGAAGGAGGCGAGACTAATAGGCATGGTGAACCTCGGAAAGGATCTCCACCAGACTTGCCTTGAGGATCATCACGACCTGCGCTACCCTCAAGACCTCACCCCCTATCCATCACGGGATGGATAGGTAGGCCTGGACTTATCCAATGCGCCGAACAGCCGTTAGGCTGCCGCTGGAGTCTCGGAACGCTCCATTAATGGATAAACCCAGACCCGCCCAACCTAACCTAACCTAACCTAACCTTTTTTTTTTTTTTTTTTTTATATGGGGAAATGCCTTTACGCATTCCCGCTCGCTTCGGGGGAAGCAAGCGGGATATGTCGGGCTAGACGCTATTAAAACAACAGTTATAGCCCGCGCGCCACTACCGACTAAAACCCCATAGTGTTCCATCTAATTCAGCAACAAACGGGGGGAGCGGGTCCGTTTTCACATTCTCCGCCACCCCCGTTCATGCTGGTGTCCGCTGCGTCGGTTCAGCGGACCCACCTCTGGAAGGATTGATGCCCTCCAATAAAACTCCTCAACAAATGTAAAAATAACATGTGTAAAAAATAACATATGTAAAAATAACAAATGTAAAAATAACCACAAGGGAGGTGCCCGGGAACACTTGGGCACCTACACCTCACGAGGGTCTATGTTGCGGAACGCCGGACGCCCCCGCATCCAACGCCCCAGGCCCTCCAAGCGGAGACGGGGTGCGAGCTCGGTTAGCTCGCCTCCGTGTCCGTGCTCTCCGGAGCGGAAGAGAGAGAGGATCTTTCTCTCTCTCCCGCTCTTCTTCTTCCCTTCGCGAAATCACCGTTTCGCAGAAGGCGATCACTGCGCTCCAAGACCTTTCATCATCAACCATCTTTGAAATGATGGTTGACAAGGAAAGGTCCATACCCACTACTGCAATTAATGCATGCCGCGGATCCTCCTCACCAGGACACTCTTCCAACGCATGTTGGGCAGTGTCTTCTACGCAGCCACAACTGTGGCACACTGGGGTCGCCTCCCTTTTGGCTACGTTACACAGGTACCTCCCGAAACAACCGTGTCCCGAGAGCACCTGTGTAAGCCGATAAGTCAGCGCACCGTGTTTCCGCTGTACCCACTCCAAAAGTACAGGCTGTATTGCCTGCAAGAGCCTGATGGCTCCAGCTCCCCTCTGTGCAGGTCCCGTGAGAAGCCGTTCTCTCCAGGCACTCAAGGCCACTGACCTGGCATCTCGCCGCCAGCTAACCACCTCCTGTGGTAATGGACGGAGGTCCTGTTCACGGCCCCTCACTAAGCGACTGTACACGTCTGCCAGGATGTCGGCTTCCAAGTCCCATGGAAGGGACCCGGCTATGACGCAGGCCACCTCGTGCGAGAGCGTGCGATATCCTCTGCACACTCTCACAGCCATCACCCTTTGCGCCCTGTGGAGCAAGGCTGTCTCTCGGGAGTTTAGGGTCCCAGCCCATATAGGGGCACCATACAGGGCCATCGATCTCACCACCGCCATGTAAAGGTGGCGGCAGCTCGAATTTCCCCCTCCGAGATTAGGGAGAAGACGACTCAGTGCAGCAGCGGTCCCCATGAGTTTGGGTGACAAACGCTGCAGGTGTTCTCCGAACCTCCACCTGCTGTCGAGCACAACACCGAGGTATTTAAGCGTCGACCCGACAGCTATTGGCGTACCGCCCACCACGATGTTGGAGCCTGCAGGAGGCCCTAACCGAGGACCATGAAAACAGATGGCCTCGGATTTACGAAGAGCCACCTCCAGGCCCAGCCGCCGGACTCTGGCCACGACCGCTGCGACTCCGGCCGTAGCCAGTATCGACGCCTCTCTGTAGGTCTTCCCCCGAGCGGTGACCAGTGTGTCGTCGGCATAACAAATGATGCCGACGCCACGGAGGTTAGCGCCCCGGAGGACCCAGTCATATCCGACGTTCCACAGGAGAGGGCCTAAAGCGGACCCCTGCGGAACACCACGCGTCATGGGACATCTTCCCTCACCTTCTCTCGTTGGGAAGACTACCTCTCTGTCGGAGAGATAGTCCCCAACAAGCTTTTGGAGGTACTGAGGCACACAGTGGTACCTCAGTCCCTCCAATATCGTGCTCCACGGCAGCGTATTAAAAGCATTGGCGATGTCTAAAGACACCGCCAACATAACGCCGCCACTGGAGCACGCCTCCTCGTAGAGGTTGCGCAAGCAGGAAATTGCGTCCAGGGTCGAGCGACCTCTACGGAACCCAAACTGGACATTGGCTAGGTCCGGCCCGACACCCTCGAGATGTTCGACGAGGCGAGCAGCGACAACACGCTCCAACATCTTCCCAGCCTCGTCCAGCAGTACGATCGGGCGGTATCCCGCTGGTTCGTCCGACGGGCGCCCGTTCTTACGGAGGAGGACAAGTCTGCCCCGTTTCCACCGCTTCGGGAATCTCCCCTCCCGCAAGCAGCGGTCAAAGAGGGCCTTCAGGCGGGTATCCAGCGCATCTTGAGCGAGAGCCCACGCACGACCAGGTATGCCATCGGGTCCTGGCGCCGTGTTCCTCGCCTTCATACGGAGTATGGCTGCACCCAGCTCACCGTCGGTTACTGGAGGGGGAGTGTCTCCTTCCACCTCTGCAAAACCTTCCCTCTGTGGAATCACTGAGGCGGGAGGGAAGAATTCCCCTCCAGGAGCACCTGGGAACAGTCCCTCGACCACCCGTCGCAGGACTTCAGGCTGCAAAGTGCTGGAGGCAGGTGGAGACCAGGGGCGGAGCATTTGCCGCGCCAACCTGTACGGCCGACCCCATGGGTCATGCTCCAATGTCTCCAGCAATTGGCGCCATGCTTGTGCCTTGGCCTCGCCGATGGCAAAGCGAAGAGCCTTAGACGCCTCTCTGTATGTAGCGTACAGGGCTTCCAGCTGAGCTGCTTCCTGATGCCTCCTCCTCCGGTATCTCTGGTACTGCCGGCGTCTCGTCACGCATTGTTGACGGATCTCACCAATTTCGGCCGACCACCAGTAGACCTGGCGCTTGGGTGGAGGTGCCCGTGCGCGAGGCATTGCTGCATCGCAGACGCGCATCATCGCCGCACACAATTCGTCGGCCTCTGCGTCCAACTCTACCGGCTCGGACGGTGAGGCATTCCACGCCTGAACAATTGCCGCCTCCTGCAGCAGGTCTAGGTTCAGACGTTTAAGGACCCACCGTGGCCCTGTTTCAGGTAACCTCTGCCTAATCTGTTCTGCTTGAGACACAGATATGCTGAACCGGATGTAGCGGTGGTCGGATAGGGTCTCTTCATCCACTAACACCTTCCAGTCCCGGATCCGACGTGCCACTTCAGGGGTGGCGAAGGTCACATCGACCACCGACCCACCCAGCTGACGCACGCACGTCTGCACCGACCCTCTATTGAGGACGCACAGGCCGATCTCCGCAAGCCACTCAGCGACTATTCTTCCCCGTGCGTCAGTCGTCGGGGATCCCCACGCCGAGGATTTGGCGTTGAGGTCTCCGAGGACAACGACAGGCAGAGGACGACTCCGGCCAACCAATATTCCCAGCTCATCGAGGAGGGTTTCGAGCTCGTGGAGGGGAGCATTGGGGGAGTGATACACCCCAACGACAACCATATGTCCAGCTCGCGCTGCAACATACCCTCTACCTCTCCCGACTTCTTCTAAAGATGGCGTCTGCATTGGTGATTGCGTGGTGATTGCGACCACGCCGCCCAGATCCCCTATCCAATCTGACCGGGGTGGAACCCGGTACGGCTCTGCAATCACGCCGACCTGGATCGACCGCTCTGCCAGGCACTGGAGTAAAAGGTCCTGGGCCCGGGCAGAGTGGTTGATATTCGCCTGGAGGAATGTTACAGCCATACTAGCTTTCCTCCATGCGATCCGCCTGCTCCGTTTCAGGGTGAGTCGGCTGTGACTTGGCGTTGGCCTCAGTCACAGCTGACCTCCGCTTGGCCCCTTTCTTAGTCGGGGGCTTGGCGCATGCCTTGCCCCCGAAGAGGTGGTCCGCTGGTTTACCCGCTGCTGTACAAAGAGGGCAGTGGGGGGCGGCAGAACATTCGCTGGCCATGTGGCCCTGTTGACCGCAGCGGTAACAATCCTTGCTGCGATCAACCTCCGACTTGCACTGGGCCCCTAAGTGACCCAGTTCGAAGCACCTGTAGCATCGACGAGGCCTAGCATCAAGGATGCGAACCTGCGCCGATACCCATCCGACTAGAAGTCGGTTGCCATTCCCCGCAATCTTTTTTGCAGCCTCCATAGGGCAGCGGACAAATGCGGTGCCCATTCCCGCTTGTCCTTTTTTAATTGCCCCGGCTTTGATTGCTTGTGGAGAGCATCCACCAGCTTTGGCAAGAGCCTCCACTAGCTCTTCGGGGCTTATGGAGTCATCCAGACCGCTCACCCTCAAGTCTGTTGAGATGACCGGCCTGGACACTCGTACATCCTCTACGTCTTGGAATACCTCCTTGAGCTTTGCAGCCAAGGAGTCCGCTTTTCCTGCCTTCTCAGAACCGGCAATCTCGAGGATTCGTGCACCGTTAGCCGCAGTCCTAATTCTTAGAGGTGGCACCCCTAGGGCTCCAAGGTCTATCCGGCCCTTCGCCTCAGCCAGCACCTTGGCATAGGTTATGCCTCTCTCCGCGGCCTCCGGCTGCAGTGCAATAACTACAGCTGCAGTGCTAGGAAGGCGGAGTTTCGCAGCCTTACTCTCCGTCTTTTTTGAAGTGGCCTGGGACCTTCGGACTTCAGCTCTCTCGGGTGGGAAGGACCTAGTTTTTGTTCTGCTAGGTGTCTTGCTCGTTTTTGAGCCCCGCTTAACCACCGTTACCCACGTCTCTTTCAACGGAGCTGACGGGCGTATCTCTGGCTGCTCAGAGTCCAGCTCAACCTCGGCAGAGCCGGCAGCAGCAGGAATAGTTTTCCCTTTACCTTTCTTCGCCCCCTTTTTAGGTTTCACCTTTTTGGGTTCCAGCCCTCTGGAGGTAGAAGGCGCAGGCGTTACTGACGCCAAACTACTGGTCGTAGCTGACACCAACGCAGCTTCTTCTCTCCGTCTATCAGCAGCCAGAGGCGGCCTGAGACGTTTCTCCGGGAGTAGTCTCTCCTCCAGACCCTCGAACCGTGCGTTAATCATGGTGCCCACCTGTACCATGACTTTTTGCAGGACTACGTCCAGGGCTGGGGCCTGGATTGGAGCTGGAGCAGGAGCTGGGTGAGCCTGAGCAGCACGCAGCTCTTCCATTTCCCGGCGAAGTTGTTTCAACTCCCCAGTCAGCTGTTGGTTGGCTTTTACCAATAAAGCCATCTCCTCTGGCATCGAACGCGCCCGTGACTCTTGAAAGGAGGCCTTGATAATTTCTGCAGCTTCCTTCAGAGCCCGAACGTACGTGCCCTTCAAGTTTTTGGACTTCGTGGCTATCTTAGCTATAGTGTTCACGGAGTCCATCACCATGGTTTCTAATTGGGCCGCATCGCGGCCCTCCACCTCAGGCATAGCAGACGACTGCGATCTTTTAAGATACGCACTTGTCGTCGCTTGCTTTCTTCGCATCTCCTCTGCGAATTCTTGCTCGGCGATAAGCCTGAGCTCTTCTTCTCTGGCCTTATTCAGCTCCGCTTTGGCTTTTGCGAGCCCTACGTACTCTCCAGTACTTGGAGGACGTCCACGCCCACGCCGAGCCGCAGAAACCTTCGGCAACGGCGAGGCATCGTCCGAGCTGTTCTCCTCTTCCCCACTACGAGGTCGTTTTCTCCACAAGCTGGAAGTCGACTTCTCCGAAACCACCGACTCAAAACTCACGTCAGAGTCTGACTCTGACAGGTTTACACACCTCGACCTTGCAAGGTCATCGTCTGAAAGTCTATCTAGTAAGACAACGGCCTTCCCAGATTTTCTCCCATCTAACATCTTTTTTGCGCATAGCGCCTCCTCCCTTTCTTCGGTTTTGTTTTTTGTTTTTAAAGTTTCCATTTTTATTCCCACGAGTAGTGGCCGAAATAATGGTCCACCCCGGTAACGGCCATCCCAAGGTAACGGTACATACTGACGGAGGTCCCGTGGTATCCGCAGGGTGTTAACGTGTTTTCCTTCACGGGTTTAACTCGGGTTTTCCTTCCCGCAGGCCGGCCAATTAAGGCAAGCCCGCCATCGACACCGCCATGCCGCGACGTACCCCCTTATGCCACAACGGGGGTCGTTGAAGACAACACAGCAGTATCGGAGGGAGAAATGGCACAGTTTCTCCCAATGACGGTGGCAAGGATGCCTGCCCAACGGTAGTGTAAGTACACGTCAGGCCCGTCTACTATCCACCTCTACGGTGACAGAACACCGTGACAACGTTGCCCGACAGGGTGGCCGAGTTGACCGTTCCCTGCCGCGCCGCAGGCCTTGCAGGCCCGCCATCCCACGACTCGAAAGTCCGCTGAGCCCTGAAAAGGGCTCCGGAAGGTGTCCTTCTGGACCCTACCCCAACGATTATGAGCCCTGAAAAGGGCTACTCTACAGTCCCACTGGACTTTGCCACCTCTGTAGTGCCATCCATCCGCTGTGCCCAATAGGGGACACGCGGAGAGGCCCAACTCCATTACCCCGACTACCCCACCCAACAACTAAATCCCCCCCAAACCCACACGCGGCGCCTGGTGGTTTCAGTAACGCCCCGCCTCTGAAGGAGGCGAGACTAATAGGCATGGTGAACCTCGGAAAGGATCTCCACCAGACTTGCCTTGAGGATCGTCACGACCTGCGCTACCCTCAAGACCTCACCCCCTATCCATCACGGGATGGATAGGTAGGCCTGGACTTATCCAATGCGCCGAACAGCCGTTAGGCTGCCGCTGGAGTCTCGGAACGCTCCATTAATGGATAAACCCAGACCCGCCCAACCTAACCTAACCTTTTTTTTTTTTTTTTTTTTTTTTTTTTTTTTTTTTTTTTTTACATGGGGAAATGCTTTTACGCATTCCCGCTCGCTTGGGGGAAGCAAGCGGGATATGTCGGGCTCGACGCTATTAGAAAAATAGTTATAGCCCGTGCGTCACTACCGACTAAAACCCCATGGTGTTCCTTCTCGTGCAGCTGCAGCAGGGCAGCGGGCCCATTGTTCATATGCTCCGCTAACCCTGCCTACGCCGTTGTCCGCTGTGTCGGCTCAGCGGACTCAGATCGGGAGGGATGGACGTCCTCCAATAAAGCAACTCAAACAAATGTAAAGTAACAAGTGTAAAAACAAACAACAAATAATAAAATATAAGTAAACAACTAGGGTGATGCCCGGGAACACTTGGGCATCAACACCTCAAGAAGGCAAATGATGTGGAACGCCAGACACCCCCGCGTCCAGCGCTCCAAGCCCTTCACTACGCCATATTAAGCCATCTCCATGCCACGATCCTGCTCCGCTTCTGTGCGAGCTGGCTGTGGCCTGCTCCCGGCATCTGTTGCCGTTTTCCCTCTTCTAACCCCTGTCTTAGACGGGGGCTTGGCGCAAGCCTTGCCCCCGGAGAGGTGGTCTGCAGGCTTGCCCGCGGCTGCACATATAGTGCAGTGAGGGGCAGCAGAACAATCGCTGGACATGTGGCCCGGTTTTCCGCAACGGTAGCACTCGCCACTGCGGTCCACATCCGACTTACATTGGGCCCCGACGTGGCCCACTTCCAAGCACCTGTAGCAGCGGCGCGGCCTGGCATCAAGGATGCGAACCTGCGCCGCTACCCATCCAACGAACAGGCGGGAGCCGATCTTCTTGGCGGCCTCCACAGGGCAGCGGACGAAGACGGTGCCCATACCTGCCGGACCTTTCTTTATGGTCCCGACTTTGACTGAGGCCACAGCACATCCTCCTGCTTTGACTATGGCATCAGTCAGCTCGTAGGGACCAATGGAGTCATCCAGGCCGCTCACCCGTATGTCTGCAGAGACAAATGGCCTGGAGACTTTAACTCCCTCCACAGCTTGAAAGACTTCCCTGAGCTTTTCAGCCAGGGAGTCTGCCTTCTCCGCCTGCTCAGCACCAGAGACCTCCAGAATGCGAGCCCCGGTGGCCGCAGACCTTATCGTCAGTGGAGGTACACCGAGTGCACCAAGGTCGATACGGTCCTTGGCTCTGCCCAGCACTTTGGCGTAGGTGAAACCCTTCTCCACTGCGTTGGGTTGCAGCGTAATCACCACAGCCGCAGTGCTGGGAGTGCGGGGCTTACGCACTTTCTTCTCGGGCTTTTTTGGAGCCGTTCCTCTTGGGTCAGTGGGCTTGCTCTTCTTGGAGCCCTTCCTGACCACTGTGCTCCACGACTCTTCCTGCGGAGCAGGAGGCGTTGGTCGCGCATCTGGCAGCACAGACTGAGTTTCCACCTCTGATGCGGGTACTGGTTTCCCCTTGCCTTTCCCCTTACCCTTCACTCTTTTCGGAGTTTTGGAGGACAAGGGCACGGGTGCATCCAACGCCGATGTACTGGCTGCAGGTGTTTCTGCACCTCTCCGACTGTCAGCAGCTAAGGGCGGCCTGCGACGTTTCTCGGGGAGAAGCCTCTCCTCAAGTCCCTCAAAACGGGCATTGATCATGGTGCCCACCTGCACCATGACTGTCCGCAACACCTCTTCCAGGGCTGGGGCCTGGATTGCAGCTGGAGCCCGAGTCAGAGCTTGAGCCGGTTCCACTCGAGCAGCTCGCAAAGCTTCCAGCTCATGACGGAGCTGTTTCAGCTCTGCCGTCAGTTTTTTGTTGGCACTGACCAGCAGAGCCACCTCCTCATCCATTGTACGCATTCGCGTCTCACGGAAGGATGCTTTGATCACATCCGCAGCATCTTTCAGGGCCCTTACGTAGGTACCCTTTAAGTTCTTAGACTTTGTGGCAATCTTGGTAATTGTGTCCACAGAGTCCATTACCATCACTTCGAGTTGGGCCGCATCACGGTTTTCCACCTCTCTGGCATCAGTTGATGGCTCCTTCTTGAAGTAAGCAGCTGTTACCTGCTGTCTTCGCTGCAGATCTTCCGCCAACTCTCTTTCAGCGATAAGACGCAGCTCTTCCTCTTTGGCCTTGTTAAGTTCGGCCACGGCTTTGGCCAAACCTACATACTGCCCCGTGGTGGGCGGTCGTCCACGCCCACGCCGAGCGGGAGAGACTCCGGCCAACGACGAAGCGTCGTCCGAAGTCTCTCCATCCTCCTCACTCCTCAGGCGTTTGCGCCAAGTTGATGACCTCCCTGAGGCCACCGACGTAAAACTCACGTCAGAGTCGTACTCCGACAAATCAACATTCTCTGGAAGCCTCTCCAGCAATACTACAGGCTTCCCAACCTTCTTATCTCCCGCCGAAGCGGCCTTCAACTGCGCTGAAGCGCCTACAACTCCTCCTTCTACAACATCTTTGGTTTGTTTATTAAGTTCCATAATTGTTCCCACGATTATGGGGGATGTAAAAAGTCCACCCGATCAGTGCCCCCTGTGACCGGGTAAGCCTAACGTAACCCGCTAAGGAGATTCGGCCGGTACTCCCGCGGGGACCGCGCTTGGAACTGTGCTCCCCCACAGCCATGAACACCCCATCGCCACGCGTCGCAGCTTAGGGTGGGGGTGATTTTTTATAGAGGTTTTCTTCCTCACGGCCCGGGCGGTAAAGCCAAGACCCTCGGCCCCCCATCAAGACACGAGACGTGATCCGCATCTAACAGGGGGGTTACGATTTGTCGACGGTGACCCGAAGGCCTGTCCGGAGGCAGGGTTAGTGCACACCGAACCCGTCGCGCTTCGCATCGCCGCTACCCAGCATAAGGCTGAGACGCCGACCAAGCTCCACCGGTTTGCCCGACAGGGTAGCCGAGTTGACCAGCCCTGCCGCGCCGCAGACCTCGCAGGCCCGCCATCCCACGACTCGAAAGTCCGCTGAGCCCTGAAAAGGGCTCCGGAAGGTGTCCCACTGGACCCTAACCCAACTATTTATGAGCCCTGAAAAGGGCTACTCTACAGTCCCACTGGACTACCTCCTCAGGAGCAAACTTCATCCGCTGCGCCCAATAGGGGACACGCGGAGAGGCCCTACTCCAAACCCGACTACCCCACCCAACAACTAAATCCCCCCCAAACCCACACGCGGCGCCTGGTGGTTTCAGTAACGCCCCGCCTCTGAAGGAGGCGAGACTAATAGGCATGGTGAACCTCGGAAAGGATCTCCACCAGACTTGCCTTGAGGATCGTCACGACCTGCGCTACCCTCAAGACCTCACCCCCTATCCATCACGGGATGGATAGGTAGGCCTGGACTTATCCAATGCGCCGAACAGCCGTTAGGCTGCCGCTGGAGTCTCGGAACGCTCCATTAATGGATAAACCCAGACCCGCCCAACCTAACCTAACCTTTTTTTTTTTTTTTTTTTTTTTTTTTTTTTTGACATGGGGAAATGCCTTTACGCATTCCCGCTCGCCTCGGGGGAAGCAAGCGGGATATGTCGGACTAGACGCTATTAAAACAATAGTTATAGCCCGCGCGTCACTACCGACTAAAACCCCATGGTGTTCCTACTCGTGCAGCAGCAGCAGGGTAGCAGGTCCATTTTCATACTCTCCGCTAACCCTGCCTATGCCGTTGTCCGCTGTGTCGGCTCAGCGGACCCACCTCTGGAAGGATGGACATCCTCCAATAAACAACTCAACAAATGTAAAAATAACAAGTGTAAAATAACAAGTGTAAAAATAACAAATGTAAAAATAAACAACAACAAGGGAGGTGCCCGGGAACACTTGGGCACCTACACCTCACGAGGGCCGATGGTTTGGAACGCCGGATGCCCCCGCATCCAACGCCCCAAGCCCTCCACTCCGCCATCTTAATTTGTCTCCATGTGACCCGCCTGCTCCGCTTCAGTGCGAGCCGGCTGTGGCCTACTTTCGGTGCTTGTCACCGTTTTCCGTCTCGCACCTGTCTTAGACGGGGGCTTGGCGCAAGCCTTGCCCCCGGAGAGGTGGTCTGCAGGCTTGCCCGCCGCTGCGCATATAGAGCAGTGAGGGGCAGCAGAGCAATCGCTGGACATGTGGCCCGGTTTTCCGCAACGGTAGCAATCGCTACTGCGGTCCACCTCCGATTTACATTGGGCCATAACGTGGCCCACTTCCAGACACCTGTAGCAGCGGCGCGGCCTGGCATCAAGGATGCGAACCTGCGCCACTACCCATCCAACAGGCAGGCGGGTGCCGATCTTCTTGGCAGCCTCCACGGGGCAGCGCACAAAGACAGTGCCCATTCCTGCCAGGCCTTTCTTTATGGTCCCGACTCTGACTGCGGCCACAGCACATCCTCCTGCCTTTACTATGGCATCAGTCAGCTCGTAGGGACCAATGGAATCATCCAGGCCGCTCACCCGCATGTCTGCAGTGACAAACGGCCTGGACACCTTTATACCCTCCACCGTCTGGAAGACCTCCCTGAGCTTTTCAGCCAGGGAGTCTGCTTTCACCACCTGCTCTTCACCGGAGACCTCCAAAATACGAGCCCCGGTAGCCGCAGTCCGTATTGTGAGTGGAGGTACACCTAGTGCGCCAAGGTCAATACGATCCTTGGCTCTGCCCAGCACTTTGGCGTAGGTGAAACCCTTCTCCACTGCGTTGGGTTGCAGCGTAATCACCACAGCCGCAGTGCTGGGAGAGCGGGGCTTAGCTGCCTTCTTCTCCGACTCTTTTGGGGCCTTAGTGGCCTTCTTCAGGTCCTGACTTCTCGCCGGAGCAGAGGACCTCTTTCCTCTTGGCTCAACGGTCTTGCTCTTTTTAGAGCCCTTCTTGACCACTGAACTCCACGACTCTTGCACTGGAGTGGCAGGTGTCGTCTGGAGTCCTGATGGTCCAGGTTGTGGTTCCACCTCTGCTGCGGGAGCTGCCTTTCCTTTCCCTTTCCCCTTTCCCTTGAGGGATTTAGGAGCTCGAGAGGTAGGAGCGTCACTACTCGTTCTATCTGCCGCCAAGGGTGGTCGCAGACGTTTCTCGGGGAGGAGCCTCTCCTCGAGTCCTTCGAAGCGGGCATTGATCATGGTGCCCACCTGCACCATGACTGTCCGCAACACCTCTTCCAGGGCTGGGGCCTGGATTGGAGCTGGAGCCAGAGCCGGAGCTGCATTCACCTTGGCAGCCCGCAACTCTTCCACCTCGCGCCGAAGTTGTTTCAGCTCCTCCATCAGCCGTTTATTGGCCCCAACCAGCAGAGCCACCTCCTCAGTCATAGTCCGTGACTGCGACTCTTTGAACGAGGCCTTGATAATCTCAGCCGCGTCCTTTAGAGCCCGCACATAGGTGCCTTTCAGGTTTTTCGACTTAGTGGCGATCCGTGTGATGGTGTCAACTGAGTCCAGCACCATTGACTCCAGTTGGGCCGCGTCACTGTCCTCCACCTCAGGGGAAGTTGCCGATGGCATTTTCTTGAAGAAAGCGCTTGCCTTCTCCTTCCTTCCTCTCAACTCTTCAGCCAACTCTCTTTCGGCAATGAGTCGCAGTTCCTCCTCCTTGGCCTTGTTCAGTTCGGCCACGGCTTGGGCCAAACCAACATACTGGCCAGTGGTGGGCGGTCGTCCACGCCCACGCCGAGCGGGAGAGACTCCGGCCAACGACGAAGCGTCGTCCGAAATCTCTCCTTCCTCTTCACCTCTTAGGCGTTTGCGCCTTGAAGATGACCTCCTTGAGGCCACCGAACCAATACTCATGTCTGAGTCAGACTCCGACAGGTTTGCACACCTCGACCTTGCAATAAGGTCATCGTCTCCTGAAAGTCTCTCTAATAAGACTACAGCCTTCCTATCTGCCGCCAAAACGGCCTTCGATTGCGCTGAAGCGCATTCCATCCTCCTATCATCGTTATTGGTTTTGTTTTCAGTATCCATAATAGTTCCCACGAGTATGGGGGATGTAAAAAGTCCACCCGATCAGTGCCCCCTGTGACCGGGTAAGCCTAACGTAACCCGCTAAGGAGATTCGGCCGGTACTCCCGCGGGGACCGCGCTTGGAACTGTGCTCCCCCACAGCCATGAACACCCCATCGCCACGCGTCGCAGCTTAGGGTGGGGGTGATTTTTTATAGAGGTTGTCTTCCTCACGGCCCGGGCGGTAAAGCCAAGACCCTCGGCCCCCCATCAAGACACGAGACGTGATCCGCATCTAACAGGGGGGTTACGATTTGTCGACGGTGACCCGAAGGCCTGTCCGGAGGCAGGGTTAGTGCACACCGAACCCGTCGCGCTTCGCATCGCCGCTACCCAGCATAAGGCTGAGACGCCGACCAAGCTCCACCGGTTTGCCCGACAGGGTAGCCGAGTTGACCAGCCCTGCCGCGCCGCAGACCTCGCAGGCCCGCCATCCCACGACTCGAAAGTCCGCTGAGCCCTGAAAAGGGCTCCGGAAAGTGTCCCACTGGACCCTATCCCAACTATGTATGAGCCCTGAAAAGGGCTACTCTACAGTCCCACTGGACTACCTCCTCAGGAGCAAACGTCATCCGCTGTGCCCAATAGGGGACACGCGGAGAGGCCCTACTCCAAACCCGACTACCCCACCCAACAACTAAATCCCCCCCAAACCCACACGCGGCGCCTGGTGGTTTCAGTAACGCCCCGCCTCTGAAGGAGGCGAGACTAATAGGCATGGTGAACCTCGGAAAGGATCTCCACCAGACTTGCCTTGAGGATCGTCACGACCTGCGCTACCCTCAAGACCTCACCCCCTATCCATCACGGGATGGATAGGTAGGCCTGGACTTATCCAATGCGCCGAACAGCCGTTAGGCTGCCGCTGGAGTCTCGGAACGCTCCATTAATGGATAAACCCAGACCCGCCCAACCTAACCTAACCTAACCTAACCTTTTTTTTTTTTTTTTTTTTTTTTTTTTTTTTTTTTTTTTTTTCGTGGAGAAATGCACTCGCATACCACCCAGCCACGGGGAAACTGAGTGGTTATGTGGGACTAGGTGTATATACCCACTAAAACTCCACGGTGTCCACCTCTGCCGCTTAGTGGCGGGAACACGGGGACGGTTACTCTTCCGTGAACCCACCGCGGCTGTCTGTTTCCAGACCCTCCATCGGTGTCTCCACCCTCCTGGGTACGACGCGCCGGAACACACGGCACGTCACAACCACCTCGGGAACCAAATAGCCAAAGGGCGTCCGACGACCCCGTGTCAAGACGCCCGAGGTCCCCCTGCGACGGGTCAGTTCTGTGGCCCCGTCGCCTGCCACTGCGGCCGCAGAAGATAGGGAGAGCGGCGCCTCGCTATACCGACACTCCTCTTCCCCTGCGGCCCCACCGCGTCCGCCATCGAACGGTGGCGGCCCCGTCGTGGCCGCGGAAGGTAGGGAGAACGGCGCACCGTAATACCGGCACTCCTCTCCCGCCGCGGCCCCTGCCCTCAGCTGCAGTGCCGCCCATACGACACCGCAGCCCTCCTCAGTTTCGGTGCCCCCCATAAGGCACCGCCACCTACAAGTGCCGCTCCTTCGGGGCTTGGAGGCAAAGCCCGAGGAGCGGCCCCTCTCGGGTTCCTTTAGCTTCTCCGTGGGTAGGCAAGGTCCACGGTTACTAAGCCCCCCCGCCGCGACAAGGCAGAAACCCCGGGGGGGAACCTAACCTAACCTAACCTAACCTAACCTAACCTAACCTAACCTAACCTAACCTAACCTAACCTAACCTAACCTAACCTAACCTTTTTTTTTTTTTTTTTTTTTTTTTTTTTTTTTTTTTTTTTTTTTTTTTTTTGGCATGGGGAAATGCTTTTACGCATTCCCGCTCGCTGGGGGGAAGCGAGCGGGATATGTCGGGCTCGACGCTATTAGTAAAAATAGATATAGCCCGCGCGTCACTACCGACTAAAACCCCATGGTGTTCCTTCTCGTGCAGCTGCAGCAGGGCAGCGGGCCCATTGTTCATATGCTCCGCTAACCCTGCCTACGCCGTTGTCCGCTGTGTCGGCTCAGCGGACTCGAATCGGGAGGGATGGACGTCCTCCAATAACAACACATACACATAACAAATAACATGAGTAAAAAACATAACACAACAAATAATAAAATAAGTTAACAACTAGGGTGACGCCCAGGAACACTTGGGCATCAACTCCTCATGAGGGCATATGATATGGAGCGCCAGACACCCCCGCGTCCAGCACTCCAAGCCCTCCACTACGCCATATTAAGCCGTCTCCATGTTACGATCTTGCTCCGCTTCTGTGCGAGCTGGCTGTGGCCTGCTCCCGGCATCTGTTGCCGTTTTTCCTCTTCTAACCCCTGTCTTAGACGGGGGCTTGGCGCAAGCCTTGCCCCCGGAGAGGTGGTCAGCAGGCTTGCCCGCGGCTGCACATATAGTGCAGTGAGGGGCAGCAGAACAATCGCCGGACCTGTGGCCCTGTTTGCCGCAGCGGTAGCACTCACCACTGCGGTCCACATCCGACTTACATTGGGCCCCGACGTGGCCCACTTCCAAGCACCTGTAGCAGCGGCGCGGCCTGGCATCAAGGATGCGAACCTGCGCCGCTACCCATCCAACGAAGAGGCGGGAGCCGATCTTCTGGGCAGCCTCCACAGGGCAGCGGACGAAGACGGTGCCCATACCTGCCGGACCTTTCTTTATGGTCCCGACTTTGACTGAGGCCACAGCACATCCTCCTGCTTTGACTATGGCATCAGTCAGCTCGTAGGGACCAATGGAATCATCCAGGCCGCTCACCCGCATGTCTGCAGAGACAAATGGCCTGGAGACTTTAACTCCCTCCACTGCTTGAAAGACTTCCCTGAGCTTTTCAGCCAGGGAGTCCGCCTTCTCCGCCTGCTCAGCACCAGAGACCTCCAGAATGCGAGCCCCGGTGGCCGCAGACCTTATCGTCAGTGGAGGTACACCGAGTGCACCAAGGTCGATACGGTCCTTGGCTCTGCCCAGCACTTTGGCGTAGGTGAAACCCTTCTCCACTGCGTTGGGTTGCAGCGTAATCACCACAGCCGCAGTGCTGGGAGTGCGGGGCTTACGCACTTTCTTCTCGGGCTTTTTTGGAGCCGTTCCGCTTCGGTCGGTGGGCTTGCTCTTCTTGGAGCCCTTCCTGACCACTGTGCTCCACGACTCTGCCTGCGGAGCAGGAGGCGTTGGTCGCGCGTCTGGCAACACAGATTCAAGATCCACCTCTGATGCGGGTACTGGTTTTCCCTTGCCTTTACCCTTACCCTTCACTCTTTTCGGAGTTTTGGAGGACAAGGGCACGGGTGCATCCAACGCCGATGTACTGGCTGCAGGTGTTTCTGCACCTCTCCGACTGTCAGCAGCTAAGGGCGGCCTGCGACGTTTCTCGGGGAGAAGCCTCTCCTCAAGTCCCTCAAAACGGGCATTGATCATGGTGCCCACCTGCACCATGACCGTCCGCAACACCTCTTCCAGGGCTGGGGCCTGGATTGCAGCTGGAGCCCGAGTCAGAGCTTGAGCCGGTTCCACTCGAGCAGCTCGCAAAGCTTCCAACTCATGACGGAGCTGTTTCAGCTCTGCCGTCAGTTTTTTGTTGGCACTGACCAGCAGAGCCACCTCCTCATCCATTGTACGCATTCGCGTCTCACGGAAGGATGCTTTGATCACATCCGCAGCATCTTTCAGGGCCCTTACGTAGGTACCCTTTAAGTTCTTAGACTTTGTGGCAATCTTGGTAATTGTGTCCACAGAGTCCATTACCATCACTTCGAGTTGGGCCGCATCACGGTTTTCCACCTCTCTGGCATCAGTTGATGGCTCCTTCTTGAAGTAAGCAGCTGTTACCTGCTGTCTTCGCTGCAGATCTTCCGCCAACTCTCTTTCAGCGATAAGACGCAGCTCCTCCTCTTTGGCCTTATTTAGTTCGGCCACGGCTTTGGCCAAACCAACATACTGCCCCGTGGTGGGCGGTCGTCCACGCCCACGCCGAGCGGGAGAGACTCCGGCCAACGACGAAGCGTCGTCCGAAGCCTCTCCTTCCTCTTCACCTCTCAGGCGTTTGCGCCTTGAAGATGACCTCCCTGAGGCCACCGAACCAATACTCATGTCAGAGTCTGACTCCGACAAGTCTACACACCTCGACCCTGCGATAAGGTCCACGTCTTCTGGGAGCCTCTCTACCAAGACCACGGCCCTCCCAACTTTCTTCTTGTCTCCTCCCGCCAAAGCGGCTTTCGACTGCGCTGAAGCGCATTCCAAACTCCCATCATCATTAAGGTTTTTGTTTTTAGTATCCATAATAGTTCCCACGAGTATGGGGGATGTAAAAAGTCCACCCGATCAGTGCCCCCTGTGACCGGGTAAGCCTAACGTAACCCGCTAAGGAGATTCGGCCGGTACTCCCGCGGGGACCGCGCTTGGAACTGTGCTCCCCCACAGCCATGAACACCCCATCGCCACGCGTCGCAGCTTAGGGTGGGGGTGATTTTTTATAGAGGTTGTCTTCCTCACGGCCCGGGCGGTAAAGCCAAGACCCTCGGCCCCCCATCAAGACACGAGACGTGATCCGCATCTAACAGGGGGGTTACGATTTGTCGACGGTGACCCGAAGGCCTGTCCGGAGGCAGGGTAAGTGCACACCGAACCCGTCGCGCTTCGCATCGCCGCTACCCAGCATAAGGCTGAGACGCCGACCAAGCTCCACCGGTTTGCCCGACAGGGTAGCCGAGTTGACCGGCCCTGCCGCGCCGCAGACCTCGCAGGCCCGCCATCCCACGACTCGAAAGTCCGCTGAGCCCTGAAAAGGGCTCCGGAAGGTGTCCCACTGGACCCTAACCCAACTATTTATGAGCCCTGAAAAGGGCTACTCTACAGTCCCACTGGACTACCTCCTCAGGAGCAAAACATCATCCGCTGCGCCCAATAGGGGACACGCGGAGAGGCCCTACTCCAAACCCGACTACCCCACCCAACAACTAAATCCCCCCCAAACCCACACGCGGCGCCTGGTGGTTTCAGTAACGCCCCGCCTCTGAAGGAGGCGAGACTAATAGGCATGGTGAACCTCGGAAAGGATCTCCACCAGACTTGCCTTGAGGATCGTCACGACCTGCGCTACCCTCAAGACCTCACCCCCTATCCATCACGGGATGGATAGGTAGGCCTGGACTTATCCAATGCGCCGAACAGCCGTTAGGCTGCCGCTGGAGTCTCGGAACGCTCCATTAATGGATAAACCCAGACCCGCCCAACCTAACCTAACCTTTTTTTTTTTTTTTCTTTTTTTTTTTTTTTTTTTTTTTTTTTTTTTCCGTGGAGAAATGCACTCGCATACCACCCAGCCACGGGGAAACTGAGTGGTTATGTGGGACTAGGAGTATATACCCACTAAAACTCCACGGTGTCCACCTCTGCCGCTTAGTGGCGGGAACACGGGGACGGTTACTCTTCCGTGAACCCACCGCGGCTGTCTGTTACCAGACCCTCCATCGGTGTCTCCACCCTCCTGGGTACGACGCACCGGAACACACGGCACGTCACAACCACCTCGGGAACCAAATAGCCAAAGGGCGTCCGACGACCCCGTGTCAAGACGCCCGAGGTCCCCCTGCGACGGGTCAGTTCTGTGGCCCCGTCGCCTGCCACTGCGGCCGCAGAAGATAGGGAGAGCGGCGCCTCGCTATACCGACACTCCTCTTCCCCTGCGGCCCCACCGCGTCCGCCATCGAACGGTGGCGGCCCCGTCGTGGCCGCGGAAGGTAGGGAGAACGGCGCACCGTAATACCGGCACTCCTCTCCCGCCGCGGCCCCTGCCCTCAGCTGCAGTGCCGCCCATACGACACCGCAGCCCTCCTCAGTTTCGGTGCCCCCCATAAGGCACCGCCACCTACAAGTGCCGCTCCTTCGGGGCTTGGAGGCAAAGCCCGAGGAGCGGCCCCTCTCGGGTTCCTTTAGCTTCTCCGTGGGTAGGCAAGGTCCACGGTTACTAAGCCCCCCCGCCGCGACAAGGCAGAAACCCCGGGGGGGAACCTAACCTAACCTAACCTAACCTTTTTTTTTTTTTTTTTTTTTTTTTTTTTTTTTTTTTTTTTTTTTTTTTTTTTTTTTTTTTTTTTTTTTTTTTTTTTTTTTTTTTTTTTTTTTCGTGGAGAAATGCACTCGCATACCACCCAGCCACGGGGAAACTGAGTGGTTATGTGGGACTAGGAGTATATACCCACTAAAACTCCACGGTGTCCGCCTCTGCCGCTTAGTGGCAGGAACACGGGGACGGTTACTCTTCCGTGAACCCACCGCGGCTGTCTGTTACCAGACCCTCCATCGGTGTCTCCACCCTCCTGGGTACGACGCGCCGGAACACACGGCACGTCACAACCACCTCGGGAACCAAATAGCCAAAGGGCGTCCGACGACCCCGTGTCAAGACGCCCGAGGTCCCCCTGCGACGGGTCAGTTCTGTGGCCCCGTCGCCTGCCACTGCGGCCGCAGAAGATAGGGAGAGCGGCGCCTCGCTATACCGACACTCCTCTTCCCCTGCGGCCCCACCGCGTCCGCCATCGAACGGTGGCGGCCCCGTCGTGGCCGCGGAAGGTAGGGAGAACGGCGCACCGTAATACCGGCACTCCTCTCCCGCCGCGGCCCCTGCCCTCAGCTGCAGTGCCGCCCATACGACACCGCAGCCCTCCTCAGTTTCGGTGCCCCCCATAAGGCACCGCCACCTACAAGTGCCGCTCCTTCGGGGCTTGGAGGCAAAGCCCGAGGAGCGGCCCCTCTCGGGTTCCTTTAGCTTCTCCGTGGGTAGGCAAGGTCCACGGTTACTAAGCCCCCCCGCCGCGACAAGGCAGAAACCCCGGGGGGGAACCTAACCTAACCTAACCTAACCTAACCTAACCTAACCTAACCTAACCTAACCTAACCTAACCTAACCTAACCTTTTTTTTTTTTTTTTTTTTTTTTTTTTTTTTTTTTTTTTTTTTTTTTTTTTTTTTTTTTTTTTTTGCATCAGGAAATGCCTTTACGCATACCTCTCGTACTTGGGGGGAGTACGAGAGGTTATGTGGGACTCGCCCTCGACGAAGATGTAAATGCTGAGGGAATACCCACTAAAACCTGATGGTTCGCCGCCTTCGCACCGTGCAGAGGGAAGGGTGACAGTTACCCTTTTCCGCTTCCCTTGCGGTACATGTCCGTGGAAGGACCCGGCTCTTTGTGACTATAGGTCACAACCACCTCTTTGGCACCTGTCGTACCACCTTATTTGCTCCTAGGGTTGCGGCAATCCGCAAGTTTCCCCAAACATTGCGCTCCCAACCCTATTGTTGCAGAAGCGTTTGTGCAAAAGCACGACGCCTGCGTAATGCCCTCCGGCGACGAAGAGGATCCGCCAGTGGATCTTCCTCTCGGACTCGCTCTTCTGCCTCTTTTACGCCTATAACTGCTTCGCAGTAGGCCTGGACCGCTTCCCATGACCTGTCACTATCAACCATCGCAATAACAACGGTCGGTAGTGACAGGTCGTTACCAACAACAGCCGTCAGCTGAGCTCGCTGAACAGTCCACGCAGGACACTCCTCCAATGTGTGATGCGCTGTGTCCTCAGCAGCACCACAGTTATGACATTGCGGAGTTCGCTCTCTTCTCGCCACCTTATACAAATATCTACCGAAACAACCGTGTCCGGAAAGAATTTGCACTAGGCGATAAGAGAGCGAACCCGTACGTCGTCCCATCCATTTGTCAAGTACTGGTCGTATAGCCGCAATAGTACGGTGACCAGCACTTGGCTCTTCGAGTCTTTGAAGCCACCTCCTTTTCACCCCTTTCTGAGCGTTGTCACGCCAAAGTCCCACTTCTTGGGTGGACGGTGGACAATTCCGGCTCTTGGCCTCAGCGGTCCTCCAGTAGATTTCCGCCAAAGCCTCTGCCTCTAAGTCCCACGGAGGGGTTCCCGCTAAAACGCAGGCCGCCTCAAACGAGACAGTCCGATAGGCCCGCGTGACTCTGAGTGTCATGACCCGCTGCGGACGCCGCAGCTGAGCCTTATTGTGGCTGCCCAATGAGTCCGCCCAGATGGGCGCCCCATAAAGAGCAATCGACCTCACAACCCCTGCAAAGAGGCGACGGCACCCTGCACTCGGTCCACCCAGATTGGGCAAAAGCCTGCTCAAGGCGGACGAGGTGCGAACGAGCTTGGGAGCAAGGTGAAGGAAGTGCTCCCTGAAGTTCCACCGGCTGTCGAGAATGATTCCAAGGTACTTCATCTTAGACCCGACGCCGATGGAAACTCCGCTCACCACCAAGTGGGATCCTGTCGGTGGCGCTTTTCTAGGCCCGTGAAAACAAAGGGCCTCCGATTTATTTAGGGCCACCGTTAAACCCAGTCTTCTTATTCTGCCCACCACCTGGGCTACTCCCGCCGTTGCAAGACGACTCGCCTCGCGGTAAGTTTTCCCTCTAGCCGTCACCAATGTATCGTCGGCGTAACATGTGACACTGACGCCACTCAGGGTTGCGCCGCGTATCACCCAGTCGTATCCAATATTCCACAAGAGCGGCCCGAGGACCGACCCCTGTGGAACACCGCACGACACTCCCTTACGACCCCATCCGTTCTGAGTCGGGTAGATCACCGACCTGTCAGAAAGGTAGGCCTGCACAATTTGGCGTAAGTATAGGGGCACTCCATGACGCCGGAGCGCTTCCTCTATACACGCGTGGGGTAGAGTGTTAAAGGCATTGGCGATGTCTAAAGACACCGCCAAGACCACTCCTCCCCGTGCGACCTCCCTCTCGGCCAGGGCCTTCACCTGCGCAATAGCGTCCATGGTGGATCTGCCCCGCCGGAATCCAAACTGATTGTCCGACAGATTGGGTCCTATGCGATCGAGGTGCTCAGTAAGGCGAGTCGCAATAACGCGCTCAAAAAGCTTACTCGCCTCGCTGAGCAGCACTATCGGACGATAGGCCGATGGAGAATCTGCCGGACGTCCATCCTTCTTTATGAGGACCACTTTGCCCACCTTCCACTCACTGGGGAACCTCTGCTCCTTCAAACAGGCCGTAAGAAAGGCCCTAAATCGAGGCTCAAGGCCATTATTTAGCGCGTGGACCCACACTCGACCTGGAATCCCATCAGGGCCGGGGGCCGTGTTTTTGGCCTTAAGCCGCAACAGAGCAGCCCCCAGTTCCCCCGCCGATACCTCCGGGATTTCTCCAGCCTCTTCCACCGCTACCGATGACCTTAACATTAAAGGTGCCACTTGGTCGCCTCTAGAGGGGAACAGCGCCTCAAGCACCCTCTCCAGCAAGTTCAATTCCATATTGGAGGTGAGTGGAGGGGTCCAGGGGCGGAGCTTGTTCATGACGAGTTTGTACGGCCGACCCCAAGGGTCCTCGTCCAGCGTCGCCAAAAGCTCCTCCCAAGCCCTCTCCTTCGCCTCCCCAATCGCCTTTCTCAGGGCTTTTTTGGCGTCTTGATACGTGGTGTACAGTAGCCTTTCCTCGTCCTCATCACGTTGGCTGAGTCTTCGGCGCCGGAACCTCGTATATCTACGTCTTGTGGTCACGCAGACTGCACGGAGACGTCCGAGTTCTTCTGACCACCAGTACACCTGTGGTAGGGGCGGCAGCTTCTTCACCCTTGGCATCGAAACGTCACAGATATGCGACACGGCTTCCCGAAACCATTCTGCCTCAGGCTCAACACCCACAACTTCCGGCGCGGGGGTCCAGCTCTCGACTAGAGACGCCTCGACTAACGCTTCTTTGTCCATCTGTTTCAGCGCCCATCGTGGCCCAACCTCCGCTGCAATTCGACTTGGCCTCCTCGGGTTCGTCAAGAGAATGGGGACATCGAACCGGATATACCGATGATCAGACAGAGTCACCTCATCCTCCAAAACTACCCAGTTTTGAATACGCCGCGTTAGAGTGGGGCTTGCAAACGTGATATCCACAATAGATCCACCCTGCATCCGCACGCACGTATTTGCTGAACCACGATTTACTACTTCCAGCCCATTGGCCGCAAGCCATTCCTCCACTACTTCTCCTCTGCTGTCCGTAGCGGGAGATCCCCACACCGTGGATTTGGCGTTGAGATCTCCAGCTACCACAATCTGATAAGGACGACACCATGCAATGACGGAGTCCACTTCTGCCAAAAAACTCTCAAATTCAGCGAGCGTTCGATTTGGCGAGAAGTACACTCCGACAACCATCAGCTCGCCACACAGAGCTGCGATGACTCCTCGGCCTTTAGAGGACTTCCTCATTGGGAAGTTTCCATTCCTAGTGTTGGTCACTATTGCTACCACACCGTCCTGATCGCCAGCCCAGTCATCCCGGGAGGGAACCAGGTACGGTTCCGTCACTACTGTGATGTTTATAAACCACTGCGCCACGCTCTGGAGTAAGAGATCCTGAGCCCTGGCACAGTGGTTGATATTCGCCTGTAGAAATTTAGCGGCCATCACTGATCACCGGATGTCATCTCTACCTCCACTGTCCCGTTCGGTGGGTGGGTCTGCCGCAAATCTGCGTTTGACGGTTTCCCTCGTCTGTCCATCCTTTGGCTGGGTGCCGAACATTTTTTGCTCCCCAGCCGATGATTAGCCTCTTTCCCCGACTCGGCACATAACGTGCAGTGGGGCTTGGCTTCACACTCTACAGCACGGTGACCGAGTTGGCCACATCTGTAACACTGTTGGCCACGGTCAACCGTAGCTGTGCACCGTGCCTTCACGTGCCCAGCTTGTAGGCAACGGAAGCAACGCATCTCCCTTGGAGGTAGCAACTTTGCCCCGGCTGAGACCCAGCCGACCAGCAGTCTTCCATCCACTACTTTTGTGGCAGCTGCAACTGGGCAGCTGACCCACACAGCATACAAGCCGGACCTTTCCTGCCGCATCGTCCCCACCTTAACTTGTTCAGCGGGGCAATCTCCTTTCTTGGATATTGCAGCTGCTACCTCCACACCTGTGACCGAGTCATCTAACCCCGTCACCATTACTTCAGCGCACTTAACAGGTCTGGAAACCGTAATTTCGCCGCCGTCACCATACACTTCTTTCAGTTTCTGGGCCAAAAGATCCGCTTTCTCTCCACTAGTGGCTCCAGAAACCTCTAAAATCGTGGCTCCTGTAGCCGCCCGCCGGAATCGGACAGCATCTATCTCCAAAGTGCGGAGGTCCAACCTTTGCTTAGCCTCAGCTATGGCTTTGGCATAGGTGACGCCTTTCTCCATAGCTGCAGGGTGGACCGTCACGACAACTGCTGCTGAATTTGGAGCCCTCAGCTTGGGGCGAGACACGCTCTTCTTCGCCGGTTTGGACGCGACGCGGTCCGTCCTGGACCTATTCTGTCGCTGGGGCTTTGGGACTGATTTTCCCGCAGCTTCCTTGCCTTTGCCACCACGCTTTGTCACCGTCACCCAGCTCTCCTCCATGCTTGATGGGGCCGGAGGTAGCGGCCGAGACTCAGGCTGTGGTGCCAATGGCACGGCTCCCTTTTTTCCCTTCTTTTTCTTTCTTTTGTCTTTTGGGGCCGCAGGTGCTGCACGCGCGTGACTGGGCCCAACAAATACATCTCTTGATGTCCCTGGCTGCGGCTCCAGTTCGATGGACGCCAAAGCCTTCCTCCTATCCGCAGCAAGCGGGGGACGAATTCGCTTTTCAGGCAGAAGTCTGCCTTCAAGCGCCTCCATCCTTGCGTTCACCATGTCGCCCACTTGCATCATGATGGCACGCGTCACATCCTCGTTATGAGACCCCTCCGGTACCTTCTCCCTCACAACCGATGCTGGAATGCGAGGTGCGGCGAGGTTGCCCACTCTTTCTTGGAGCTCTGTCATCTGTTTGCGGAGCTCCGCTACTTCTTTCTGCAAGCGGTTGTTATCCGCCTGCAGTTTAACAGTCTCCTCCGTAGACGTTCTATTATGCAGCGTCTTAACCACCATTTTGATGGTGGTCGCTGCCTCCTTCAGGGCTCGCTGAAACGTGCCCTTCAGGTGACTGGATTTTGTGGCCACCATTTCAATTGTAGACACACAGTCTAGAGCCTTCTTATTCAGGTCCGAAGCCGTATGGCAATCGTCCTCATCGAGCGTCGAGGAGTCAGAAAGACGCGTTGTCCTTCGGAACGACCGGGCCATTTCAGCTACCTCCTGCTCAGCCCTTAGCTCCATTTCCTCGCGCTCTGCCGCCACATACGCTGCCTTGGCCTTGGCCAGTCCAATGTAGTTAAGCGAACTAGGTGGCCTTCCCCTTCCTCTCTTGGCAATGCTTCCTTTGGTGATGGAGGTGGCGTATAACTCCGACGCACTCTCACTGTCACTTCCTCTGTCAACATGCGACCGTTTACCTGAGCTCCAGAACGATGACGGCACAGGTGACGTCACGAGCGATGGCACAGAAACCATACTACACTCAGAGTCTGATCCTGACCGAAAAGTTTGGCCATTCTCGGATTTCTCATCAATTTCCTCACATGAGGCAAACTCCTTCTCCCTTCTTCGAGGTTTCCTCGCATCGAGCCTCTCGACCAATACTCTGGCCTTTCCGATCTTCTCCTCTTCTGCCGCTAAAGCGGCCTTCGATCGCGTAGAAACGCGCTCCTTACTCCCCTCTTCCATAACGTCATCATTTTTTGTGTGTTTGCTTGAAAGTTCCATATTGATTCCCACGAGTATGGGGGATATAAAAGGTCCACCCGGTTGGTGCCCCCTGTAACCGGGTAAGCCTAACGTAACCCGCAAGGAGATTCGGCCGGTACTCCCGCGGGGACCGCGCTTGGAACTGTGCTCCCCCACAGCCATGAACACCCCATCGCCACGCGTCGCAGCTTAGGGTGGGGGTAATTTTTTAGAGAGGTTTTCTTCCTCGCAGCCCGGGCGGTAAAGCCAAGGCCCTCGGCCCCCCATCAAGGACACGAGACGTGATCCGCACCTAACAGGGGGGTTACGATTTGTGGACGGTGGCCCGAAGGCCTGTCCGGAGGCAGGGTTAGTGCACACCGAACCCGTCCCGCTCGCATCGCCGCTACTCAGCATATGGCTGAGACGCCGACCAAGCTCCACCTATTTGCCCGACAGGGTAGCCGAGTTGACCAGCCCTGCCGCGCCACAGACCTTGCAGGCCCGCCATCCCACGACTCGAAAGTCCGCTGAGCCCTGAAAAGGGCTCCGGAAGGTGTCCCTCTGGACCCTACACCAACTATTTATGAGCCCTGAAAAGGGCTACTCTACCCAGTCCCACTGGACTTTACCACCTCTGGAGTGCCATCCATCCGCTGTGCCCAATAGGGGACACGCGGAGAGGCTCTACTACCACAAACCCGACTACCCCACCCAACAACTAAATCCCCCCCAAACCCACACGCGGCGCCTGGTGGTTTCAGTAACGCCCCGCCTCTGAAGGAGGCGAGACTAATAGGCATGGTGAACCTCGGAAAGGATCTCCACCAGACTTGCCTTGAGGATCGTCACGACCTGCGCTACCCTCAAGACCTCACCCCCTATCCATCACGGGATGGATAGGTAGGCCTGGACTTATCCAATGCGCCGAACAGCCGTTAGGCTGCCGCTGGAGTCTCGGAACGCTCCATTAATGGATAAACCCAGACCCGCCCAACCTAACCTAACCTAACCTTTTTTTTTTTTTTTTTTTTGCATCAGGAAATGCCTTTACGCATACCTCTCGTACTTGGGGAGTACGAGAGGTTATGTGGGACTCGCCCTCGACGAAGATGTAAATGCTGAGGGAATACCCACTAAAACCTGATGGTTCGCCGCCTTCGCACCGTGCAGAGGGAAGGGTGACAGTTACCCTTTTCCGCTTCCCTTGCGGTACATGTCCGTGGAAGGACCCGGCTCTTTGTGACTATTGGTCACAACCACCTCTTTGGCACCTGTCGTACCACCTTATTTGCTCCTAGGGTTGCGGCAATCCGCAAGTTTCCCCAAACATTGCGCTCCCAACCCTATTGTTGCAGAAGCGTTTGTGCAAAAGCACGACGCCTGCGTAATGCCCTCCGGCGACGAAGAGGATCCGCCAGTGGATCTTCCTCTCGGACTCGCTCTTCTGCCTCTTTTACGCCTATAACTGCTTCGCAGTAGGCCTGGACCGCTTCCCATGACCTGTCACTATCAACCATCGCAATAACAACGGTCGGTAGTGACAGGTCGTTACCAACAACAGCCGTCAGCTGAGCTCGCTGAACAGTCCACGCAGGACACTCGTCTAATGTGTGATGCGCTGTGTCCTCAGCAGCACCACAGTTATGACATTGCGGAGTTCGCTCTCTTCTCGCCACCTTGTACAAATATCTACCGAAACAACCGTGTCCGGAAAGAATTTGCACTAGGCGATAAGAGAGCGAACCCGTACGTCGTCCCATCCATTTGTCAAGCACTGGTCGTATAGCCGCAATAGTACGGTGACCAGCACTTGGCTCTTCGAGTCTTTGAAGCCACCTCCTTTTCACCCCTTTCTGAGCGTTGTCACGCCAAAGTCCCACTTCTTGGGTGGACGGTGGACAATTCCGGCTCTTGGCCTCAGCGGTCCTCCAGTAGATTTCCGCCAAAGCCTCCGCCTCTAAATCCCACGGAGGGGTTCCCGCTAACACGCAAGCCGCCTCAAACGAGACAGTCCGATAGGCTCGCGTGATCCTGAGAGCCATGACTCGCTGCGGACGTCGCAGCTGAGCCTTATTGTGGCTGCTCAATAAGTCCGCCCAGATGGGCGCCCCATAAAGGGCGATGGATCTAACAACCCCAGCAAAGAGGCGTCGGCACCCTGCACTCGGTCCACCCAGATTGGGCAAAAGCCTGCTCAAGGCGGACGAGGTGCGAATGAGCTTGGGAGCAAGGTAAAGGAAGTGCTCCCTGAAGTTCCACCGGCTGTCGAGAATGATTCCAAGGTACTTCATCTTAGACCCGACGCCGATGGAAACTCCGCTCACCACCAAGTGGGATCCTGTCGGTGGCGCTTTTCTAGGCCCATGAAAACAAAGGGCTTCCGATTTATTTAGGGCCACCGTTAAACCCAGTCTTCTTATTCTGCCCACCACCTGGGCTACCCCCGCCGTTGCAAGACGACTCGCCTCGCGGTACGTTTTCCCTCTCGCTGTCACCAATGTATCGTCAGCGTAACATGTGACACTGACGCCACTCAGGGTTGCGCCGCGTATCACCCAGTCGTATCCAATATTCCACAAGAGCGGCCCGAGGACCGACCCCTGTGGAACACCGCACGACACTCCCTTACGACCCCATCCGTTCTGAGTCGTGTAGATCACCGACCTGTCAGAAAGGTAGGCCTGCACAATTTGGCGTAAGTATAGGGGCACTCCATGACGCCGGAGCGCTTCCTCTATACACGCGTGGGGCAGAGTGTTAAAGGCATTGGCGATGTCTAAAGACACCGCCAAGACCACTCCTCCCCGTGCGACCTCCCTCTCGGCCAGGGCCTTCACCTGCGCAATAGCGTCCATGGTGGATCTGCCCCGCCGGAATCCAAACTGATTGTCCGACAGATTAGGTCCTATGCGATCGAGGTGCTCAGTAAGGCGAGTTGCAATAACGCGCTCAAAAAGCTTACTCGCCTCGCTGAGCAGCACTATCGGACGATAGGCCGATGGAGAATCTGCCGGACGTCCATCCTTCTTTAGGAGGACCACTTTGCCCACCTTCCACTCACTGGGGAACCTCTGCTCCTTCAAACAGGCCGTAAGAAAGGCCCTAAATCGAGGCTCAAGGCCATTATTCAGCGCGTGGACCCACACTCGACCTGGAATCCCATCAGGGCCGGGGGCCGTGTTTTTGGCCTTAAGCCGCAACAGAGCAGCCCCCAGTTCCCCCGCCGATACCTCCGGGATTTCTCCAGCCTCTTCCACCGCTACCGATGACCTTAACATTAAAGGTGCCACTTGGTCGCCTCTAGAGGGGAACAGCGCCTCAAGCACCCTCTCCAGCAAGTTCAATTCCATATTGGAGGTGAGTGGAGGGGTCCAGGGGCGGAGCTTGTTCATGACGAGTTTGTACGGCCGACCCCAAGGGTCCTCGTCCAGCGTCGCCAAAAGCTCCTCCCAAGCCCTCTCCTTCGCCTCACCAATCGCCTTTCTCAGGGCTTTTTTGGCGTCTTGATACGTGGTGTACAGTAGCCTTTCCTCGTCCTCATCACGTTGGCTGAGTCTACGGCGCCGGAACCTCGTATATCTACGTCTTGTGGTCACGCAGACTGCACGGAGACGTCCGAGTTCTTCTGACCACCAGTACACCTGTGGTAGGGGCGGCAGCTTCTTCACCCTTGGCATCGAAACGTCACAGATATGCGACACGGCTTCCCGAAACCATTCTGCCTCAGGCTCAACACCCACAACTTCCGGCGCGGGGGTCCAGCTCTCGACTAGAGACGCCTCGACTAACGCTTCTTTGTCCATCTGTTTCAGCGCCCATCGTGGCCCAACCTCCGCTGCAATTCGACTTGGCCTCCTCGGGTTCGTCAAGAGAATGGGGACATCGAACCGGATATACCGATGATCGGACAGAGTCACCTCATCCTCCAAAACTACCCAGTTTTGAATACGCCGCGTTAGAGTGGGGCTTGCAAACGTGATATCCACAATAGATCCACCCTGCATCCGCACGCACGTATTTGCTGAACCACGATTTACTACTTCCAGCCCATTGGCCGCAAGCCATTCCTCCACTACTTCTCCTCTGCTGTCCGTAGCGGGAGATCCCCACACCGTGGATTTGGCGTTGAGATCTCCAGCTACCACAATCTGATAAGGACGACACCATGCAATGACGGAGTCCACTTCTGCCAAAAAACTCTCAAATTCAGCGAGCGTTCGATTTGGCGAGAAGTATACTCCGACAACCATCAGCTCGCCACACAGAGCTGCGATGACTCCTCGGCCTTTAGAGGACTTCCTCATTGGGAAGTTTCCATTCCTAGTGTTGGTCACTATTGCTACCACACCGTCCTGATCGCCAGCCCAGTCATCCCGGGAGGGAACCAGGTACGGTTCCGTCACTACTGTGATGTTTACAAACCACTGCGCCACGCTCTGGAGTAAGAGATCCTGAGCCCTGGCACAGTGGTTGATATTCGCCTGTAGAAATTTAGCGGCCATCACTGATCACCGGATGTCATCTCTACCTCCACTGTCCCGTTCGGTGGGTGGGTCTGCCGCAAATCTGCGTTTGACGGTTTCCCTCGTCTGTCCATCCTTTGGCTGGGTGCCGAACATTTTTTGCTCCCCAGCCGATGATTAGCCTCTTTCCCCGACTCGGCACATAACGTGCAGTGGGGCTTGGCTTCACACTCTACAGCACGGTGACCGAGTTGGCCACATCTGTAACACTGTTGGCCACGGTCAACCGTAGCTGTGCACCGTGCCTTCACGTGCCCAGCTTGTAGGCAACGGAAGCAACGCATCTCCCTTGGAGGTAGCAACTTTGCCCCGGCTGAGACCCAGCCGACCAGCAGTCTTCCATCCACTACTTTTGTGGCAGCTGCAACTGGGCAGCTGACCCACACAGCATACAAGCCGGACCTTTCCTGCCGCATCGTCCCCACCTTAACTTGTTCAGCGGGGCAATCTCCTTTCTTGGATATTGCAGCTGCTACCTCCACACCTGTGACCGAGTCATCTAACCCCGTCACCATTACTTCAGCGCACTTAACAGGTCTGGAAACCGTAATTTCGCCGCCGTCACCATACACTTCTTTCAGTTTCTGGGCCAAAAGATCCGCTTTCTCTCCACTAGTGGCTCCAGAAACCTCTAAAATCGTGGCTCCTGTAGCCGCCCGCCGGAATCGGACAGCATCTATCTCCAAAGTGCGGAGGTCCAACCTTTGCTTAGCCTCAGCTATGGCTTTGGCATAGGTGACGCCTTTCTCCATAGCTGCAGGGTGGACCGTCACGACAACTGCTGCTGAATTTGGAGCCCTCAGCTTGGGGCGAGACACGCTCTTCTTCGCCGGTTTGGACGCGACGCGGTCCGTCCTGGACCTATTCTGTCGCTGGGGCTTTGGGACTGATTTTCCCGCAGCTTCCTTGCCTTTGCCACCACGCTTTGTCACCGTCACCCAGCTCTCCTCCATGCTTGATGGGGCCGGAGGTAGCGGCCGAGACTCAGGCTGTGGTGCCAATGGCACGGCTCCCTTTTTTCCCTTCTTTTTCTTTCTTTTGTCTTTTGGGGCCGCAGGTGCTGCACGCGCGTGACTGGGCCCAACAAATACATCTCTTGATGTCCCTGGCTGCGGCTCCAGTTCGATGGACGCCAAAGCCTTCCTCCTATCCGCAGCAAGCGGGGGACGAATTCGCTTTTCAGGCAGAAGTCTGCCTTCAAGCGCCTCCATCCTTGCGTTCACCATGTCGCCCACTTGCATCATGATGGCACGCGTCACATCCTCGTTATGAGACCCCTCCGGTACCTTCTCCCTCACAACCGATGCTGGAATGCGAGGTGCGGCGAGGTTGCCCACTCTTTCTTGGAGCTCTGTCATCTGTTTGCGGAGCTCCGCTACTTCTTTCTGCAAGCGGTTGTTATCTGCCTGCAGTTTAACAGTCTCCTCCGTAGACGTTCTATTATGCAGCGTCTTAACCACCATTTTGATGGTGGTCGCTGCCTCCTTCAGGGCTCGCTGAAACGTGCCCTTCAGGTGACTGGATTTTGTGGCCACCATTTCAATCGTAGACACACAGTCTAGAGCCTTCTTATTCAGGTCCGAAGCCGTTTGGCAATCGTCCTCATCGAGCGTCGAGGAGTCAGAAAGACGTGTTGTCCTCCGGAACGACCGGGCCATTTCAGCTACCTCCTGCTCAGCCCTTAGCTCCATTTCCTCGCGCTCTGCCGCCACATACGCTGCCTTGGCCTTGGCCAGTCCAATGTAGTTAAGCGAACTAGGTGGCCTTCCCCTTCCTCTCTTGGCAATGCTTCCTTTGGTGATGGAGGTGGCGTATAACTCCGACGCACTCTCACTGTCACTTCCTCTGTCAACATGCGACCGTTTACCTGAGCTCCAGAACGATGACGGCACAGGTGACGTCCCGAGCGATGGCACAGAAACCATACTACACTCAGAGTCTGATCCTGACCGAAAAGTTTGGCCATTCTCGGATTTCTCATCAATTTCCTCACATGAGGCAAACTCCTTCTCCCTTCTTCGAGGTTTCCTCGCATCGAGCCTCTCGACCAATACTCTGGCCTTTCCGATCTTCTCCTCTTCTGCCGCTAAAGCGGCCTTCGATCGCGTAGAAACGCGCTCCTTACTCCCCTCTTCCATAACGTCATCATTTTTTGTGTGTTTGCTTGAAAGTTCCATATTGATTCCCACGAGTATGGGGGATATAAAAGGTCCACCCGGTTGGTGCCCCCTGTAACCGGGTAAGCCTAACGTAACCCGCAAGGAGATTCGGCCGGTACTCCCGCGGGGACCGCGCTTGGAACTGTGCTCCCCCACAGCCATGAACACCCCATCGCCACGCGTCGCAGCTTAGGGTGGGGGTAATTTTTTAGAGAGGTTTTCTTCCTCGCGGCCCGGGCGGTAAAGCCAAGGCCCTCGGCCCCCCATCAAGGACACGAGACGTGATCCGCACCTAACAGGGGGGTTACGATTTGTGGACGGTGGCCCGAAGGCCTGTCCGGAGGCAGGGTAAGTGCACACCGAACCCGTCCCGCTCGCATCGCCGCTACTCAGCATATGGCTGAGACGCCGACCAAGCTCCACCTATTTGCCCGACAGGGTAGCCGAGTTGACCAGCCCTGCCGCGCCACAGACCTTGCAGGCCCGCCATCCCACGACTCGAAAGTCCGCTGAGCCCTGAAAAGGGCTCCGGAAGGTGTCCCTCTGGACCCTACACCAACTATTTATGAGCCCTGAAAAGGGCTACTCTACCAGTCCCACTGGACTTTACCACCTGGAGTGCCATCCATCCGCTGTGCCCAATAGGGGACACGCGGAGAGGCCCTCCTCCAACTATTTATGAGCCCTGAAAAGGGCTACTCTATCAGTCCCACTGGACTTTACCACCTCTGGAGTGCCATCCATCCGCTGTGCCTAATAGGGGACACGCGGAGAGGCTCTACTACCACAAACCCGACTACCCCACCCAACAACTAAATCCCCCCCAAACCCACACGCGGCGCCTGATGGTTTCAGTAACGCCCCGCCTCTGAAGGAGGCGAGACTAATAGGCATGGTGAACCTCGGAAAGGATCTCCACCAGACTTGCCTTGAGGATCGTCACGACCTGCGCTACCCTCAAGACCTCACCCCCTATCCATCACGGGATGGATAGGTAGGCCTGGACTTATCCAATGCGCCGAACAGCCGTTAGGCTGCCGCTGGAGTCTCGGAACGCTCCATTAATGGATAGACCCAGACCCGCCCAACCTAACCTAACCTTTTTTTTTTTTTTTTTTTTTGCATCAGGAAATGCATTTACGCATACCTCTCGTACTTGAGGAGTACGAGAGGTTATGTGGGACTCGCCCTCGACGAAGATAGTAAATGTTGAGGGAATACCCACTAAAACCTGATGGTTCGCCGCCTTCGCACCGTGCAAAGGGAAGGGTGACAGTTTCCCTTTTCCACTTCCCTTGCAGTACATGTCCGTGGAAGGACCCGACTCTTTGTGACCGAAAATTGCTTAGTCACAACCACCTCTTTGGCACCTGTCGTACCAACTTACTTACTCCTAGGGTTGAGGAAGTCCGCAATTCTTCCCAAGACATTGCGCTCCCAACCCTATTGTTGCAAGAGCGTACGTGCAAAAGCACGACGCCTGCGTAATGCTCTCCGGCGACGAAGAGGATCCGCCAACGGATCTTCCTCTCGGACTCGCTCTTCTGCCTCTTTTACGCCTAAGACTGCTTCGCAGTAGGCCTGTACCGCTTCCCATGACCTGTCACTATCAACCATCGCAATAACAACGGTCGGTAGCGACAAGTCGTTCCCAATAACAGCCATCAGCTGAGCTCTCTGATCAGTCCACTCAGGACACTCCTCCAACGTGTGTTGCGCTGTGTCCTCAGCCACACCACAGTCATGACATTGCGGAGTTCGCTCCCTCCTCGCAACTTTGTGCAAGTATCTTCCGAAACAACCATGCCCTGAAAGAACTTGCACTAGGCGATAAGAAAGCGAACCCGCACGCCGTCCTATCCATTTGTCAAGCACTGGTCGTATAGCCGCAATAGTGCGGTGACCAGCACTTGGCTCTTCGAGTCTTCGAAGCCACTTCCTATTAACAAGTTTGTGAGCTTCGTCACGCCATACCCCAACTATCTGCATAGACGGTGGACAATTCCGGCTCTTGGCCTCAGCGGTCCTCCGGTAGATTTCCGCCAAAGCCTCCGCCTCTAAATCCCACGGAGGGGTTCCCGCTAACACGCAGGCTGCCTCGAACGAGACAGTCCGATAGGCTCGCGTGATCCTGAGAGCCATGACTCGCTGCGGACGTCGCAGCTGAGCCTTATTGTGGCTGCTCAAAGAGTCCGCCCAGATGGGCGCCCCATAGAGGGCCATCGATCTCACAACCCCAGCAAAGAGGCGGCGGCACCCTGCACTCGGTCCACCCAGATTGGGCAAAAGCCTGCTCAAGGCGGACGAGGTGCGAACCAGCTTGGGAGCAAGATGAAAGAAGTGCTCCCTGAAGTTCCACCGGCTGTCGAGAATGATTCCCAGGTACTTCATCTTAGACCCGACGCCGATTGAAACTCCGCTCACCACCAAGTGGGATCCTGTCGGTGGCGCTTTTCTAGGCCCATGAAAGCAAAGGGCTTCCGACTTATCTAGAGCCACCGTTAGACCCAGTCTTCTTATTCTGCCCACCACCTGGGCTACTCCCGCCGTTGCGAGACGACTCGCCTCGCGGTACGTTTTCCCTCTCGCCGTCACCAATGTATCGTCGGCGTAACACGTGACACTGACGCCACTCAGGGTTGCGCCGCGTATCACCCAGTCGTATCCAATATTCCACAAGAGCGGTCCGAGGACCGACCCCTGTGGAACACCGCACGACACTCCCTTACGACCCCATCCATTCTGAGTCGGGTAGATCACCGACCTGTCAGAAAGGTAGGCCTGCACGATTTGGCGTAAGTATAGGGGCACTCCATGACGCCGGAGCGCTTCCTCTATACACGCGTGGGGTAGAGTGTTAAAGGCATTGGCGATGTCTAAAGACACCGCCAAGACCACTCCTCCCCGTGCGACCTCTCTCTCGGCCAGGGCCTTCACCTTCGCAATAGCGTCCATGGTGGATCTGCCCCGCCGGAACCCAAACTGATTGTCCGACAGATTTGGTCCTATGCGATCGAGGTGCTCAGTAAGGCGAGTTGCAATAACGCGCTCAAAAAGCTTACTCGCCTCGCCGAGCAGCACTATCGGACGATAGGCCGATGGCGAATCTGCCGGACGTCCATCCTTCCTCAGGAGCACCACTTTTCCCACTTTCCATTCACTAGGGAATCTCCGGTCCCGCAAACAGGCCGTAAGAAAGGCCCTGAACCGGGGCTCAAGGCCACTGTTCAATGCGTGGACCCACACTCGACCAGGAATCCCATCAGGGCCGGGGGCCGTGTTTTTGGCTTGAAGGCGCAACACAGCTGCCCCCAGTTCCCCCACCGATACCTCCGGGATTTCTAAGTCCTCGTCCGTCACGTTCGATGGCCCCAACATTGGAGGAGCCACTTGCTCCCCTCTAGATGGGAACAGCGTCTCAAGCACCCTCTCTAGCAAATCTGGATCCATGTTAGAGGTGAGCGGGGGGGCTTGGGGACGGAGCTTATTCATGACGAGCTTATACGGCCGACCCCAAGGGTCGTCGTTCAGCGTCGCCAAAAGCTCCTCCCATGCCCTCTCCTTCGCTTCACCAATTGCCTTCCTCAGGGCTTTTTTGGCATCTTGGTACGCGGTGTACAATACCCTCTCTTCATCCTCGCCATGTTGGTTGAGTCTACGGCGCCGGTACCTCGTGTATCTACGCCTTGTTGACACGCAGGCTGCGCGTAGATGACCAAGCTCCTCAGACCACCAGTACACCTGTGGTAGGGGTGGCAGCTTCCTCACCCTTGGCATCGCAACATCGCAGATATGCGATACCGCTTCGCGAAACCATCCTGCCTCCAGCTCAACCTCGACGATTTCGGGCATGGGTGTCCAACCCTCGACAAGCGACGCCTCCACTAGCGCTTCCTTGTCCAGTTTTTTCAATGCCCACCGAGGGCCTATCTCCGTCACAGTTCGATTTGACCTTCTCAGGTTTGTCAAGAAGGCGGGGACATCAAACCGAATATACCAGTGATCGGAAAGAGTCACCTCGTCCTCCAAAACTACCCAGTTCTGAATACGGCGCGCCAGAGGGGGACTTGCAAATGTGACATCCACGATCGATCCACCCTGCATCCGCACGCACGTATTTGTTGAACCATTGTTCAAAACTACCAGCCCATTGGCCGCGAGCCATTCCACCACAACTTCACCTCTAATGTCTGTAGAGGGAGATCCCCACAACGCGGATTTGGCATTGATATCACCCGCCACCAGAACCTGATGGGGACGACACCATGCCAGTACGGAGTCCACTTCGGTCAGGAAATTCTCAAACTCCGCAAGCGTTCGGTTCGGTGAGAAATAAACCCCAACAACCATCAGCTCACCACACAAAGCTGCAACAACGCCCCGGCCTTTGGAGGATTTCCTAATTGTGGTATTTCCACCCCTTGTGTTGGCCACTATTGCGACCACACCATCCTGATCTCCAGCCCAGTCATCCCGGGGGGGAACAAAGTAAGGTTCCGTCACCACTGTAATGCTTATCAACCACTGCGCCATACTCTGTAATAACAGATCCTGAGCCCTGGCGCAGTGGTTAATGTTCGCCTGTAAGAATTTGGTGGCCATCACTCACCGGATGCCATCTCCACCTCCACTGTCCCGTTCGGTGGGTGGGTCTGCCGCAAATCAGCGTTTACGGGTTTCCCTCGTCTGTCCATTCGTTGGCTGGGGGCCGAACATTTATTGCTCCCCAGCCGATGATTTGCCGATTTCCCTGCCTCAGCACATAGTGTGCAGTGGGGTTTGGCATCGCACTCTACCGCTCGGTGACCGAGCTGGCCGCATCTGTAACATTGCTGCCCTCGATCGACCGTCGCTGTGCACCGCGACTTAACATGCCCAGCTTGGAGGCAACGGAAGCAGCGCAGCTCTCTTTGAGGGAGCAGTTTGACCCTGGCTGATACCCAGCCTACCAACAGTCTCCCCTCTACTACCTTTTGGGCAGCTGCCACTGGGCAACTGACCCACACCGCATACTGGCCGGATTTCTCCTGTCGAAGCGTCCCAACCTTTACTTGCTCAGCGGGGCAATCTCCTTTCTTGGACACCGCCGCCGCTACCTCTTCACTTGTGACCGAGTCATCCAGACCAGCCACCAAAATCTCAGCGCACTTGACGGGCCTGGACACCGTTATTTCTCCACCATCACCATATACCTCCTTCAGCTTCTGGGCCAAAAGATCTGCCTTTGCTCCGCTAGTGGCTCCAGAAACTTCCAGAATGGTGGCCCCTGTAGCCGCACGCCGGAAACGGACTGCCTCAATCTCCAATTCACGGAGATCCAACCTCGTCTTAGCCTCAGCTATGGCTTTGGCATAGGTGACGCCTTTTTCCATAGCTGCAGGGTGGACCGTCACGACCACTGCCGCTGATTTTGGAGCTGTCAGCTTGGGGCGAGATACGTTCCTCTTCGCCGTTTTGGACGTGACGCGGTCTGTCACGGACTTGCTCTGTCGCTGGGGCTTCGGGACTGATTTTACCGCAGCTCCCTTGCCTTTGCGCTTTGTCACCGTCACCCAGCTCTCCTCCATGCTTGATGGGGCCGGGGGTAGCGGCCGAGACTCAGGCTGTGGTGCCGATGGCACGGCTCCCTTTTTTCCCTTCTTTCTCTTCCTCTTCTCTTTTGGAGCCGCAGGTGCTGCACGTGCGTGGCTGGGCCCAACAAAAACATCTCTTGATGTCCCTGGCTGCGGCTCCAGTTCAATGGACGCCAAAGCCTTCCTCCTATCCGCAGCAAGCGGGGGACGAATTCGCTTTTCAGGCAGAAGTCTGCCTTCAAGCGCCTCCATCCTTGCGTTCACCATGTCGCCCACTTGCATCATGATGGCACGCGTCACATCCTCGTCATGAGACCCCTCCGGTACCTTCTCCCTCACAACCGATGCTGGAATGCGAGGTGCGGCGAGGTTGCCCACTCTTTCTTGGAGCTCTGTCATCTGTTTGCGGAGCTCCGCTACTTCTTTCTGCAAGCGGTTGTTATCCGCCTGCAGTTTTACAGTCTCCTCCGTAGACGTTCTATTATGAAGCGTCTTAACCACCATTTTGATGGTGGTCGCTGCCTCCTTCAGGGCTCGCTGAAACGTGCCCTTCAGGTGACTGGATTTTGTGGCCACCATTTCAATCGTAGACACACAGTCTAGAGCCTTCTTATTAAGGTCCGAAGCCGTATGGCAATCGTCCTCATCGAGCGTCGAGGAGTCAGAAAGACGCGTTGTCCTTCGGAACGACCGGGCCATTTCAGCTACCTCCTGCTCAGCCCTTAGCTCCATTTCCTCGCGCTCTGCCGCCACATACGCTGCCTTGGCCTTGGCCAGTCCAATGTAGTTAAGCGAACTAGGTGGCCTTCCCCTTCCTCTCTTGGCAATGCTTCCTTTGGTGATGGAGGTGGCGTATAACTCCGACGCACTCTCACTGTCACTTCCTCTGTCAACATGCGACCGTTTACCTGAGCTCCAGAACGATGACGGCACAGGTGACGTCACGAGCGATGGCACAGAAACCATACTACACTCAGAGTCTGATGCTGACCGAAAAGTTTGGCCATTCTCGGATTTCTCATCAATTTCCTCACATGAGGCAAACTCCTTCTCCCTTCTTCGAGGTTTCCTCGCATCAACTCTCTCAAGTAAGACCACGGCCTTTCCCACTATCTTCTTATCACCTGCCGAAACGGCCTCCGACTGCGCTGAAGCGCATTTATCACCTCCTTCTACAACATCTTTAATTTTAAGTTTTGTTTTATCAGTTTCCATTGTTATTCCCACGATTATGGGGGATATAAAAGGTCCACCCGGTTGGTGCCCCCTGTAACCGGGTAAGCCTAACGTAACCCGCAAGGAGATTCGGCCGGTACTCCCGCGGGGACCGCGCTTGGGACTGTGCTCCCCCACAGCCATGAACACCCCATCGCCACGCGTCGCAGCTTAGGGTGGGGGTAATTTTTTAGAGAGGTTTTCTTCCTCGCGGCCCGGGCGGTAAAGCCAAGGCCCTCGGCCCCCCATCAAGGACACGAGACGTGATCCGCACCTAACAGGGGGGTTACGATTTGTGGACGGTGGCCCGAAGGCCTGTCCGGAGGCAGGGTAAGTGCACACCGAACCCGTCCCGCTCGCATCGCCGCTACTCAGCATATGGCTGAGACGCCGACCAAGCTCCACCTATTTGCCCGACAGGGTAGCCGAGTTGACCAGCCCTGCCGCGCCACAGACCTTGCAGGCCCGCCATCCCACGACTCGAAAGTCCGCTGAGCCCTGAAAAGGGCTCCGGAAGGTGTCCCTCTGGACCCTACACCAACTATTTATGAGCCCTGAAAAGGGCTACTCTACCAGTCCCACTGGACTTTACCACCTCTGGAGTGCCATCCATCCGCTGTGCCCAATAGGGGACACGCGGAGAGGCTCTACTACCACAAACCCGACTACCCCACCCAACAACTAAATCCCCCCCAAACCCACACGCGGCGCCTGATGGTTTCAGTAACGCCCCGCCTCTGAAGGAGGCGAGACTAATAGGCATGGTGAACCTCGGAAAGGATCTCCACCAGACTTGCCTTGAGGATCGTCACGACCTGCGCTACCCTCAAGACCTCACCCCCTATCCATCACGGGATGGATAGGTAGGCCTGGACTTATCCAATGCGCCGAACAGCCGTTAGGCTGCCGCTGGAGTCTCGGAACGCTCCATTAATGGATAAACCCAGACCCGCCCAGACCCGCCCAACCTAACCTAACCTAACCTAACCTAACCTAACCTAACCTAACCTAACCTAACCTAACCTAACCTAACCTAACTCGAAACTAAAAAAAAAAAAAAAAAAAAAAAAAAAAAAAAAAAAAAAAAAAAAAAAAAAAAAAAAAAAAAAAAAAAACCTGACATGAAATTAGAATGAACATACGCGCCTCTTCGCTAGAACAAAACATGGTGCACCATGTCATGTGCAAAGGAAGTGCGCGACGTTCACTCATATATCAGTCAAGTGCTACTTGTCACTTCGATCACAGCAACCCTTTCGTTTGGATCCACGACAACACATGGTGCACCATGCGCGCAGTGAAACATGTCAAACGATTGGATTCCTTACGTAATGTCCGTGACGTTCGCATATTCAAGTTCTCATTCTGCTGTGGCCATCACACTAAACCTGACGTGAAATACAAACGAACATACGCGCCTCTTCGCTAGAACAAAACATGGTTCACCATGTCATGTGCAAAGGAAGTGCGCGACGTTCACTCATATATCAGTCAAGTGCTACTTGTCACTTTGATCACAGCAACCCTTTCGTTTGGATCCACGACAACACATGGTGCACCATGCGCGCAGTGAAACATGTCAAACGATTGGATTACTTGCGTGATTTCCGTGACTTTCGCATATTCAATTTAAGTGTGAATGTGCTGTGCGTCATACATTGATACGAGTATAATACGAGTGTAGTACTGAGTGCAACCGAGCGATGAGGGAGTACCCTCGGTTGCACTCAGTTTTCAAAATCCGTCATCCGTTATCCGCATAGGTATCCTTTAGGCAACATCACTTTTTCATTTGTTTTGTTGGTCTTTTCTTTATTTCTTTAGTCTCGTAATAGTCTCTAAGTATGGTGGCCGGTGGCAATAGATTTCCGTTTCGACACCATGTCTTTGATTTTTTGTTTAAACACACATGTTTCTTCTCCATCTCTTTTTCACAGGTTTTTATATGATACAGTTACAGATCGAGCAGATGGCCCCACCTGGTGTTAAGTGGTAACCTCTGCCCATGACAAGCAATATGACTTGGGTCATCCCCTACTTAGGTACGACAAGCCTCAAATCGCATCGTATGCACCTGTAACTCTGAAATTTTAAGATGGAATGTCTCATGTGCTTGTAATTTCACCGGTAACCACACCTTTCAAACCGAAATACAGTAACGTGAATGCGTTACTGCTTGGCGGCAGAAATGGGCGTGGTGGCAGTACTTCCCCGGACGAACTTGGCGAGAGTTCTACTGCTCTTAAAAACTAATATGTGTTTTATAATATAGGTTTAACAAATCCCTATGATTCCTTGACTTATACCTATATTTGGATCCCTGTGGTTCGTCGGTGGATGTGTGTTAGTATTACATCATTTTATTAGTACATGAGTTCTAGTGGATGGATCCAGTATGGAAGTATGTGCCATTTGCCATACGTTATGCGTATATGTTGATATTCAAATGTAAGAATTCCATCAGCTTTTTTTTGTTCCGTTGTACCAGCAACGGTTAGTTTCGGGCCCGGTGGTGCTGAATTGTTCTCAATTTTTTATTATTCATGCAATCATATTAATATTAAATATTTTGTTATAATACGCGTGAAGAGGTATATTATAGATATATTATTAATGAATAGGTACTGCACTCCATTTTTCCTGCCTTTTCTGACAGCAACCAGCGTATAGGATATTAAGTTTCAATTGTAATCAGTAAACTACTGTCTTCGTTCAAATTATTCTCTTAAACATCAAGAATCTGTTTAGTTCAGAGCACACCACTCGGGCGCTGGACGTAGGCCGCGTCCGACGCGCAGCTAGCAAGTGCACCGCATACATAGTGCAGTACAGTGTGCGGTCACAGTGCAGTTGCGAGTTTTAGTTAAATTACAGCAACACTGCACCGTCGCGCACACGGAGACGGAGGTCGCGAGCGAGCCGGGCGTGCGTGCGTGCACCGCTTCTCAGCGGCGCCCTGTTCATACAGAGTGCGTCCGCACCGAGCCGCCTCGGACGCGCTACCTGTGCATCGCACCGTCGCGCACACGGAGACGGAGGTCGCGAGCGAGCCGGGCGTGCGTGCGTGCACCGCTTCTCAGCGGCGCCCTGTTCATACAGAGTGCGTCCGCACCCAGCCGCCTCGGACGCGCTACCTGTGCATCGCACCGTCGCGCACACGGAGACGGAGGTCGCGAGCGAGCCGGGCGTGCGTGCGTGCACCGCTTCTCAGCGGCGCCCTGTTCATACAGAGTGCGTCCGCACCGAGCTGCCTCGGACGCGCTACCTGTGCATCGCACCGTCGCGCACACGGAGACGGAGGTCGCTAGCGAGCCGGGCGTGCGTGCGTGCACCGCTTCTCAGCGGCGCCCTGTTCATACAGAGTGCGTCCGCACCGAGCTGCCTCGGACGCGCTACCTGTGCATCGCACCGTCGCGCACACGGAGACGGAGGTCGCGAGCGAGCCGGGCGTGCGTGCGTGCACCGCTTCTCAGCGGCGCCCTGTTCATACAGAGTGCGTCCGCACCGAGCCGCCTCGGACGCGCTACCTGTGCATCGCACCGTCGCGCACACGGAGACGGAGGTCGCGAGCGAGCCGGGCGTGCGTGCGTGCACCGCTTCTCAGCGGCGCCCTGTTCATACAGAGTGCGTCCGCACCGAGCTGCCTCGGACGCGCTACCTGTGCATCGCACCGTCGCGCACACGGAGACGGAGGTCGCGAGCGAGCCGGGCGTGCGTGCGTGCACCGCTTCTCAGCGGCGCCCTGTTCATACAGAGTGCGTCCGCACCGAGCCGCCTCGGACGCGCTACCTGTGCATCGCACCGTCGCGCACACGGAGACGGAGGTCGCGAGCGAGCCGGGCGTGCGTGCGTGCACCGCTTCTCAGCGGCGCCCTGTTCATACAGAGTGCGTCCGCACCGAGCCGCCTCGGACGCGCTACCTGTGCATCGCACCGTCGCGCACACGGAGACGGAGGTCGCGAGCGAGCCGGGCGTGCGTGCGTGCACCGCTACTCAGCGGCGCCCTGTTCATACAGAGTGCGTCCGCACCGAGCTGCCTCGGACGCGCTACCTGTGCATCGCACCGTCGCGCACACGGAGACGGAGGTCGCGAGCGAGCCGGGCGTGCGTGCGTGCACCGCTTCTCAGCGGCGCCCTGTTCATACAGAGTGCGTCCGCACCGAGCTGCCTCGGACGCGCTACCTGTGCATCGCACCGTCGCGCACACGGAGACGGAGGTCGCGAGCGAGCCGGGCGTGCGTGCGTGCACCGCTTCTCAGCGGCGCCCTGTTCATACAGAGTGCGTCCGCACCGAGCCGCCTCGGACGCGCTACCTGTGCATCGCACCGTCGCGCGCACGGAGACGGAGGTCGCTAGCGAGCCGGGCGTGCGTGCGTGCACCGCTTCTCAGCGGCACCCTGTTCATACAGAGTGCGTCCGCACCGAGCCGCCTCGGACGCGCTACCTGTGCATCGCACCGTCGCGCACCGAGACGGGGTCGCAAGCGAGCGAGGGCGTGCACGCGTGCACCGCTTCTCCACAGCGCCCTGTTCATACAGAGTGCGTCCGCACCGAGCCGCCTCGGACGCGCTACCTGTGCATCGCACCGTCGCGCGCACGGAGACGGAGGTCGCGAGCGAGCACGGGCGTGCGCGCATGCACCGCTTCTCAGCGGCGCCCTGTTCATACAGAGTGCGTCCGCACCGAGCCGCCTCGGACGCGCTACCTGTGCATCGCACCGTCGCGCACCGAGACGGATGTCGCGAGCGAGCACGGGCGTGCGTGCGTGCACCGCTTCTCAGCGGCGCCCTGTTCATACAGAGTGCGTCCGCACCGAGCCGCCTCGGACGCGCTACCTGTGCATCGCACCGTCGCGCGCACGGAGACGGAGGTCGCGAGCGAGCACGGGCGTGCGCGCATGCACCGCTTCTCAGCGGCGCCCTGTTCATACAGAGTGCGTCCGCACCGAGCCGCCTCAGACGCGCTACCTGTGCATCGCACCGTCGCGCGCACGGAGACGGAGGTCGCGAGCGAGCACGGGCGTGCGCGCATGCACCGCTTCTCAGCGGCGCCCTGTTCATACAGAGTGCGTCCGCACCGAGCCGCCTCGGACGCGCTACCTGTGCATCGCACCGTCGCGCGCACAGAGATGGGGTCGCAAGCGAGCGTGGGCGTGCACGCGTGCACCGCTTCTTTAGTATTTCATATTGCAGCCGTCTGCAAAACAGAAAACCGTACAACTTTCCCTCGCGCCGCACTACTTTTGATCAGCATGCTTCATGGTATAGAATGTGTTCCATATATAACGATTATTACTTCATATATTTTGTACATCTGTTTTCACTATTAAGAGACAGCTTTTAGTTTAGAGGGTTTGCATATATATACCTACTCTTTTTACCCTTCTGGTCTCAAATTCTATATCTAAACTAGCTGTTGCCCGCGATTTCGTCCACGTAGAATTCGGTTTTATTACGCACCCCTATTTTACCCCTCGGAAAAGTAGCTTAAGTTACTCCTTGTTACACAGCTATCTCAGCTTATACAGCTATCTGCCAGTTAAAGTCCCGTCAAAATCGGTACAGCCATTTCAGAGATTAGCCAGAACAAACAGACAGACAGACAAAAATTGTAAAACATGTTGTTTTGGTACCGTGTATACGTCCATATGCCCTTAGTAAAAGCGGGTATTTTAATATTACAAACAGACACTCCAATTTTATTTATTTGTATATTTTTTATTGTTTTCATTTATAATTTTACCAAAAAGTATTAGATATTTCTAAAAATGTATTCCAAGTAGAGCGTTATTTCATTGCATAATGCATGCAGTGCAGTGCATTGCATGCACTACTAGAAGGCCGTACACTTAATTATATTAAATTCTTTGTTTCTCCTTAATGTTACAGTGCTACGTCCAAGTAAGTTAAGTGGACCTATCAATACAATTAAAAGAAAAAAATAACCTGCCGGCTAAAAATGCGGCCGGCACGCTGCACGCTGCACGCTGCATGCTGCACGCTGCACGCTGCACGCTGCACGCTGCACGCTGCACGCTGCACGCTGCACGCTGCACGCTGCACGCTGCACACTGCACGCTGCACGCTGCACGCTGCACGCTGCACGGTGGCGCCGCAGGTTTGTGTGGCTATCTGGCGACTCACACTTATTATTTTACATTATTTAACACTTAGGTTTTAATTTTATTTAACTACTAATACTTTTAACGATGATTGATAAAATACATTAGAAACTGCTATAAAATAAACAAGAGTTATTTGGATAAATTTGCGAGAATTAAAGAGAAAAATTCATACTAGTTGAAAGTGAAATAAAATCACTATAGATAATGAATTGTAGAACAATACATGCGAATGGGAGACAGCAATGCCACAACATTGACAGAAGACTAACATTCTGAGAGAGAGAGAGAGAGGAGCAGAACAATATTCAAATTTTATTCAGACACATATATATGTGTCTGTGTGCGTGTGTGAAATAAAAAATTACATCTTCATTGCAGTTGTATACAAGTATACAAATGTAAAAGAAAAAACTCGTGTCAAGATAACAGCCGTCTATCTGGAGTTATCCCTATCGTCATCCCCCAACAGAGAAAACACAACCTTTTCACCTATTACCGTTATTATCCCCGTAACCGGCCGCGCGGCGGGGCGCATCCTCTCCCATTCCTTCCGACTCGCAACGCCCCAAGCCGAGTTCAATACCGAAATGGTGTCCTCGGTGACGTTGTGTATAATTTTAAGTTTTACCGATTTAGAGCCGTCTGCTCTCTTACCAAAAGCCCGTCATAAACACACACCGTCAAGGCCATCTGCGGCCAACAGCTAAATATTCCACATTTATAAAAATAAATTAACGGAAAAAATACACTTTCTTCGCAAGCATACATCAACTACAACACACCTCAACATCAACATACATCAACCAGCAACATACTTGCGTCTTCTACGTGAAGTACGTTGCGTCGCCGCGCAGGATCTGGGGCTGGACCAAGCGCGCGCGATCGCCAAAACTTATCCAAATTCATCAAAATCAACGACTTTGACGCGAGCCCTCTCTCGATTGGTTTTGATCTAATAAAAGCACTCTCATCCCAACATTCTGGTCAGAGTTCTGATTGCATGTATTATTTATTAGTTCTAGATTTACCTCAGTTATCCAAGTATAACCGAGTAAGATATCTAAAGAACCAAAATTAATTATTCAGCCATTCGCGCCTCAACAACACGCGTGGCTTAGTCTTTGAGACAAGCATATAACTACTGGCAGGTTCTACCAGCGAGCTGTTTTATCTGCTGTATACCCTCCTCTCCCTCTTACACAAAGACACAACCCGGACGGGGTGACACTCTGTGTACTCTTATAATTATTATTACGTGCGTCGCATGTGTAAAATACAAGCGCGCGCTGCGAGAGCCACATATAAATAAATGTGTGTGATTTTTTTATTTTCACATTTTTTGATTATTTGAATTCCGTTTTGCGATTCTATAACGATCACGCCCGGAGTTTGGAGAGCCCCTGAAACCTCTCGGCCACTTGACGCGTGATGCCGATGCACCGGAGTGCACCGCGCAACTTGGCCCCAACAATGGATCGAGGAACGAGGCGCGTTCCCGTCGGCGATGATGAGAGATCCTTTCGTTATCCCACCCGCGCGCGCGCACTGTTGTGTGTCCCCACACACACACACGACACGACGGGTAACCTCTACATCAATCGTTCAACCATTCAAGTGTTCCCCAACGCACACGCAACACATGCGCGTGCGCGGGCGCGTGCGCGTGCGCCAACACAAGTCGATCGACGAGCTCGCGCAGCGCACGCGTGCACTTGAATGTCAAATGACACGACCTCTGTGAACAGTCGACGACGGTAGACGCGGCGCGGCGCGGCGCGGCGCGGCGGTGTCTCGTTTTCTTTCTTATAATAATTGTATATCGTCAGTTCCTGGATGGAAACGTATACATGTACACGTTAATATCATGTTATAAAAAAGAAAACGCCGCCACACGACGTTATTACGATTGTCACAGTTACATACAAACATCCTCCCAAACCCTCCCACCAACCTTAGTGTGACCGACAAGGGTTGAGACTAAAATTGTTGAAATCGTTACATATATTCATATAATGTAACATGTAACATACATGTAATCGTTTCAACATATGTCTCAGCACAGACACACCGTACACGGCACATGTACCACGACTCTGCTGGCAACAATCAACTAACAGCTTAAAGTGTCACAAACGCACAATCATATTTTAAGATCTCACGCAAATACATTTCTTTTCAATCTTTGTCCTTTTTGTGGTAACTAGACTTTTATATATATTTATTATATAAATGTATATTATAAATTATTTAAATAGATGAATAATATTTAGTTATAGGTACTTATATGTATCTTTTATCATGTTGTATGAAGCTTAAAGCTTTTTAAGAGCAGTAGAACTCTCGCCAAGTTCGTCCGGGGAAGTACTGCCACCATGCCCATTTCTGCTGCCAAGCAGTAACGCGTTCGCGTTACTGTGTTCCAGTTTGAAAAGTGTGGTTGCCGATGAAATTACAGGCACATGAGACGTTCCACGTACACGTCTCATAGTTACGGGCGCATACGATGCGACTTGGGTCTTGTCCTACCTAGTAAGGGAGGACCCAAGTTGCATCGGTTGTTATGGGCAGAGGTTACCACTTAACACCAGGTGGGCCGTCGGCTCGTTCCGTAAGTGTATAACATAAAAAAAAAAAAACTTAGTGCCGCAAATAAAATATTGTCCTTTGTTTCTATCAAAAAACCAAACTATTGAACCGCTTTTGATGAAATTTCTATGGGACCACATCAAATAAAAAAGTTTTCTCCCAACGCCAAGGTTACCTATACCTACCTACCTATGAGGCAACTAAACAAAATGTTTATGGAGATTATTATCTTGACAAATATACCTACTCACTGCTTACTTCGTATATTAATATTCTCATCGAGATTTAACCAAAAAGTATTATAACTTAATATGTATAGCCATCGCTACTGAGAGCTACCCGCACCGCGCAAGCGCAGGGCTCCTACCACGAACGTAGTCGTAACGTTTGTATTCTACAAGAAGTGGCTAGCGCTGTCCATAGTGCTACGTACGGTACGGTCCACCTTGACACTATATGTCTGGTCTTGATGTATCAAGTACTAAGCGAAACTTGATCTGCCTTCAAGGAAAACGGCACGACGTTGATGTTCCTCTATCAGCTTGAGACGTGTGTGCCAAAAAGAACGGCCTCATGGATGAAATAGGCAAATATCTCATATTTATTCAATTCACATGGCGTTAGAGGGCTATACATACTATACAGTTATATTTGAATAAGGAATATTAAATAATTGCAACGAGTACGAGAAGCATATAATTGTGTAAATTATAACTTAATTATATCATAATATATACAAAATAAATGTGTGATATTAATAATGGCTCCGTTACGCGTGCGGAGTGTCAACCCTAAAACGATTAGTCGTTCACGAAGCGATCGACGAGGGCGGTCTCGTCTGCGACGCCGCCGCGTGGTGGGGGGGGGGGGCCTCGCGCATCTATCGAGCCGGAGCGGGCGCGAGGTCGGCCGGCGACCGCCACGTCACGCGACACGCCGCGCCGCCGCGGCGGATCGATGCCGCCGCGCTGGTCACACATGCAGCCGCCCGCGAGCCCCACGCTCGTGCGTTCCACGCGCGCCCACGCCGGCGAGGTGGCGTGCGTCGACGTGACGCGCGCGCAGGGGCGGGACGGCGCGCGCCTCGTCTCCGGCGGCGGCGGCGGCGAGCTGCGCGTGTGGCGCTGGCGCCCCGGCGAGGGGTGGACGCTGCGCGCGGAGGCGGCGCGCGCGCACCGGTACGGCGTGACGGCGGCGCGCTGGGGCCCCGCGGGGGCGGCGCTTGCCTCGGGCGGGGTGGACGGGTGCGTGCGCGTGTGGGCGCCCGGCGCGCTCGCGTGCCGGCGAGTGCTGGCGGCCCCGGGCGCGGCGCCGGTGCGCGCGCTGTGCTGGGCGGGCGCGGCGGCGCGCCTGGCCGCGGGGCACGACGACGGCGCGGTGCGCGTGTGGGCGGCGCGCAGCGGGCACGCGCTCGCGTGCGTGTCGCCGCACGAGGGCGCGGTGCACGCGCTCGCGGCGCTGGCGCACGACTCGCTGCTGCTCACCGCGTGCACGCGCGGCACGCTCAAGGTGTACGACTTGGTCGGTGAGTGCACGCCTCCGCCTGCCTGCCTGCCTGCCTGCCTGCCTGCCTGCCTGCCTGCCTGCCTGCCTGCCTGCCTGCCTGCCTGCCTGCCTGCCTGCCTGCCTGCCTGCCTGCCTGCATACAATGTTTGCGAGAGCCTCAACATAATAGTACGGTAGAGAGTACACCAGAGCCAGTATTATCTGGGGATTTTGTCACATTGAAACGTGTGTAACAAACTTACGACTTACTTAGTCTAGATTAATTTAAAACGTGTGTTGGTAAATTTAAATTTTCATTCCATCCGATGCAATTGCGCGTGCAATCTTAAGGGTCAGCTGGTGCTTCGTGGGAAATCGTATACGCTTTACACCTACAAATCCAAGACCCCGCCTAAAAATAATTTCATGATTAAAGCGTGACTACACTATAAATGATTATATAACGTATAAAACCTAATGACCTCCTCGTACTCCTCTATCTCCACGTCTGCTCCGCGACATACATAATACCTTGTAATTTTGGGTTCCGGTATTATTCCGTCAAAGTCTAAATGTAGCGTTAATGCGCACTTGAAATAATAAAAGTATTATACTGTTAAATACATGAGTGAAACATGGTGAGACGGCCGGATAGAATTTGAACAGGTGTCACATTAAACAACAAGTAAGATTTACCATACAGTTTGGAACTTGCGGGCCATATAAAATCTATAGAAGTAATGTTCTTGCATGCTTTAGTGCACAAAAGTGTCAGAGCGTCATATATACAAGGCCAACACACTGTTGTCGGCAGCACTGTGCGCGGGCGCGGGCGCGGGCGCGGGCGCGGGCGACGCCGAGGAGCCGTCCCCGCTGGTGTGGATAGACGACGCGCACGACCTGGGCGCGCTGTGCGCGGACGCGACGCGCGACGGCCGGCACGCCGCCACCGGCGGGCGGGACGCGCTCGTGCGCGTGTGGGAGGCGCGCGAGCCGCCCGCCGCCGGCGCCGCGCTCGCCGCGACGCGCACGCTGGTCGGGCACGCGGCCGCGGTCACCGCCGTGCGCTGGGCGGACGGTATGCCATCTACTATACACTACCGTGTACACAAGTACAGCTGGCGACGCGACGCGACGGCTGCTCGAACAACAGTCTGCCACTTCACTTGTTAGTTTTGCAATTGATTAGGATCCTGGACTGGACCGGGTAATGACAACGTGAAATTGAGCTTGTCACCATCGTTCTTAATCTCAACAACTAATTCTACCTACTCGTACATATGTAAGCTATGGTCACCTTGAGGGAGTGTAAAGTCTACTTTTGATAATTGATATGATATGTAAGACATGTATATAGAAGAGAATTGTGATACAGAGAGTAGGTCGCCCCCGACCTCGCCTACCTCGTCACGGGTCAGTCGCTACGTGTGATTGCAGAGGGCGGCGTGGTGGCGTCCGCGTCGCTGGACCGCACGGCGCGGCTGTGGGCGGCGCGGGCGGGCGCCTGCCTGCACGTGCTGCTCGCCCATCCGCGGTACCTCACCTGCGTGGCGCTCGCCCCCGACCTCGCCTACCTCGTCACGGGTCAGTCGCCACCGTTGCATTGCTCGTACCCGTTCAATTCTCCCACCCGACGCTGAATGTGTGAGCCTTTATCGCGTGAGATACAGGATTTCCTAAGCGGGTATAGTGTTATTGTACGGGCGCACACCCGGGGGTTGATATCTTGTGATAGGTTGAGGATAGAAAGTCACTGATTAACTTTGATTGATATATTTGATATAATATAAATATAAGATATAAGTACTTTTAATGATTAATGATAGTGATATTGATAATAAATGATAATGAGCCGCGCGCGCGGCGTGATCGCCGCTCGATCGCGAACTGATTCTGGATTGGTTGCTTCTGGGTAAAGTGCAACGATGGCGCGAATGAGGTAGGTCGATGTGCGAGGTGCGTGCCTCGTACATACTCCCGGGCCACAATATGAGGAAGATATGACGTGATAATGATAAGATGAGTGATAAGGTGAGTTACAAGATGATAACAATATAGGGATGATATACAAGGTGATAAACATTTTTTCTTATTATAATGGAGAGCTGCCCTTGTTCCGGACACGTCTCTCGAATGATACGTTCCGCGCACTGCCTAAATTGTCTGGTGTGGTACGCGGATTGTCTGCTGATCTACACACATACCTACACGAGTTGTCTTTCAAATCACTTGCACTTCACTGTACACTGCACTGCACTGCACTTTCCTTAGCACACGTACCGTAGGGCGCTGTATGTGCACCGTTCGTGGCTCGATGTCCGGCGCCGGTGCGGGCGGGCTGGCGCGGGACCCGGCAGCGCCCCCCCCGCCCCCCCGCCCCCGCGCGCCACCACACACACACACACACACACACACACCGCAATGCTGATGATAATCAGGAACACCACCACGTAGGTGATCACGTGATTCGGGTTGAAGTGACACGTGTCAACATTGAACCATCCGGTTCTGTGTTGTCACCCCCGTTTACTTATGTTTACACACGCATTTCTTGAAGTCATCGCCGCGCCCGCGCCGCGCCCGCGCCCGCGCCACGCCCGCGCCGCGCCCGCGCCGTGGCCTCGTTGCTATGCTTTGCAAACGCTTCATGTAGTAATGTATTGTGCGCCTGATTGCACTCGCGACATCGTTTATTGGAATGACAACCTTTTTCATGGTGACAGTAAAGGCAGTTTTCGCATAACTTGAGCCTTTGTACGGTCCTAAGTTTTGATGATGGAGACATTTTATAAAATTCAATACAATTAAATATTCCGTGATTGTTCGTATTGCACATTGCGCATTTGACAAATTTTGTAACATGACAGACATTCTTGCCGTTATTAGGTGGTGCAACGGTACGCCCGCGTCCGGTTGATGATTGATGATTGATCATTTCATTATGTTGAATGGGTTAGATGACTTATAATTTATATGTTTGGAAAACGAATGATAATTTTGACTGGCTTTCGGTTCCGATTTCCTGCGTGAGGTTTCCATGGAAGTGAATTTATTTTCTAAGAATAATAAAAACTCCTCTAATACTGGTACTTATTATTACCTTTTATTATATATACTAACTCACTATGTTAATCTTATCACTACTGCAATTCATATATATTTATTGACTATTATTATTATTATTATTTGAATGCCGTCAGTTTAATTTGATATTATGACATAATGTGATGGGTGTGTTGTTGTCCGTCCACAGGTTCTAACGACAAGAGGATTCGCACGTGGTCCCTGGGCGCGTTCGCGCTCGACACGGATCTGCGGGTGCCGTGTAATGCACTCGCACACTTCGCCACGGGAGATCTCGAGGTGTGTGCGCGTGCGTGTGTGCGCGCGCGTCTGTGATACTATATTAATATTGATAAAAAAAAATACTTTTCTTGTTAGGTACCTATTTTAACATGCTATTACATTTTTGTACTTTTATTATTTATTTTACGGGACATTGCACTGCTTTACATATAATTTGTATAGTAAGGCGTGCACTCACGTGCTTCAAATAATGTTTCGAATTCACTTTTATTAAACATTGTACGAGTCCGCTAGCCGTCTAGCTTACTTCATTACAATAATTATTATTTTGATGTGAAACATCTATAGCCGCACGTAAAACCGATTTCTGGCTTGGCGACGCGTCGCCACGGCATGAGCGCTGAGTGGTCCGTTCAAGGTTACGACAAATCATAAACATTATTAGTGATGGGGTACTTAGTGTCTTACAAAATAATGTCGATATTTCACATCTGCCAGGCGTCCCGTGACGGCTCACATTTTTTTTGTTTTATATGCTTACTTGTGATTTCGAATTCTCTATGTATATACAAGCATGTACACATGTATATAGCACGAAAGCAAACATTTAGTAGTAACTAAATGTTTGCTTTATTGCTATTTCTTGTATTTCTCCTTATATTAGTACGCTACTGAAGCTTTGAGATGTAAATCAGCGCTGTGCAACTTGTAGCAGCACGTCGCGTCGCGTCGGCACGTGTTCAGCTCAGGGTGTGTCACACAATCCTGTACGCGACATCGTTACACATACTTTTTGTGTTATTATATGTTTACACTTAGGTTTATTGTGATTTGTGATGTTTCCCGTTGTTGTGTACGTACATGTGTGTGTGAATATATGGCTTCTTTCTTTGTTTATATATAACTAGCTGTTGCCCGCGACTTCGTCCGCGTGGAATTCTGTTTTATCACGCACCCCTATTTTACCCCTCGGAAAAGTAGCCTAAGTTACTCCTTGTTACATCAGCTATCTGCCAGTGAAAGTATAGATTTCATAACAATCGGCTTGTGGCGTGGTGCAGCCCTCGAACGCGGACATACGTGGGCCGCGCCTTGCCTTAAGCCGGTTGCGAGCGCCCCGTGCGCGTGCGATATGCGGGCGCATGAAGCCTATATGAATTAATCAGTTCTTTTTTATGATTTTAATTAAATTTCAATGATGTACTGATTATTATTTTAACAGACTTAAAAAAAGAGGAGGTTCATCGGAATCTTTTTTTTTTACAATTTTTTATGTTAATTCCCCGATTTGGAAATTTATATTTTGTAAAAACATACCTCCACTTTATAGAGACATATATAATACCTACTATTATCTTTTCTGTGGCCGTTCAAGTTATCGCGCCGAACTCTTTTAAACTCGTGATAACTTCTAAACCAAATATCCGATTCGAACGAATTAAAAAGAAATTGACTTAGAAATAAGTAGGCCTGATTACAATTTTTTTTTTTCGGATAAGGGTTAATACCTTGATGCAAATGTAACCAGCTTTTGTTTTTACCTTAATAGTAATTAAATTTTAGAACACAAAAGCTGTTATTGTGACTTAACCATAATAGATAGATATGTTGCCTCGCGGACTTTTTTGTAGACATTAATAAGACCTACAAACCTGTAGTACATTAGTTGGTTCTATCATCAATAGTTTTCGCAGCGCACGCTAAAAACTATTGTGGGTTTTCTACCTTGGGTACAATATTATAATTTTCTTACGGATCCCAAATTTTTTGAAAATAATTTATAGCCTATGTTACTCCTCGATAATGTAGCTTTCTATTGGTGAAAGAATTTTTGAAATCGGTTCAGTAGTTTCTGAGTTTACTTCGGACATACATACAACATACACCTTACCAACATTATCTCTTTATAATATTAGTATAGATATCCAATAACTAATATACGAAAGTACTTCAATTTCCACACCGGTAGAGAAGTTCCATTTTGTTTCTGCCAGAGTCATTTACAAAATTGTTGTCGTGTGTGCAGGGCATCGAGCCAGTGCTAGCTGAAGAAGATTTCCTCTCGACGGGACCAGCACTAGAGGGTGCCGGGGAGGGGTCGGCGGGGGATGGGGAGGGGGATGGGGAGGGGGATGGGGAGGGGGAGGGGTCGGCGGGGGGCGGAGGGGGGACGTGTTGCGTGTGGCGCGCGCAGGCGCACACGGGAGCCATCAACTGCATCGCGGCGCATCACACACTTTTGGCCACTGCCTCCAGGTACACATAACTCCAAGTTACGCCCTATGACTCGTGGTAGGAAGCTACGTAGCTGCGATCAGGATGCGAGGAGCTGGACATGTGTAGCCGCGTGGTACATGATAGTGCTATCTGAGTCAGGAATCATTTTGCGTCACAGGCTTAAGATACGAGTGCATAAGGTAACTGGTTACTTGTTCACTGGCCTCACAGCTCAGTGGGTAGTAACCCTGCCTTCTGCGCAGGTAACGCCTTCTGTAGGTCGTGGGTTCGATTCCCACTCAAGGCAAATATTTGCGTGACGAGCATCGATGTTTGTTCCGTGTCTGGGTGTTAAAATGTATGTATGTACAAAAAAAATATGATTGTGCGCTTGAAAGATGAAAGAGGAAGCATATCATCCCGGTGCCGCGAATTCTAAAGAAAAATATATATAAACATTCAATCACCCATACATATGAAGCGTGATTGTATTAGCGTGCTTTGTTATATATATATATATATATATATATTTTATTAGGTCTCCCAAACTGGGCGTTACACATTACAACAATAAAATTAAATTAAATAAAAACTATATAGTGTACGACCTTCTGGAGGGAAACACAGCATGCATATATAAAAAAAATTATACATATGCTGGAAGAAACTAGTAAACTAACAATACAAATACAAATAAAAATAAAACAAATTTAAACCATAAATTACAATAAATAAAAAAAAAACAAATAAACTTAATAGGCTAATAGGTTAAAAGCTAAGGTTAAAACTGTAAAAACATGCTTACTTACTAAGTAAGCATGTTTTTACAGTTTTAACCGATGAGCTGAAAACGTCAAATAATTTGTTATGCATATTAAAAAACAACAAATGCGATATATAGGTGACTGTGACCAAAGTTAGTACGGCAAGTTCGAAGGTGGAATGACTTTCTGGTTTGAGTGCGGTTACAGTGGCGAGGTACACTGAGATCCAACCTGTGCAGCAAATCGGGACAATCTATCACTCCTTGAACAACCTTAAGGAGAAATACAGCGTCAGCTACTTCTCTCCTCAGCGAGAGAGGAATCACATTGTAGTGATCTAGTCGTAACTCATATGATGTAAGGGTGCGACATTTATTGTCCGAGTAGGTTAGGTGGTACATAAACTGCTTTTGAAGCCTTTCTAACCTATTGATGTGAGCTGCATAGAATGGGCTCCATACTGGACTGCAGTATTCCAGAAGACTACGAACGTAACAGTTGAATAGTAATATGGAAATGCCGGGTTCCTTAAAAATTTTTGTTTTTCGAATCACAAAACCTGCCAAGCGTGCCCCCTTGCGAGATATATTGCTAATGTGTTCACGAAAATTCAGTTTTTGATCCAAAATAACACCTAGGTCACGAATATGAGAAACTTCATTGATTGGAGTATCTTTGATCTTGTATGTGGCCGGCGTAGGAGTTCGTTTACGACTGAATTTTAAATGAAAGCATTTAGAGGCATTCAGTGTCATTTTATTGCGGTGACACCAGTCACATACAGTGTACAAGTCACTTTGAAGAATAGAAATATCATCCGTGGAGTTAATAACTCGATATAGTTTTAAATCGTCAGCAAACATTTTAAACATTGACTTGATATTGTCGCACAGATCATTGATGAAAACCAAGAAGAAAAGGGGTCCAAGATGTGAGCCCTGGGGTACTCCAGACGGCACAAACTGAGGCAAAGACTTAAAACCACGAATCATAACTATTTGAGATCGGTTGTGAAGGTACGATTCACACCATCTTAGGAGCGAACCGCAAATACCTGCATGTCCTAGTTTGCAAATGAGGGTTTTGTGATCAACAACTTTTTTTTTTTTGAACATTTACGGCTATATTTGATAATAAACGATCTAAGCGTTCATAATTAACGGGAGGAGGGAGATATAGCGCGCACAAACACAGAGAAATCGGAATATTGTTGTTTTTCAACTTCAGTAGTACCCAGATATTCTCATCCTAAGACTCCCATTTGAGTTTGCGCATGGGTTCAAGTTTTTTCAAAACTGCTATTAGTACACCCCCACCTTCGGTCTTGCCGCTACCGGTAGTGGCACGATCACGCCGGAAAACAGTATATTATCTACGATCCAAAATTTCGTGATCATATACAGAATCATTTAACCATGTTTCTGTTAGCATTATAACATCATAGTCATATTTTAAAGCATTGGTCAACACTTCCTCAGTTTTAGTCCTAAGACCTCTTACATTTTGATAAAGGATTTTTAAACCAAAAAATGGTATGCCTTTTACACGTTAAAACTAACAATGTAATTGACAGTCTTAATTTAAAGTCTGAAGAAAATCTTCGTCCTTGACAATGAAACTCCTAGAGTTGACATCCTTTCTGATATAGACGCGTCCGTTCCTGACCCACACGAACTGATATTTCTTGTCCTTAGCGGTTTTTCTGGCAGCAGCATGGAGCTGTTTATTTGCTGGGGACAGATGCTCGCACACATATACCTGTGCGATGTCACCGCCCACGCCTAGATGTGTCGAGTTAAGCTTATCGCCCGGGTGAGCCTTGTTGAAAGCCTTGACAGCGGCTAAAATTCTGTCCCTTACTAAGGGGCTCGGCAGCTTGACGACAATGGAGCGGGGTCTCTTTGAGTCTTGATTAATTTTAGCCACTCTATGATAATATAACAACTCATGATCAGCTATGTTGCAGCCAGCAACACTACTGAACTGTTGGACGATGGTTTTTAAATTTTCTGATTTGTTTTCTGGCACACATTGTATTTCTATATTAGTGTCACGTGACTGCTGTTCTATCTGATTCAGGCGTGAGTTTATGTCAGAAACTTTAGAACGAAGGACCTCGTTTTCTGCCTGTAGTTTACTTATAATTTTAGCTTTGCCCTCGAGGACAGCACTAAGCTGGTCATATTTAGCTGACAGAAAGTTAACACCTTCGGTCAGCTCAGACAGCGTATTGCGAGTTTTTTTATTTTCACAATACGCTGTCTGAGCTGACCGAAGGTGTTAACTTTCTGTCAGCTAAATATATGTTTTGATGTAGCGATGGAACAGTGAAGTTGTGGCGCTGGACGGAGTCGCAGGGCGGGGTGAGTCTGGTGGTGGAGCGCGCGCTGGAGGCGCACCGGTACCCCGCGCTGGCGGTGGACTTCTGCGCCGCCGGCAGCGTCCTCCTCACCGGCGGGCTCGACGGCGCGGCTTACCTGTGGGACGCCGGGGTGAGTCTGGTGGTGGAGCGCGCGCTGGAGGCGCACCGGTACCCCGCGCTGGCGGTGGACTTCTGCGCCGCCGGCAGCGTCCTCCTCACCGGCGGGCTCGACGGCGCGGCTTACCTGTGGGACGCCGGGGTGAGTCTGGTGGTGGAGCGCGCGCTGGAGGCGCACCGGTACCCCGCGCTGGCGGTGGACTTCTGCGCCGCCGGCAGCGTCCTCCTCACCGGCGGGCTCGACGGCGCGGCTTACCTGTGGGACGCCGGGGTGAGTCTGGTGGTACCCCGCGCTGGCGGTGGACTATCTATATGGTTTACGCAACATAACCTTGAGAACGGAACGCTGTGCCCTCTCGACATGAAGCAGGTGTGTTTTAGCAGCGCTGCCCCAGCACGTTATACAGTAAAGTAATAGAGATTGACACAGTGCAAAGTAAGCCGTTTTTAATAGCTCCACAGAAGCCACCTGTCTAAGGTTTCGCATTATATTGGTCATTTTTCTAGTCCTTGCAGAGAGAGAGACTCTAAGTGGAGTTTGTAAGTTAGGTTTTCATCCAATTGTACACCTAGGTATTTTATCATTTTAGTTCTAGTCAATATTTCGTGTGCGTGCAGTCGGGCGTGCGCGTGCGGGCGCTGTGCGTGCCGTGCGGCGCGGCGACGGGCGGCGACGCGGGCGGTGGCGGCGTGCGGGACGCGCGCCTCTGCCGCGCGCCCGCGTCCGCGCTCGCCCCGGGGCCGGCGCGCCCGCGGGACCTGCTGGCGCTGCTCGCCACCGACGACGGCCTCGTGCCGCTCTACCGCGTCACCGACCCCGACCCGCAGCCCCACCAGTCAGTACATGCATCTCAGTTTATACATATACCCACTACATACCTCCTAGCCACTGTCTCTTCTCCCGAACCACTTATACCGCCACACGATTGAAGTGAGTTTGAAAGGAGTAGGTACCTTTCATGCACTTTGAACTTTTGATTCTAGAATATGCCTGTTCCATCTCGAATTTTGTTGTTTTTGGTAACGTTTAAATGGAAACAGTCGAGCTCCGGATTATAACTGGCGGGGCGTACCTACCGCTGGTCCGCTTGTATATATGCAGCGTTGGGTGGGAGTGACGAGTGAGACGTGTCGTGTGGGCAGCGTGTACCGCGGGTACAGCGAGGCGGCGCTGTGCTGCGCGTGGAGCGAGGACGCGGCGCTGGCCGCGGCGGGCGGCGCCAACGGCGAGCTGCTGCTGATAGCGCCGCGCTCCCCGCCCCACCGCCCGCCCCTGCACCGAGACAGCGCCGCACACGACCTGGGTGAGACACACACACACGCACGCGCACGCACGCGCACGCACGCGCACGCACGCGCACACGCAAGCACGCACGCACGCACGCACGAGCTGTTACGGCATTTCAAGGCAGATGCTAACCATCATTATGTGTTGTTGGCGCAGGCGTGACGAGCTGCGACTTCGCCCCGACGGTCGCGGTGGGCATGCCCGCGGGGGAGTACCTACTCGCGACCGCCGGCAACGACTCCCTCATCAAGCTGTGGACGATCCAGCCCCAGCTCCACAGCGTAAGTGCACCAACTCACCTACTCATGTAGGGTCGGCGAGTTGACGTCTCGTTCGAGCGCACTTTTTAGATGACCAATAAAAAATGTATCAAATTGATAATTCGTATGTATATAGGTACACACGCCCTCGAGATGCACTCTGAGGGAAATTTGCCTTTCTACATGTTTATGGTTTGTTTCGTGGTGCTTCAAGTTGCGGACGACATTGGTGAATGTAATCGCAGCGAAGATGGTTTAATTTAAGGATTCAGACGGGCCACGCGGTGCGCGCGCGCGCGTGTCGGCGGGGTGCAGCGTGCGCGCCCACGGCGGCGGCGTGTCGAGCGTGCGGTGGTCGCGCGCGGCGGGCGGCGTGCTCGCGTCCGCCGGGGACGACCGCTGGGTGCGCGTGTGGCGCGTCACGCGGACCGCGCGCGGCGACGTGCGCGCGACGCAGGGCGCCGCCATCGCGGTGGAGGGCGCGGGCGGGGCGGGCGCGGCGCTCCCCGCGGTCCGCGGCCGCGCCCTCTGGGTGGCGGTGGGCGCGCAGGACGGCGGGCTGGCGCTGTGGCGGGCGGCGGCCGCGGCCGGGGACGCCGCCGCCGCCGCGGAGGAGGCCGCCGTGCCGCGCTCGTGGCGCGAGGCGGGCGTCGCGCGCTGGCTGAGGGACTACGTGTCGCGAGCGCCCGGTGTGTTTGCCTCCTCACCCCTCACCCCTAACGATTCGTTTCTTTACATTGCGGAACAGGAGAAACAGAACTGCTCCGTTCATATTTAGGTGTCTTTACAAACATTGCAAAAGAAACAGAAAAAGGTGAGATTGCGGTCAAATGTGAGTCTACAGTAATAAAAAATAAAAAAATAAAAAACAAACAGGCACACCTAGAAGTTGTGCCGCAGTGTTGCGGTTGTACCTGTGTGCGGCGCCGGCGCAAGACGCGACGTCGCGCCCGCACTACTGTGTACGTACTTCGGTTTGATATGTATGATTTGCCGCGAAATGTCTGGCACGGTTACGGGTGCGATGCGATGCGACTCGGGTCGCCCTCCTTATTAGGGGGGAGGCAACAACAAGTATTGCCTTTGTTATTGGCAGGTTGAGGTTTCCACTGACCGTGAGGTGGGCCTTTCGTTTATTCGTGTAACAAAGACTATAGTATAGTAATGTCCGGCTCGGGTGGGAGTTGGGTGCAGAGTGCGGGCTGCGCGGCGCGGAGGAAGCGGCGCTGGCGGCGCGGGCGCGGGCGGCGCGCATCACGGGCGCGCATCTGCTCGACTCGCCGGTGCCGGAGCTGCTCGCGAGCCTCGGCTTCGGTACGCTACACTGCCACAGCGCTCTCACACGCTATCACACACCGTGTCTACCTGTACTGTATGTCCTGTTTACTGGAGATACAGGGCGCCTCGAGCGGGCGGGCGTGACACCACGCGCGATCTCAAACACACCATACACATGTACAAACCACAAACAACTTACATAACTAGTTTGTTCATACTAGCTACAATACAGCTCACACAGTATCCAGACACGCATACATATATAATATACCTATATTCATAATAACTTTATATTGTTAACAAGTGTCAGTGAGTATCCACTGTTGACATAATTGTTATTTGTTTGTATAATGTGAAGGTTTCGAGTAATGTAGGTGGCAGCAGGCAGCAGGCAGTAGGCAGCAGGCAGCAGGCAGCAGGCAGCAGGCAGCAGGCAGCAGGCAGGCAGGCAGGCAGTGTTTAGTGATAATGCTTCCGCCTCTGAGAGATTGTAATAGTGCCACGTAGTTGGGTTGACGTGTAATGGTCACGTGTGTTGTAACACTTTGAACAAGGTGTGGGCACTTCCGCCGCGCCGCGCCGCGCCCGGGAGCGCGCGGTCACATACCCCTCCCCCCACCTCTCCCCTACCCGTACCTCATGTATATCCTCAACAATTAATTTCACTTCATTTTTCATAATAATAAACATACCTATTTAGCTTCAACGACTCATGTCAAAGTAAATGTACAGATTTATTCATCTTGTAGCAGTAGAACAAGTGTGGATTCCGTCCGGGAAGTACTTCCACTCTTGGCGGAGGATACCGCTTGACATCCAATTTTATTATGTTTTTATATGCTGTGGTCTTCCTCAAATAAATAAATAAATTATCTGAAAACCTGAGAAGACAGCCAGCCCGTCGCGTCGTGCGCGTTGCTTTGTTCAAGTACTTGACGAGGTTACGGAACGAGGTATCGTTGGTGAGGGAGGAGTGAGGTCGGCGCGGCGTCCCACACCCTCCCGCGCACCCGCATGCTCCGACAACACCGCACCAGGGCCAGGGTGCTCCGCATCACCAACTCCGATACGACGCCACACGCCGCCGCCGCCGCCGGACTAATCATGCTGATACAAAGCCGGGCCGGGACATACGTAATGTGCAATCACTAGGTTATATTGATGTACGAGGCAGATGCCAGTTACTCTTGTAGAAGCGCTCGCGCGCAAATCATATATATATATATATACTCCACAATGTAGGTGAGGATGGTGAGGAGGAGACGGGAGAGGCGGCGGGGGCGGCGGGGGCGGCGGTGCGCGCGCGCATCCTTGACGAAATCAACTGGCTGCGGGAAGACCCTCCACCGGTACATTTGGTATGAACGTGGATTCCTCCTGTATGTAGTATGTGATTAGTTATCAAACCTCATAGAAATCAATATAACGTAACTTATGTAATAATTAACCATCAACCATTTGTTAGCCTGTACCTACTAGTCCAGTGGTGAAAACACGCTACTCCGATACGTGCCGCTCACCTTGTACCTTGTGCCGGGCCAGAGACTAATACATATCAATTAAACTTACGTTTGGCTCCGCACTCGCTGCTGTGTCCCCTGTCGCACCGGGTGCTCCGGTGTATAATGTGTGAGTGTGGTGCAGGATGGTTTGGCTCCGCACTCGCTGCTGTGTCCCCTGTCGCACCGGGTGCTCCGGTGGCCGACGCGCGCCGCCGACGGGTTCACGTACGAGCGGGACAACATACTGGAGTGGCTGCTCGCCGCTCCGCCAGGTAATGCCATCCCGTCACCTGTCCGTCAGTCCCCGCCCCGCCCCGCCCCGCCCCGCCCCGCCGCGCCGCGCCGCGCCTGCTCTGTGACACTCCCCGCTTACGTGTGTGTGCTCGCAGTCTCCACTGGAGAACTCGTCTCCCCAACGACACCGCTATCGCGTCATAGTTTTATCCCGCTAGTTGCTCGGGAGTGACGATTACTTTGGATTTGGCATCCATATCAATGTCGCGGGTTCAACTTGCTTATGCTAACCACACTTTGCCCTCTGGAACATAACGTCATCAAAAACTCGGATAACAAATAATAAAAAATAAACAGACTCAAAAGGCATTCCTGTTGTAAGTACTTGTAGTACTTGTGTACTGTACGTACACCTAGAACAGGAACCACTTTTATATAGTTATGAATGATGTTATATACTCGCAGGTACGTTATTCATATTCCAACGACACATCCATTAGTTCGGCTGCTTGATACAACAGCTATCGTAGAATATATTTAGTATTTCTATCTCATTAAATTACTTTCTTAGTAAATATATAATATTATGTATAGAGAGAGAGAGAGAGAGAGAGAGAGAGAGAGGATGTGTAAAGTGCATGTATATATTATTTGCTTGATGTGTTGATGTGTTGATATGGTGTGGTATGATGACATGTGTTCAGGTGTGAGTGTGTTCGGTTGCAGATGGCGCGCTGTCTCCCGTGTCGGGGCGGCGGCTGCGCAACACGCGGCTCGCTCCCAACTACAAGTTGACACGGACACTGCGCGCGTTCCTGCTCGCGCACGCGCACGGGCACGCGCACGCCGAGCGCACAGAGCGCACGACCACACACACACACACCGCGTGCAACTCAACCGAATAAATAACGTTATCAACTTCACCCTGAAGGAGTACCTAGTGGTAATATGGTTGAATGTTGAGGAGTCGCCTCGATGGAAGAGTATCACGTCGTTAGTGTCGGTGTGCGGTGTGCGGTGTGCGGTGTGCGGTGTGCGGTGTGCGGTGTGCGGTGTGCGGTGTGCGTTGTGCGGTGTGCGGTGTGCGGTGTGCGGTGTGCGGTGTGTCTATATATATCAGTGTGATTATATTTATTTGACGAGAAGGAGGAAGCCGATGTTTTATTGTTCGTATGACAAGTTTGTGGTTACAAAAGCATCAGGGGGGTTTTTGATATGTCCTATGTAGTCCTTTGCAACCCTTCGGCAAAAAAAACATTATTTTTGTGCGCGTAAGTATTTTTACTGGATTTAGTTACGAGATGTACCCGGTGTTAAGTGATAACCTCGGGCCATAACAACCGATGCGACTCGACTTCTCCCTTACTAGGTAAGTACGACAACTAAATTAATTTACAATAAAATTAAAATAATTTACAAAAGTAGGTAATTGAAGGGGGAACAGTACATACAAGTACAACACGTTGGTAATTGATAACACACAGTGGTAAAGTTTCAACGATCTCATGTTTATTTATATCTCTTACAGTATAATAATATTTACACGTGAGCCAGTAACAGTGACAACCAACCAAACTTACATTACTCTGAACCGCTGCTCGCTGCTCGCTGCTCGCTGCTCGCTGCTCAACGGTTTCAGCGACGAGTGGGGGGGGGGGGGGCTAGGGTGGGGGGGGGGAGGCGTTACGTCGCCGCGCCGGACACGTCGCCGGGCCGGGCCGGGGACGAGCTTACGCTTATTACGCAACGAACGTTTTGTCAGAATTCATTGAAATTATGTATTTCCCTGTGTGATATCATATATATCGCAATTCATCCAATTATGTTAACAGAATTATATTTTCATTTATAATATACATTATTGTGTTTATCATTATTATATAATGTATCGGTTATGATATTGCTGTAATATATATGTTTATGTTGTATATTTGTTAAACATCAGAAATCCATCGTAATGATGTGTAGGTATGGGAGCGTCGCGTCGCGTTGCGTCGCGTGTGACGGCTGCGATCACACACGGTGCTCGTACTCGTAGGTACGTGTGTCACACGTGTGCGTGTCTATCAATAGCTGTACACCTTCAAATGCGCAGGGTTGATCACTCGCGTCGCGACGCTTCCAATACCTACCCACCCACTACCCACTGTACAACACTGCTCGGACATATATATTTCATTTGATGTATAAACAAATACAACTTAATCACACAGTTAACTGTAGGTACATACACAGAGCATTGTTGCAGAGCTATCATCGTTACCCTGATGAACATTTACCTACATCATCGCAATATCAATGAGGGAATGTGGAAGAATAATGATTTAGTTTCCGACGCGTGACAGTGTTACATTATGCACGGAGTGGAGGGCACCGCCGCGCTGCGCCCGCGCCCGCGCCCGCGCCGCGTTACATAACTATGTCCGCGTCCGTGGATACAGGTCGGTCTGCGTCGGCGGGACGCAAGCGGTTCAACTTCGATGTCGTTATATTAAATTAGCATTCAATCGTATCGATCGTAAATAAATTATTTAGTAATTTATAATTATATATTTACACTTTATATATAGGAGAGCGAGACGTGACGTGTGTCTCGGCTGTGTACAGTCTCCGCGGGTCGGCTCCGAGCCGTCCGCGTCCGCGTCCGCGTCGCGGCGTCACACGAGGCGACCGCCATCTCTAACTATACCCCAAACTTTACAATGAATTATATCTATCACACTATGCATCGGACGCGTAGTGTCCGCTGGACGTCACATCGCGCACACGCACGTTTCAAGGCGCGCGCACGCACGCACGCGCACGCGCACCGCGGCGTGATCTGAGACGCGCACGCGCGCGCGTACGCGGCGGCGCTGGGCTCGTGCTCCGCTATTTCCTCTCGTCTTCGTCGTGGCACGACAATCTGAAACGTAGAAATACAAACAATTACTGCTACGATTCAATTAGTTCGGCTTATCATCTACATCATATTATTTTTAGTACCTACACCAATTACTCCACTGTGTTTAATTAGAAGATAAATACGCTGTAGAAGCTATTAGGATAACAAAATCACTAAGATAAGAAAAATCTTTAGTTGACGCGGTAGGTATAATAAATATATATTATAATGAATATAATTTCAATATTAGACAATTTTTAGCGTAATATTGTGATTCCAATAAATAACCTTTAATCAATACTAACAAGCAAAACAGAGCGAACGCCGCGAGGGGCAGCAGCCTGAGCCGGGGGCGTCGACGGAGTGGGGCGGCCAGTGTGGCCAGCCGGGGGACTAGCGTGGCCAGCCGGGGGACTAGCGTGGCCAGCCGGGGGACTAGTGTGGCCAGCGTGGCCAGCTGTGGCCGCAGCCGGCCCGCAGCGTTCCCGTGCTGCATGGCCGCTGGCTGCTCACCTGGAACACAAACACAAAACCTTTAAGCAAAACCCGCGTTTTCATGGATTATATATCCAGCTTATTAAGTAATTATCCAGCTTCTAACAAATATGAGGGCAAAATAAACAAGAAAGAAAACCCTTATTTGCTAGGCCAGGCTAGCTCACCTATTCATTGCTTGCCTACTGACAATATCGATATCAGTCGTTGCTGAACAAAAATAACATTGTTAAGGTACAGAAGATAATGGAGTTGGGTCTGAGCGCCATTCAATAAGCGATACATTCGGAGGAACGAGAGCACTCAATAGTGTCTGTTGTACCTGATTATGTTATTGGATCTTAGGTGTGAATTCTTCAATAAACTTGAGTATAATGAAGCGACAAATCTTAGAACTTATTTGTAATTCTTCAATAAGCTTACGATTCAGATGAACGAAGAAAAGCATCGTGTGAAACTATAAAAGTAGTACCTATGTGCAACTGCTACGCCACAAAGTCAGCAAATACAAGTGATATTTATATATATAAGATAGTAACCGCTGAGTACGTGCAGCAGGACGGACGCGGAGTCCAGGTTGGAGGGCGCGCACGAGTAGTTGCCGGAGTCCTCGCGCCGCGGACTGTACATTATCAGGTTCCCCACCTGGAAACACAACACATATCACACACACACACACACACACACACACACACACACACAACATTCCCTACAATACATAATCAATGCTTTCGCTAACCTTTTTTTTTTTTTTTTTAAATCTCCTTTTCTCTTGTTGCTGGGGCTACAGGTACGCAGACGAACTCTTCCGCAGCCCCAACAGCGCTAGTCCTTTGCAGGCCATCTCTTGAGGAGCGACGTCAGGTCGCTGTGGCTCTCTTTTAATTATGTATACGCCTACAGAGATATCGTCCTTTAGGCAACGGGTTCCCATGCCCGTTGCCCGGACGACCTATTAGGGTGGTAGGTGGCGCTCGTACGCCTGTCTCCTGCGGCCCACCCTCCGCTGTCTACTTTGGTGAGGGCTTATTTCTTCCCTCACCCTTTCGGCCGCTTCCTTCTGTGACATTATGTCGTCACAGAAGGTCTGTACTGCTTCCCAGCATCTTTCGCTGCCGACCATGGCCGAGACCATAGTTGGCAGCGAGAGATCTCCTCCCAGGTGCTTTCGCTAACCTAACCTAACAATATTATAATAAATATCGTCGAAGGTTGAACCGTCATGTCAATGTTATATCAAAGTCAAAAACTTTATTTCCATAGAATTCATAAAGAAATGGTTTGGAAAAAATCCCAGCTGGAAGTCTTAACGGGCAACGCTTCTGTAGGTAAGAATCCCATTAAGAGATATAATTATGTTTCATTCCGCTGCTCGACCGCAGTTAATAGGGTCCCACATGTTGAGCAAGGTGTGGGCTGTTCCGGCAACTGTGATGTGGCGCGGGCTGGCTACCCTACACGCGAGAGGGTTCCGTGTACACACGAGCACGTCTCCAGCCGATCCCGCGTGTCCACGCTTTGCTTGCAAACGTACGTGCGGTCTCTGTGCATTTACGGGTCCTATCTTTTCGCTTCTACATGACCAAGGATACAAAAACTAAGTTTCGAAGTAAATAGATAGATAGGAGACAATACAAATAAACAAGGTAAAATTAATTAAAAAGGCATGTGATATAACATAACAATAAACAAGTGCTCATTGAAATTGGAGTTCTGCATCGTGTGGTCTGCATTCCAGCTCCTCTGTACTTTGGGTTTTAGAGATACAGACATTTATAAGATAGTTGTGGTGTACTGACCGTGGTGTCGGGCGCGAGACGCTCCATGCGGATCTCGAGGAGCGAGCGGTCGTAGTTGAGCACGCGCTGCTCGTTGTGGTACCAGAAGATGTAGGCGGGCTCCTCCAGCGCCTGCGTGATCACGCACTTGAGGCTCACCGTGCTGCCCGCCTTCACGTACAGCTCCGACTCGCCCACTATCTCGATCTTGGGCACTGCAACACACCACACGCACGCACGCACGTCACCACGTCACCAAGTCACCACGTCACCCTCATATTATTACACATAGGTGGCACTGGGGGCACAGCGGCCTGCACTCGGCTCGCCCTGACTCCTCTACGAGTATGCAACACGATGGTGTGGGGTGGAGTGGGGTGGGGTGGGGTGGGGTGGGGTGGGTACTCACCCACCACGTTGAGCTGCACGAAGTGGCTCATCTTGGGCTCGGTGCCGACCTGGCACTCGTACACGCCGGCGTCACGCGCCTGCACGTACTTCACCTGGAACACACACCTCACGCTCACTACACACTCGCCGCCTTAACCAATACAATACAACAATCTCGTGGAAAAATATTAACCACCTGTGTAAACGGCCGACCAACATTGCAGGTCTCCAGACCGATGTTAGGGTAGTACGAATATGGACAGTTAATTACTAAGTGCGCTCGCGCTCACCACTGTTTCGAACCGCTCCGGGCGGAGGGACGCAAGCGGCAGCGAGCGGGGCGCGGGGCGCTGGGGGCAGGGCACGGGGCGTGGGGTACGGGGCGAGGGGCGCAGGGCGCGGGTCGCGGGGCTAACCAATTCCGCGCGTGCTCACTATCATTGTTCCCGGTTTCCCCTCCGCGAACGACAGTGTAGTTACCGACTCGGTACCCACACACGTGTTCGTAACTGCGCTGTCGGTCTGCCTTACCACCTGTCTTATGACGCGGTGTGTTGTTTTACTGTAGGTGCAAATATGGACTCGTGTCTAAAATAAACAATTGATATTATATTTTTATTTATTAGTAGTTGTTGTCGTCCGCGTGGAGTTCGGTTACATGATGCAGTACTGATAGTATTGATGTGCCAGGGGTCGGGGGGTCGGGGGGTCGGGGAGTATGACACGGGCGGTGTGTGTGTTACCTGCAGCGTCCAGGTGTCGGAGGCCTCCACGAGGAACGCCTGGAAGCGCTCGTCCGCTATGAAGGTGAACCGGTCCACGGTGAGGATGTGCGCGTCGCGCCGCCGGATCCACGACACAGACTTGTTGCTCAGCTGCCGGACCTGACCGACACACAAACACACGCGCATGCATGGAGTGCAAGACACGGGCGGTGTGTGTGTTACCTGCAGCGTCCAGGTGTCGGAGGCCTCCACGAGGAACGCCTGGAAGCGCTCGTCCGCTATGAAGGTGAACCGGTCCACGGTGAGGATGTGCGCGTCGCGCCGCCGGATCCACGACACAGACTTGTTGCTCAGCTGCCGGACCTGACCGACACACAAACACACGCGCATGCATGGAGTGCAAGACACGGGCGGTGTGTGTGTTACCTGCAGCGTCCAGGTGTCGGAGGCCTCCACGAGGAACGCCTGGAAGCGCTCGTCCGCTATGAAGGTGAACCGGTCCACGGTGAGGATGTGCGCGTCGCGCCGCCGGATCCACGACACAGACTTGTTGCTCAGCTGCCGGACCTGACCGACACACAAACACACGCGCATGCATGGAGTGCAAGACACGGGCGGTGTGTGTGTTACCTGCAGCGTCCAGGTGTCGGAGGCCTCCACGAGGAACGCCTGGAAGCGCTCGTCCGCTATGAAGGTGAACCGGTCCACGGTGAGGATGTGCGCGTCGCGCCGCCGGATCCACGACACAGACTTGTTGCTCAGCTGCCGGACCTGACCGACACACAAACACACGCGCATACATTACCACCTCATGCGACGGCCCTCATGCATGCACCGCACCATAACACCATAACACTCTTATGATTAGTTTAATTTGTTAAGGACGAATATCGACATTCAAATAGTAATAGAAGGCTCATATTCCATCGCTGACTTTTTTTGTAGTAGTCCTAATAAAGATGAACAATTCCATCTTATATATAGAATAATTAAATATAATTATATATTCATTATATCATAGTTAATTATATATCAAAATAATAAAACAACATTTTCGGTGAAAGCTCTCAGTTCGCTTGATTTCTTCAGACATCTTGAACAATTATCGTCATAATATATGTCAGAAAATTAACGTAAAACGATATTAAACTGTGCGTAAGACCTTCCATTTGAATCACGCCATCTATTGATGTAAACCGAAAAACGCATTAACAACATGAGGTTTTATATAATGGTAATATAATAACCGGATGGATGGATTTCCCACAGATGTCACTACTACGAGTGGCTGGTGGCGAGGGATTCTTGTTTTTAAATTATTTATTACCTCCACAGCTCAGTGAGCAGCCCCACACTTACTCATTACCATTATATCTCTACCTTCATTTGTATTTGAGTGCTGAGCCACAATGCCAACAGGTAATTATTAAAGTGTTTAAATGTTGCGTTTCAAAGTACCTAGACAAGTAGACACGCACACACAAACTGTATATTATAGTAAAATATAAACATTTCGTTAAATCCGTCACTATTGTTCCATTTCACTGTTTTATTTATAAGTAGATATAAATCAGTTAACCTCTCATGGGGTTGAACTCAGGTGTGAACCTGATGTTATATGTACCAACCAACAGTTATTATGACAACCCTAACACGATATCCGGCTCGTCGGAGGAGTTTCCTGACTGTTTGTCTGTGCGCGTGGTGGAGTCCCGCGAGGTTGCTGGGGGAGTGGGGGGAGTGGGGGGGGGGGAGTGCGGCGGGTATTACCTTGCAGGGCAGGTAGGCGTGGGTGCCGAGCTGCGTGGTGATGTTGTTCGGCGCGGAGGGGTCGAAGTAGGGCCCCGTGTAGAGGCCCACGTACCGCTTGGCGAGCCGGCCGCCGCCGCCGCCGCGCGCCGCGCCCGCCTCGCCGCACGACAACACTGAAACCGCGATAACTCACCGTCACATACACTATCTAACTAACACACACCTGGCAACTTCCTTTTGACATATATATTGGAATCAGGTCCAAATGAAACGCGCCATTAGGAGGTCGCAAGCGAAACAATGAATAGTGATTTAGTCGTCAAACAAAATACGGAGCGTGAACAAAGCGCGTATGTTAGGTACGTTTGTAATTAATACATGGCTCGTGCGGGGGGAGGAGCTGCCGGCCATTAATCTGCTTTTTATGAGACTCACGCGCGGAAATCATGTGTGGAAATGATGGCGACCGGTCGCGCCGTAGCGCCGGACACTCGTGATGCGAGTTCGTAGAGCTACGACACCCGCTACGCCGCACTGGCGTAGCGTTCGCTCGTTTAATGTAGCGCTACATGTTCGTTCGTTTTCAAGTTTAAATTAGTGGCTTGTGATAGCGGCGTTAGTTCGGCGCTTGTGGGCGCGGGCGGACGCCTGAAGGCGCAGCACTATAGGCCATCTGTTACCGATATAACTCACATACATAGAGACAGTCCACGCTTCGACTCGCGCTTGGCTCGCGGCCAGTAAAGCGCTGTTCGCCCTGTAACGGCGATGTTGTAGGTTATTTTTACTGGGCGAAGTCTCTTTATGTTGGTTATTTATTAGAAATTGAATTTCTATGACTAACCAGCTTACCCAGTTTTTCTGCCAAGCAGTATTGAATTCGTATTACTGGTTTCCGGTTTGAAAGGCTTTATTGCCGGTGAAATTACAGGCACATGAGAGAATCCACCTTCAAGTCTGATGTGACTTTGGTCTTCGCGATGTAAATATGAGACGACCCAAGTCGTATTGCTTGTTATGGGCAAAGATTACCCCTTAACACCAGGTGGGCCATCTGCTCGTGGCGTTGTCAAGTCAAATGAAAATCTGTGTTGAGGTATAATGACGGCGATGTCGCGGCGCGGCGCGGCGGTTACTCCAACTGTAACTTCAAGTGATATTGTGCTCAAACGGAACCCCGCCAAAATAAAATAATATTAAAATGTCTGCATCACCCTGTAGTGTGTATGTACTAGCTATGTAATGTGTCTAAGCAGTAATAAACCATCCGTCATGGAATAAAGACGTATCATTACAATACCTCGTCGACGACCCCCCACTCCTCAACCCTAATCTATTCCGTCAATTTCTCTCATTATTTTTCAAATTCAAACTCTGTGTGTTGTTACAAAGATTTTAACCTAATAAATACTTTGGATTCGACATAAACCCTGTTAGGGCTCAGCAATGCTGGTTCTGTTATATATATTTGATACTGTCTCAAAAATCTACCTCAAGTAATCCCATTTTCAGTTACTTAAAAAAGTACCTAACCAAAGAATTCTAGTCAGTAGTTGCCATTTTAAAAATTAAAAGTTCAAAAATGTAGTTGTTGTAAATTTCAAAGAGGAATTAACCATTCCATATGAAGTGAACAAACGTGTTCGCTGTTTTACAAATACTCGTGCGTGCGTCCGGTGCGCAGTGCCGGGGAGTGTAGTGAAGTGTGTAGCGTAGTGCAGTGTAGTGTAGTGTAGTGTAGTGTAGTGTAGTGTAGTGTGGTGTCGAGTGTGGAGAGCACTCCAGGCGGGCATTGCGTGTCAGATCACGGCCGTCCCACGAATTTAAATACATCTGCGAATCGAAACCACACACAGTGGCAATGTGCGGCGGCGGACTGCGTAATGTTACCGCGGCGAGCTGCTCAATAAACATTGTATGAGTGCCGTCCGTCCGTGCGGGTGCACGTCAACACTTATGTACGTGTACGTGTACGTGTACGCGGCGCACACACCGATGTACCTGCGAGTACGTGCTACGTGCACACTGACAGTGCGGACACCCTCGGACCCGTGCACCAACACATATTATTACTAGGTACTGTTTATGTTATTATACTGAACTTATTCCTATAACCAACTCGTCTAATGTGTTCCAATCGAAACTTATCGAGTGTCCAAAAATAAAAGTCCTCAAGATTCCTAGGAAATATGAAACATTTTGCTACACAATAATAATGCCATCAAAAACATAAATTATAAAAAATAACAAGTCTCGCAACTCAGTTCTTCTATCGTAAATAGTTATGAGATCCATATAATACCAAGTCGGTCGATTTATTCAGCGCCCTACTTAAAGATCCTTCTGTCTTAAGTTATTACATGTAATTAGTTAACCTAACAACATCATATAGTGAACATATCAATATCAATGTGAAAAATCTTTTATGTTTTAAATAAATAAATTGACTTGGCCATGACTTCAAATAATTTTTGCTTTGCACACTTGAAATAATACTTTCGCTCTTTATGTGTGGAGAGGTTGAGTAGATGTTAACGCGGCACTGAACCCGCGGCCGCCCTCCCAGAAGCTACCTCGTAGTTTTCGTAAAGATAATTATCAGATTAATTTCACTGCATGATCAGCATTTGTTTGCTGCCTCCATTTGTCATCCCAACTGACGGTAGTTGTTCGTGTTTAGCAAACTAAGTGACGACAACATTCAGGAATGTTTGTATGGAACGTATTCATTGTCGAGACAAACTTATGGATGACTCAAAAGCTAGATCAACTCAAACTCGCAGCCGGTTAGGATTGTTTGCGGGTACTGTTTCACCGTAACGAGTGTATTCACAAGTAGGCAAGAGCAGTACTTGAAGGAACGCGGTGCAGCGGTGCAGCGGTGCAGCGGTGCAGCGGTGCAGCGGTGCAGGGTCTACAACAGAGGCATCCCCCGCGGGATGTCGCGCCGCCGCGGCAACCCCAAACAATCTATATCTATATATTTTTATTATTATTAATGAATCTTTGAAAGTTATCGTGGCATTGCAACGCATGCCCGATACAGCTAGTAGTAAAATTAAAATACAATAAAATTTCGGTTTTCAATTAATTCAATAATGTTTTAATCACGACATGATTTGTTCCTTACACATTGCAAATGATTGTTTCGCAGTAAGGCCACTCTTAAGTAAGGACTCTTTTTGTCGCGGCCTCAAATAGTAGTTATGACGAGAAAACAAGGTGGTGAAATAAAACAATCTCTCTCAGTTGAACTCTTTCAGTAATGAACTGGCAATATAACACAGTAAATAGACTCGGTAAAATGGCGAGAGGGGCAGGTTCCTTGGAATTTGGATTTATTTGATATTTAGCGGACTATAAAATCACTACGAGTCAATAAAATAAACATCGTCATTACATAACACATCATCTCCGGGGCGGGGGGTGGGGGGGGGGGAGGCTACCAGGCAATACGCACGGGGTGAGGGGGGAGGGAGAGAGGGGGGGATGAGACAAACAAGAATTTAATCATAGCGTATGAAACCACTTGCGTAATGCGTGAATGGGGCGCGCTGGTTTCATTATCTGCTATTTATATTTGGTAGCGCGGCTCGGGGATGCGAGACGTGGCGCGTAGCGAGACGTGGCGTAGCGAGACGTGGCGTAGCGCTACACCCCTAACTATCGTAGCAATGTGCTACGTGACGTGTGGCTCCTAGTATATGATAATACATTTCAGTTTTCATTACGACTGCGTATATTAGCTTTAGAAATTGGTGGTGTAGACTAATTTTGAGAAAGTAATCAACATTTTACTTATTTATTATTTTAGTAGCGACCTGTCTTGCAATTAATTTTCAAATTATGTACACAACCTTTCTCGTTTATCGCTCTCTGTATTAGTGAAAACTGAAGCAAAATCCGTTGCGTGGTTTAGGAGAAGTAAGCGGACAAACAGACAGACGTATACAGTGACTTCGCTTTAAACTGTTTAGAGATTACACATGCAGAACTAACAGCTGTGTTACGATGGAGCGGCCTCAGCGACCACAATACATCATCTTTTATAAAGTGTCATGAGAAGAAAATATTTTTTCACTATATTTAAGTTGTAAAACATAATCGTTACAAATAAATAAAATTGGAGTGTATGTTTGTAATATTAAAATAACCGCTTTTTACTGAGTGCATATGAATGTATACACGGTAAATATACCAAAACAACATTATTTACAATTTTTGTCTGTCTGTCTGTTTGTTCCAGCTAATCTTTGAAACGGCTGGACCGATTTTGACGGGACTTTCACTGGCAGATTGCTGATATAACAAGGAGTAACTTAGGCTACTTTTCCGAGGGGTAAAATAGGGGTGCGTGATAAAACCGAATTCCAAGCGGACGAAGTCGCGGGAAACGTATATTATAATATGGATAAGTAGAAAATCAGCGTGTGTGCTGCTGTGGGATAATAAGTAGTATAAACTACGTTGAGCGGGAATTCTTATCCTTATAGTACAATATGTTCGTAGAGTTGTGGCATGTACTCATATGTATGTGTGTATGTATGTGTGTATGTAGTGAATGTTAGTGTTGTGGTGTGTGATCAGAGAGTGATAGGTAATGGTATGCGCGGGCGTATTCACTAAACAAACAGTTACACATCCGGTACTGTGTGTGTGACGTGTGACATAACTGAATGTAACGGCGGGCAGCGGCGGGGCGGGGCGGCGGCGGGGCGGGGCGGGGCGGCGCGCGGTCGCCAGCCCTTTGTGATGCAACCTGCATACGTAGCAAGCACCGCCGCCGCCGCAGCCGCCGCCGAGACACTCACTCGCTGCAATACTATTGAACATATAACTGATGCAACGCTCGAGGCTGTATCTAGACTGATCTTTATTCTGGCATTACATTTAATGCGGATTGAGTTTTGGTGCTCAGTGTGAATACAAGTCCGGCGTCGTATTGCAGTCCCCCCCCCCCCCCCCCGGCCCCGCCCCCGGCACGTCCTCGCCGTCGGGCGCGGCGCGGCGGCGTAGCGCGGCGGCGTAGCGCTGCGGCGTAGCGCGGCGGCGCGGCGTGGCGGCCACCGCCCGAGGCGCGGTTTTTGCCTCACTTCCCAGATGAACCTCATTTCACTTTATGGCCCGAAAAAATCTCATAAAACTGCCAAATGATCACCGTTCATTATTTATTTTCGTATAAAAAGGAAGACGGAAATCCACTCCACGGGTTCTTAAATATTTTAATAAACATAATGATAAAACTAGTGATTATGGGATTATGGTATTACTAATCCTATTTTGTGTACTTGTTTTGAAGTTTCAGAATAAAAGATACGGATAATAACGTGAACATGTTCGTCTGACCTTAAATATAGTTGGTTTAATCGTATTCCTCCCTGTAGTTATATTTTCTTATTGTGCAGTTGCTTTGGCTGGCACGTTCCATCAGCATTGCCATGCAGCGAGGCCACGCCGCGCCGCCACTGTTTTGGGGACAACTCCTGTAGTGAATCAGCTCAGTCGATTAGACTGGTGGGTATTTAGATTGCATATCCGGTTATCCGAATACGCTACAATATACCATCTCGTGCGAGTGCAGGCACACTTACTTATGCAGCGCACGAGTCGACTATATGTTTTATTTTACTTTCTGTTGTTATTCAGAGGAACATTCGCTAAGCCGACAAGTATCTCGGAGAGAGTGCGGCCGAGCTTCCGAGTGCCCTGTGCCTCCTTTATACTCTACTTATTTGGAAACCATCCGTGTTTACGATAAAATATTCAAATAAGCCGTCACCAGCGGAGATGTATTGCTTGGTTTGGCGCAGCGGTGAAGCTATACTACTAGTGTTACATTAGCGAGGGCTTCGTGTGAAGCGTCGGCGTCGATCGCAATCACACACACACGTTACAAATGATATCTTGTATAGTTGTTGCCTACATTTGAGTCGCAATGTGACCGCGCTCGCTCTCTACTCAACTCAACTGAACTGAACTGAACTGAACTGAACTGAACTGATGGTGACGGGGACGGGGACGGCGGTGGAGCCACGCACCGGCTCTATTTATTGGGCAGTGGCTCCTCCAGTGAGCGTGATGAATCATTATATTTGGTTTATATATTTATGCAGTATAAAGTTTCAGTGCAAAATGGACAGGTATATAATTTAATTTAATTTAATTTATTTTTTATTTATTTCAGACAATTAAAAATCCATTAGTATTAGTAACACAAAATAAAATAAAATCAACTTAAAACTAATGTTAGTACTTAATAACTAAAAGAGAGTTCGTCCTCTGTATGAGCTTCCATACCAGAGGCGAATCTAATTGAGATGCAATTGCGTTTAGGATGGTGTTGGTGCTTGTGCGAAGTCTGCTCAGCAGTGAGGCTGTCTTTTTCCGCCGCACAGCGTCAAAGCCATCTGTGCGCGTATATGTATCATCTGTCCGCAGACCATGAAGTATCGTGTGCAGTGTGACTCGTGCCTCGCGGCGGCGGCGGCGGCGGCGGCGGATGGTGGATGGTGGATGGTGGCAGGCGCTCTCTCCCTCCGCCCCGCGCTGCTGTGACGTTGCACTGATGACCGCGCTGCACTCACAGAGCTGGTGTGATGACGCCGCATCACATCTCTTATTTACACCGACCGACGTTACAGCGGACACCTGAATCTCCTGTGTCAGCACTCGTCTATAAATAATTTCTCAATTAACTGGCTTCTGAATTGCAATTGTCATTTCGTATGTACTGAGAGTCCGGTGCGGGCACGGCACAGGCACGGCGCGGGTACGTCACGGGTACGGCGCGGGCACGGCGCGGACAGGGCGCGGGCGCGGCGCACTCCACGCTTCAAGGGGCCAGGATTTATTCCCAGCTTTGCCTTTGAATTTATTACTTTGAATTCTTTTCCTTAATTGCGTCTGCGGAACGTTTAAAAGCCGCGCTGTTAGATCTTGATTTACAGCGGCGCCGGTGACTCTCCACCACTCCCCCCTCCCCCTCCCCCTCCCGACTGCTCCGGGGGGGGGGGGGTAACATTAATAGAAGGTCACGTCGTTACTACACTAGTTATTGCTTGACTGCGATATAATTGATTCATCTTAAAAAAATATGTTTTTTTATATTGTATAAAACTATAGATAAAAAATATTTATGTATTTCCTCTTTATTAATTGAAATTGCTTAGGATATGTCACATTGTCTGTTGAGTATTTATCGAAGGTATCACTTCGTGTCATCCACTGGTGTCGTCCACCGTCCACCGTGAGCTGGTGTTCCAGCAGCCTCGCAGCGTTACCTAACCTCCCCCCCCCACCCCGGGGTGACAAGGTTACACTGAAACGCTCTCACGACTTCCCATAAAGGTTCAAGGAGTCGCTATCTGTTACTGTACCTTCCATCAAACATCAGAGCACCTTCTGTTAAACAGATTCTTATTCAATTTGCCTCACAAAATGAATGTTGAGTTTATTACGCGACCGGCGTAAAAGTTGGTCGCTTCCAAATAAAACGCGAGTAAGCGTTATGACAAAGATGCGACCTCCGTTAACAGACAATAAATGAGTTTACAAGTTTGGTAAGAAAATAACGCCTTCGGGGGATGCGAACGGGGGGGGGGGAGGGCAGAGGGGGGGGGGGGGGGAGCAGGGGGGGGGGGGTGCAGGAAACACCGACCATAAGTCATCACCTCGCCGCGCCGCGCCGGTGCGCCGCTGACCGGTGCTTCTTGTTGTAAAGCTATGTATCCCCGCGGCCGACACCATCATATACGCATTCAATCATACACATGTAACTATTTAAACAATGGTTCTGTATCCACTTATTACTGGGAGCGCGGCTAGCAACAGCTTTCAGTTGATTTGTATATCTGTGGGTGTGTCGCGGCTCTGTATCATGTGTTGCTACTCGGCGAGTATTCGGCGAGCGGACGAGCAGGCGAGCGTTGCGAACCAGTTTGTTCGTTCCACTCGTCATGTAGTTTACGTGGACAGTCGGTAAACTGTACCAGTTACATGGAAGGCTGCTTCATAACTCCTTTGATATAGTGGTAACGTCGTCGAGTGTAGTTGTGTGTACGTACAGACACGCACTGATATTGATGGGTGTGACGCCTATCCGCTCTTGAATCACGCCTGAAACGCACAAAATTGGAGTAGGTCAACATAATTCACCTCTCACCAACACCGATACATAACAAAAGCGTAATACACACGCAATGGACGTCGTTACACTGAGAGTACGCGATCGTCGAACGGCGGATTAATTCGTTCCCCTGCTGCGATTAAAACATTCATTTTGGTGAAGCAATAATTATATCGCATATCATTAATTATGGAATATGTACTTGGACTTATGTTTCATGTGAAACAGTATCACACTAAAATATTATGGAATTGTTTAGAGCCAATGAGTTGGCACAATACCTAATTTGTTTACAATTAATTATTATAAAGGTGCCCCCACATTATATGTAGGACGACGTTGCAACGACTACCGTGTGTACACCGTAGGTAAATATTTGATAGGGACTACAGATCGCGCACCGGAAATGAATGTCAGTGACTTGTTTACCGTCACCGGCACGGCGCGGGGCGGCACGGCGCGGGGTGGTGAGGCGCGGGGCGGCACGGCGCGGGGCGGTGAGGCGCGGGGCGGCACGGCGCGGGGCGGTGTGGCGCTACGTTCACTGATCCAGGATATTGGCAGCCACGTACGCAACCACTCTCGGCTTACACGTGTATAGGCTACGTGTCTATGTAAACCAACTCCTCAAAATTGGCTCATCCGTATAAATGCATGATGTCCAAGCTCACAAATTTTCTGTTTTGTAATATCTTTACTTCGACTGATTACCAGAAAGTAATTCTGACCAAACATAATTTGAAACGACGATCCGTACTGACAATGTGTTCACTTCATATTAACATTGGTAAGTGCAGTTTATAATATATCTGATAATGAACCGTACCGTAATGAAGTGACTGGATAATTGTATAAGGTAGGTATAAGGTACTCGCGTCGACGCGGACGCGGAACGAACACTGAACTGTTTCAGAAGAGCTTCACAAGCGGCGACTCCACTCTAAAGATGTTTACCTCCCTCCGCCGCCGCCTGCCCGCGCCGCCGCGCCGCCTGCCCGCGCCGCCTGCCCGCGCCGCCTGCCCGCGCCGCCTGCCCGCGCCGCGCGCTAATGAAGCGGTTGATAAGGTAAAGTGTAGTGCACACTGGCTGACGCTACGTGTTAATAAGCCGTGCGCAAACACTCCCCCTCCCCCTCCCCCTCCCCCGCGCTGGTCCCTGGTAACCACACAGTTGAGCGTACACGGACCGTGTACCGTGTACCGTGTACCGTGTACGTGGTTGTCGTGTTGAGGGGCTACATCACCAGGTTACGTGAGCACGGGCACGGGCACTGTTGCTGTGCGCGTGTTCTGCACTAAGCAAGTGAACTGTAAACACTGCTTTGCTCCAAGCTAACATACACGTTCCTACACTGCTACTTATATACTCTTACATATTTATTTAATATTGTAAAATGTCTGTCAAAGTTGCCACTTGATATATGTGGAGTACGGGGCGGGGGCCGGGGGCTGAATGTTAGAGTTTAGGCTCTGCTCTACAACGGATTCTCTTTACAATACATATTTCTTTTCCAGTTCGAATGAGAAATTCCCGCGGCGGCGGCGTTGCGAACTATTCATGCCCGCGGAGAGGAAAATTTCTCGCAACATCTTTTTAGTGGAATTCGAATCGAAGTTTAAATATTAAAATGATTACGTTTGGGCGCGACGCCAGCCGCTCCCGGGCCGGGGCCGCTCCCGGTCCGGGCCGGGGCCGGGCACGACGACACACTCACATTCCATTTACATTCACAAACTATTACGTATGTTATATTCAACTATTAAATACACTTTCTATCCCAAGCTTGTCTGGAAGAGACCGCTTCATAGTGATAAGACCGTCCATTGTACGTCTAAGTTCTTTTTTTCAAGTGATTCAATTGTAATAATATTATAATTCCTACGTATGTACACCGCCGATGTGACTTCTTTGTTTCCTGTCCATCCAAAGGTTGCATGGAAGAGATCACTTTTAGTGATAATGCCGCCCATTGTGTGCCTAATATTTTAATGTATTTTTTATTTATTTTTTGTAAAATGTTTTATGGTGTATACAATAAAGAGTTAATCTATCTATCTATCTATCTAATATGATTTGTGTTTATACATTTGTCCGTGCATTGGTCTCGCGGAACTCGGTGTTTACAGAACCGAGACGGTAACATTTGGTTTGTCTTATATGAACGTTAAGCAGTGAAAGCGCGGCGCGGCGCGGCGCGGCGCGGCTGCCACAGGGAGGGCGCACCGGGTGTCCTCTGAACACTAGAGCTCGATGTATCTCCCGGTACCAATATCAATATCGTGTATACACAGCTTGCGTGTTATTGTGTGACACAAATTCCGCCTTTGTGAACATACTTTTATTACAAGGCGCTGTGAAACGGAAAATGATCACAAAATATTTCGGCATTTCGTTAAATGAAAGGAGTTACAGGGAGATATTGTTCTAGCAAATTGTAAGGGAACACAATAATATAACGATAGCTTGGGAAAGCTACGTTCCTGAATCCCTTGCATTATTATATTATAGTATATGATGTGTGTAACTGTGAGTGTCTCACAATCAATGGAAACCCATTGCGCGTCCACACCGCACCGCCCAGTGCTCGGTGCTCGGTGCTCAGTGCTCGGTGCTCAGTGCTCAGTGCTCAGTGCTCGGTACTCGGTGCTCAGTGCTCGGTGCTAAGTGCTCAGTGCTCAGTGCTCGGTACTCGGTGCTCAGTGCTCAGTGCTCGGTACTCGGTGCTCAGTGCTCGGTGCTCAGTGCTCGGTGCTCAGTGCTCGGTGCTCAGTGCTCGGTGCTCAGTGCTCGGGGTGCACTCTGTTAACTTTTAAGTAAGTTAAGCTGAGGATATTGTCATAGCTCGACAATATTATTTCATTGTTGTAGAATGAGTTGAGCGAGAGGAGTGCGGCCGCGGCACACGAGCGCCTCACACGTCACACGCGACCGTGTGCAGTACACACCCTTATTAATCAATCATTTTGAGACACCAACGTGGTTTCGCTCCGACAGATATATATATATATAATAAGTAAATAAATATGAATGCACGACACTCCTGATTGTTATTTCATTCTGTGATTTATATTTTGTGTTATTTCGATGAATTGGAAATTACTTTTACACAGTTTACCGCACAGGAAGCTCGGTTCAAAGTGGAAGTCAAAATGATTCCTCGGAAATAAACCATCTCGTGTGTAAAGTTACGCGAACAGTGGAAGGTAGCCGGCACGAGCTCCATCTGTTTATTCCAGCACAAATATAACACAACAGTAAAATGTTGCGTCGAGGTAACAAAGCAAAATATGGGTCGGACTATAAAAAGTTTCATTCAGCGAGTGCGGGCGGGCCGAGCGGGCGGGGGGTTGCCCACTATACCCCTTACAAGAAAGGAACCTAGTTTTTTGAGGCATGACCTTAAATTATCGCGCTGCACGGTTTATTATAGTGCGGTGCTCAACTCCTGCTACGCGATCGTCCCGCGTCCAGTCCGCACTCGCCCCGCGTCCGACTCGCACTCGCCCCCGCATCCGACTCGCACTCGCCCCGTGCCCGACTCGCACTCGCCCCGTGTCCGGCACACACGCACGCACGCACGCACGTAAAGCCGAAATGCTCAATGTACCTACAAACAGCATACAAGAGCTGCGGGAATTGCGTTAGTGAGACGTAGGAACTCATTCAAAGTTGTAAGAAAACGTCAGTGAAGAAATGGTCAGCGCGGGGTGATCGTTACTCCTAATTGCTGTAATTATTCATAGTTTGAAACCACCCCGCCCCCCCTCCCCCGCCCCCCCCCCCCCCTCCGTCTCTCCCGTCCGCCCCGCGCCGAATATAAAATCAGTTGGGTACCGCGTCGGGGCTGCGATCTTGAGCGATTAACGACGCCTCATTTGCAACATTCATTACGGGCTCATGAATAATGTTCCGAGCATTATGAATGGCAATATTATTTATATCTGAATTCAAACATACTTATTACATTGATAGAATTGGATCAGGGCGAGCCGAATAACGTCACTTTTATAGGTTACATTAGTTATGTTAATTATGAGAGCTAATTTGGTCGAGCTACTGAATCACTTACATTTGGAACCTCGAATTGTGCCATATAATTTTAGTGGACGCGTAAAAGTATTTTTTTGTGAAATAAATTATGAAAACTGTTTTGCATCGTCCACTGTTTTTCATTGAATCAATCAGTTTCAGTGATCAATCTAACATACATTTATCGTTGAAATTTAAAGAATCGAATTGACCAACGTTATTAACGAAACCTCTGGTTATGGTTGTAGATTTCCTGCAAAATTTTCTGTCATTCAAAGTAATTTTTCTTTATATATCGGACAGTAAGAATCAGATAATGAAAATGGCGAACAGATCAGTAGCACCGCTAACTCGGCCGGGCAGTCACGCGAGGGCGGGCAGCGGCGGCGGCGGCGGTAGGCGGCCGTGTGGGCCACCGGTTACGAGCTCACATTCGATCACATTACGAATGAAATGCCCTCGGACTGATTGAAAACGATTCCATCGGATACTTTGGCCGCGGTTTCCCCGTCATAAATATAAAAAGTGAGCCGTAAATCCCACAGCTCGCCATGTTCTACAAACAAGGATAACTTGTTTTTTTCATGGCTTGTAAAAATACCTATATTGTAAATTGGAGTGGAAACGATCCTCGCGCGCCGCCCTCGCCCACCTCCGTGCTCCTCCGTACGAACTCGTACCACCAAAATATATTACGCCAGGATAAAACGGTTCGCTAAGATTTTGTATCATGTTTACCTGCGCGTTTCAAAAGTGGCCTTCTATTACTAAAACATACAAAATAAACTTTGATCATTTATATTAAACTATCGCTGTTCAAACGACCAAATATCTGTTCATGCATTTTAATAAGTTGCATTTAACAAAGTCGATACAGAAGCGACCGCACAATATCCAGCAATAACAACTTGGAACGGTAACGCCGCGCCGCGCCGCGCCGGCGCCCGCTACTAATGTAGAGCTACTTGCCCGCCCAATAATATCTATTCATGTTTTTATTCGGCCTCACAGTGGTAACGGGCGAAGTAGTACCGCGGCCGCTACGGAGCTACGAGGCTACACGGCCACAAGCTGAGCTGAGTTGTAAGTGGTAAGAAAAGTTGAATGTTGACCGCTACTCACAGCGGTGGTAAGGCTCTGTGTACAGTACAGTAGCCAGTGGCACCGCCCGCCCGCACACTCGGGACCCGATGTTTCACTTTGTAAACGCTCCACAAGGAAGGGCACCGCGAGCTAACTGACCGGCTGACTCGCTGCATGGAATGAACAACAGATTGGTGCTTGCCCTGCAGCACTTAGCTAATATTTTCAAAGTAAGCTGATATATTTTATTCTGTAAACTTTCTTAATCAAAAGGCTCGCTGGCGTGAATGCCTTCATTCTGCGCCAACAGATTGGAAGATAACTTTTTGGTATTGAGTACTAGCCGCAATACGGTTAACTTTATTTCCCTGCTTCTACCGAGAAACATTGGCTACCGGCCCGCGCTCCGCTGCACTGAGAACACGGCCTTGCTTAGCGCTCCGACTTATGCCGAGGAAGTTGCAGCGACCGCTAGATAGTGCCGCTGGCTTCGAGGTGCTACGACTTGTAAAATGGGATTAGTTTTTCAATTTTGCTTGCTTTTATCAAGTTTTACCGGTTCGCTTCGCTACGGATCGACCAAATCTACTTTCTGATTTCAAATATACTGAAATTTTACAAACATCTCTTTCGGAACAGTTTGGTAAAGTGTATTTTTATCCCATACAGTAAGAATATTGCACTAATAATATTAATATAGTTCGTTATTGGCCATGTATGTATGAGGAGCATAACTGATCATTTCATTTTTTTATTATTATCAAGTCACTGGTTCTCTCGAACCAGTGTGGTGAAAGGATTTCAAGAGCACCTCATAGAGACTCCTTTGGTGCACTTGACACATATCTTCGAATTTTTATGTGTAATAATAATAATGAGTTGTCTCCGTCCCCCGGAACCATCGCAAGGTATACCGTGCCGTCCCCCGGAACCATCGCAAGGTATACCGTGCCGTCCCCCGGAACCATCGCAAGGTATACCGTGCCGTCCCCCCGAGCCGTGCCGGCTCAGGCACGCACAGCACGCAGCCGGCGCGGGCGACCCGCCCCCCCCGCTCGGTCTAACCTTTTACTTCATCAAGTATGCAATAAATTAGTTAATTTTTTCAGGAATTCTAAAGTTTTGGCAACTCATTACTTCTTTACTGAAAATATGTTTTAGTGAATTTGTTAAAACTGCCTACGCCTTTTACTTTTACGTTGATCAATATTCATAATGAAGGTATGACCGCGTTCACCGCACCTACCTGGCGTGGCGTTATGAACCGTCACAAGGCTGATTTGTCTCACAGATGCTATCACAGATGTTGTTATCCTTTGACTGGCATGTCAGATGATGAACTTGGTAACAATTTTGCTGTTTACAACTATTAACTTAATTACGTGTGTAAGTTAGTCAGTTAATAGTTGTAACAAAACCAAAATCAAGGGAAAAGTCCAAAAAAAAACAAGTTGCAACCAGCAATTTGTTGCTATTCTCTATATTCAGAAACTGGTTTGTAATGTTGTTGGTACAGACAGACAGGGTGGGCACGTCATGTTCGGACAGGGTTTGTGCAGGCGCCACACTTATTATACATAAGCGCACACGACCTTCATATATTTACTATATTTACCAAGCGAAGTTACCAAGCGATACCTTTATGCGTTCCATTTAAAATAACGTATGTTTACTATGAGTGTGATATGTCCTGTCGCTTGCCACTACATCTCACACAGCCCTCCAGCCCCCCAGCCCTCCAGCCTTCCAGCCCTCCAGCCCTCCAGCCCTCCAGCCCTCCAGCCCTCCATGTTGAAAATAAAAACAATCGATTAATAGCCAGCAAAGAGTTCAATTATTCCCCGTCCATATAAGTACCAGGTAGCAGTGTTGTGAAGGGAGCCGAGACAATAATACCCTCCTCCGAGAGATCTCCGATATTTACGCCGTTTCTAGTGAACTCAACATTTTCCTTCGCGGAGATAAATCAATCGTAATGTGTTATTTTGACAGCGAGAAAATATGATTCTGTGGTGTAATGTTATATTCATCTCGGCGGAAGAGAGCCGAATGAATATTCAGTGAGCCGCCGGGACAGGGCCGCACCGGCGCCCCCGCCCCCCGCCCCCGCCTGCGCAGGGATGGACTAAGTGAATAATAGGTATGTCGCATTTGTGTTCTTATTACATTCCTGTTTTGGGCATAGTTTTAATTACTTTTTTCTACTTTTGTAATACATTTAGAACATCGTGCACATTCTAAGTTAACTTGCGTGTCACTATAATACATTTATTGACAAATAAAACAAACCGAACTTGAAAATAACAAACAGCTCATTGTTTTTGATACTTTTTTATGAAATGATTTGTTTCTCTTTCTTGGCCGTTTCCGGCGTACCAAAATTTGTGAAAACGACTATTATCATTAAAGCGATGGGCAAACAAGATGTCACGGCGCGGGCGCGGGCGCGGGCGCGGGCGCGGGCGCGGGCACGGGCGCGGTTTCATCGAGAGCCTCATTAAAATTACTTATTAATCAACTTATTGTGAATCGGCGCGCTGTGCCACCTGCGACTCAGCTCGGCGCCGTAACACAACGTGAAGACACACTCCACCACGTCACACGCGTCACACGCGTCACACGCGACACACGACACACGACAAGATGTAACAAACGTGTGGAGACACTGATTATGATATTATGTCGTATTACAACAATCATGTTGCGTAGCCATTCCGGTACACGGTACACAGCCTTAGAATATACATACGATGTATTCACAAACGCAAAACATAAACAAACCTAATACTATAACATATCTAATTTAATGACATGAATAATAATTAATAATAATAATAGTTTATAATATTTTTTGACATGATACCGCATGATATATATATATCATGCGGTAGTTTCAGTATATATATTTTTCTACTGTAAAAAGTACCCTAATTGTCTAACTTGTATGCTGAGCGTCAGTGAGTGAGTGGGTGAGTGTGTGTGACTGTGTGTTTACGAGTAATTGGAACGTTGCTAATACACATATAATATAAACCAACATAAAATGCTTAAATGAAAGTATATACTGGCAACATTTTAATTACAAGATAATCGTACTCATTAAAGTTCCAGTTTCCACCAACAACGTGGTTGCTGAAAAACACATAAACAACAACTTTTACAAACAAACGCACACGCCAGTTTTAATTCAAAAACTTCTATAATTAACGTAATTACTGGGTAATTCAGGCAAACAATTAGTTCGGGAACTTTGACACCAACTCTAAACGTACCTACTGGCTCACATACAATCATAAATATAATCGAAAATAATATGAGCGCACACTCACTCTCATTATACGTGTCTATACCACCACCACATTAACTGACTAGAGAGATTTTTACACGTATTTATAAAGTGAAAATGTATATTACAGTTATGGCAAAAGTATCGATTACATAATATAATGCCCTCCAAAATAAATTATTCAAAATGTCTTCAATACACAGAATAGGATTTGTTACAGTCTTATGATAAGACTAATAGTCATAAATATTGTATATGAAAATACGCCAATAATATATATAATAATATATTTGGATGGATGTGTATCGTGTTTGTTAGTATCACTGACGTCCGCGCCGCGCCGCGCCGCGCCGATCTTAGTGCTAGTACGCACTTAGCGGCTGCCCGCAATGCGGCTGGCCGTCCGGCTGACCGCGGGTTGCGGTTGCACTTGCGGCCAACCGAACGGCCAGCCGCAGCGCGGCCAGCCGGATAGTGCATACAGCGACCGCGCTACACTCGAGCGCGACCATTTCCAAGATGGACATCGAAGAGGCTGTCGGTATTTATTATATTTACGCGCGTTACATAAAGAAAAAGAAACGAAGACACAGATTCTGGGTGCATCCATTACTATCAACACGAGATGAGAGCAAACATTTAGAAATGTTCTTCGAGGAGCTCACAATGTACGACGATAAGTTTTTTAAGTTCACAAGAATGAGTCAAAAATCATTTGAAAAACTTTTAAGCATCTTGAAACCCAGTATAACAAAGACAGACACAGAGACAGAGACAACCGCAGTGAAAACGCGTAGTGCGTAGAGCGACCGTCCGGCTGCCCGCCCGAGGGGCCGCAGCGCTGCGAGCGACCGGAGCGGTTAGACGGCAGCCGCAATTTAATGCGCATAGATGATACGGGTACATACAATTTTGAGCTACCGGTTAGCCGTGCGGCCAGCCGCATTGCGGGCAGCCGCTAAGTGCGTACTAGCACCTACACGTCTCAAATCATAACATGAAAGTAGAAACACATGATAGCTAGATTTTGTTTCAGAACCTCGCAGGCAAAACCACTTGTAAAAACTAGTTTGGATTACAATTTGAATCAAGAAAATTATAATATCGAAGTGAAACCGACCAGTTGGGATTTCGACAATTGGTTTGGAATTCGGGTGGGGCAACCTCCGATCCAATTATGATGGCCAGCATACCTACTGTACTGATCACGATGGCGAGGGGTCCACGTACCAGCCCCGCAGGGAAACATGTGACCGTTATTCCTGTGAAGTGAGAATAAGCAATATTCCTCGCCTAAACACATGTAATATGATCGTTTAGAACTCTATTATATTATTATTTATGCTCTCACAAGCTGCTATAGCTGCTATAGCTTGCAAGCTGCGAGAATCTCATGCGAGTAAACTTTCCTGACCAGCCTCGACGCGAGTACAAAAATCTAAGAGCAAACAGTTGCAAACAACAATAATATAGGTGAGTAGAATCAGCCGAATTCGTGAGGTCTCCCGCCGCGCCGACACCTGCGACACAGCGCGGCGCGGCGGCGGCGTCTCGAGCATAAACTATAATATAACTTGGGTCTTGCTTGGGTCTATCTTTAAATACTTGAACTCTGAAGTATGCTAACTCCCCGACTGTCTGTTCTCCGCTCGGCGACTGTCCAACGCAATGATGATCACGCGGCGAGTGTTCACTCGCACTCGCACTCGCACTCGCACTCGCACTCGCACTCGCACTCGCACTCGCACTCGCACGGACACTATGTTTGTGGCTAACTATGCAAACACAAATCACGCATAGTTTGGAAGTATTTTATATATACAAATTGCAGATGTTTAAACAAAACAATACTTTTATGTAATTTATAATCAAATAACGTAATATTTGTTTTTATTCTTGGACGGTTACAGTAAAAATATAAATGGAACACACAAGCAGAATAAACAACATGTCCCGAGTACTCTCCGGCGGCAGAGGCAGGGGATAATGTGAACGTCTCAAATAGTCCCCCGCGAGTCACGGGAGCGGCCGCTTACACGCGACCAATCCGATACGGCATTACGATGGCTGACTGGCGTAGCTTGCTCACTTGTTGCATCCGGCTTGTCATAGATATCGCATTAGAGCGTCGATGTATTCCTACTTTTAAATTTTCCTCGCAAATAAACGTATCCAGATCCCCACTAGTGGAGTCACATAGTTTGGGTATGTGTATTCGACCTCGTGTTGGGAATGTTACTAGAAAGCTCTGATACAACCAACAGATGGAAATTGAATGTTGGTACAGCTCCAGGGTGAGGAGACTGAATTACTAAAAAAATGTATGTATATATATACGAGTATATAAACTGTGCAATTTCACTGTATCAATTGATCTTACCGATGCATTCGCAAGCCCGAGTGTTATGTATCTAAGTGTTCCGGTGTTGATATCGGGACTCGTTACGTTTTCTTCACGCGGACACTGCCCCCCCCTAACCTAAGGTGGTACCTAATGTTTATCCATTGCAAGAAAAATGAATCGGGTCCTCCCCTTCTAGTTACAATAACCCCCCTCCCCTACATAGCTAGGATGAGACCCGAGTCGCGTCGCATGCGCCCGTAAATCTGAGACGTGAGGTTGGAATGTGTCGTGTAGTTGCCGCGCATATCAAACTGAGTGACAGCAACGCGCGTGCATCGCTGCGCTGCGGCAGCGCTGCGCGTGGCGTGGCGTGGCGTGGCGTGGTGTGGCGTGGCGTGGCGTGACGGCGGCACTTCCCCGGACGCAGTTGGCGTTGGCTTGACGTGCTACACAACCTGTGTGTTATGTTCCGGGTACGTGTGCCTCATTCATTTATGTTACAGTAAAATGGTTTGCTAGAACGAGCCAAATCAAATAGTCGAAGAACCAATAACAAGGTTTGTTCGCGAGCAAATGCTAACACGAACACAATGCAAACAATAAAACAACAAATACCAATAACTAGCGCTTCCATTATATATTATTATATGGGAATGTTACAATTGCAACATTAGCGCTCCCGAGCCGGCGCCAGCCGCCAGCCGCCTGCCGCCAGCCGCCGCTCTCGGATAGAGCATTAATGACAATTACAGGACAAAAAAAACTCCCCGAGCGAGGAAATTGCCTTCTTTCACGAACCACCGGAGGGGAGTGGGAGGGGAGCGGGAGGGGCGCAATAACAAATAAAAATAAACTCGAGAGAGAGAGAGAGAGAGAGAGAGAGATGGAGAGTGGAGGAGGTGAAAAATTGTACTTGAATTGTGTACATTATTGTTGAAAGGGCTGAGCGAGTCACACACACACACACATGAGCATAAATGGATCAAACATTTCGTTTTGTTTTTGTGTAACGTAAATAAATTGGCTGATGAAAACGACTCACGTGAAACGTTTTATTTCAATTCTAAAATAGTATTCAGCAGTCGGCTTGATTTGTTCCGACATCTTGAACATATATCGTCATATTTCAACATATTAACACAAAACAATATGAAACTAAACGTATTCACCTTCCTGTTGAATGATTCCGCATTACAATTTGGTGCATAGTTTAAAATATGAAAGCGTACAGACGGACAGATGGCGGGAAGCGACTTTGTTAAACATTATATTATGTACAGATATATTTTTATATACCGTAGAATTCCTTAGAAAAGGCAGATGCATGACGTTTGTGCATCTGAAGCCTCGTGAGTTTGTAAGTAGTTTTATCTTGTGTATGAATTCACTCCAAAACAGTATTTTATCAGAAAAGCTGTTTTGTAATGTGCATGACAATTTACAATAAATTACCTGCAAGTGTTAGAAAACTGCCTTTACACAATTTCAAGTGTCTAACGAACCTGGGGTTGCTTCATTGTAATGTTTCATTAGTGTAGGTTAAGCAGTATATGGTATATGAAAAAGAAAAAATATATATGGACCGTAAATATCTTTAATAATAATACCCCGACTTGCTTTAAATTTTGAATGCTATTTGTTTATAATATCAAATGTAAAAACCTATTCCGAGCAAATAAAAATATTTCATTTTATTTCGGGAATATGTATCTACATAATGTTAGCCTCTCTTCCCTTGATAATATTCCATTGAAATTGGTACGGTACTTTTGGCGTGAAAAAGAATTACAAAAAAAAACATTTTTTTTTTACATATTATGTAACACTTTAGTAAGACAGGATAAGTAGACGCAACAGTAGATGTTTATCAACCGATATACCTACACCATAAACAATTATACAACGTCTTATCCGTCCGGTCCGATCCGGTCCGTCCGGTCTTTCAATTGATGATTGAACTATAAATGTTTGAAACAGAAGTCCACTTTTATATAAAACTAAAACAATAAAAGAAAAATATTATGTGGGTCGTATTAAAACATAAATCTATTTGGCGGGTAATTGATGCGCGGCGCGGCGCGGGATTCACTCGCTGTGAGAGCTATGAGTGCGCGCTTTGCACTGGACGATGACAGGATCACTGATTAAGTAATGTCAGCAGCCAGGCCGCCGCCGCCGGTATCGGGATAACTCTAAATTATTGCGTAAACAATGACATATTTAATTATATTTTACTATTCACTCGCATAAAGTTTTACAAAAAAAGGTTGGTCGCTGACATATGTATACTATGTAGGATCAAAAATGGTCCCAGTATTGAACCTTGTGTTACACCCGTGTTAACAGCTACAACATATTATTATTATATTTTTTCATCGCCAACTGCCAATTTGGAACTTTGAATTTTGTTTGATAGTTTTTCCCACTCTACAAGGCTAATCAATTTATTTTTAACTATCTTTGGACGCGGCTGCGCTCTCGGTAATGTGTAATAACATGTTTTTTTTATTTTAATTATCTTTTTGTGCTTATTATATGTATACCATTTTTTATAATTCGGTAGAATTATTTAAAGATGCATAATTACCCCCGGATGTCCCCGGACATCACATCAGACATAGATATGGATGAGACACACCTGTATCATAGTCGCGAGGTGATGACGACGATCTGTTAGACATCTCAAGTGCCTACCACGATACAGTCAGCTATTACTTACAACGAAGTTGATATAACATGATATTTATCAGAGTTAGGAGGCCACAAAGATGCGTAATACTACTCATAAATATATAGTTTATCGCACCTATAAAAATATCTACTGAACAGTATATTTTACGACGTCGACTTCCTTATATTCGTGTCCTCATTTGAGATCTCATCCCCGGGAATCAATGGCATATCTTCCTCGTAAAGGCGCCTCGTCAGCCGAGCTACACCAGCCGACCGCACGCCGGCGCCGATTGTATTTACAAACTCTCCAAATTGATATATGATAGAGATACCAACATCCACTTCAGATTTATCACGACTCAAAATGTTGACCGCATTGCATCGCCTACGGAAATAGAATAACATTCTGCATAATCATGTCGTGTGATGCAGAATTATTTCTAAATTGTCTAAACATAACCTAGAAATACTTGTAACACCAATTAAATCTGCCAGTGAGAACATAATATAACACACATATATCACAGACACACACCCTATCTTAAATAAACTAATAAAGTCTTAAATTAATTGTAAAATTTTGCTCAAAATTATTGATATATTATACGTGGCCTACTGGAACACACAAACCGGATGCAGCTCGTTCTAATTCTAAATTGCACCCAAGATTTTTTCTGTTGAAAAAATTATGTGCGCAATACCACACTCCCGAGATGGCGAAGAAAAACATCGCGAGGAAACCGGCGAGTGCTACAACTTATACTCCGAGTATTGTGTGGACAAGTGGATGAAAGGAGCCTCTTCGGGGCGCTTTACCTTTTACTACAGCTAGCGACGCGGCTATGATGGGGTATGTCCTACTAGTTTTACCCGTTAATAATACGAGTGTATGATGATGATTTATTATTTGAGTGCCTTATTCTTTATATTATTAATTATGATACTGGTAATACTGGTACTGATGATGGGGGTCACTGATGATACTTGTTACTGGATACTCTAGATGGAAAACGCATGTGTCTCTGGTACGAGTGCAAGTGTGGGCAACACAATATATCGTGAGCTGTGTGTACGGTATGAGACTTAGCATATATCCTCGGAACGCGTCAAATAAATTCCCTTTATTACTGATGCTTCGGCGAACGCACTCGATTCCAAGCCACTTAAGGTCAAGACTACAAGCGCCCGAATATATTTAACAGCATTCTCATTGGGTTCAATCGTTTATCTCAATTTCGGTGGCGATGCCGCGCCGGCTCGACACTCAACAAAACTGACGTGTTACGTTGCTACTGTACATCATTGAAATATTGCAGAGGCACGGGGGAGGTGTATCATTTTAAATCTGTCATTATCATAATGCTAGATCACATCTTATAGATAGGTAAAATACTGAAACTATAACTAAATATATAAAATGTTACGTTACATTATATTATTGCGTTTAAAAGCCCGTGTAAACGCTGTCAAGGCCATCTGCGGCCAACAGCATAATGTCCAGTCATCAAAAAAAAAAAAAAAAAAAGTATTATTGCGTAATTTGAACTAATCAGAAATATATGTGGAGGAGGAAAGTTAATAACGATGACTTGTCTCATACAACGAGTGTATTAACATAATAATATTATTTGAAATCTGACGTTTGTAGTCCAAGTCTGTCTCTGAGACGAGAATGAACCGATGAATAATAAGTTAATAAAATTTCGGGTCACGGAGCCGCACGTCGCTCCGTATCGGTTACGCTACGCTACGCAGGAGGCAGGAGGCAGGAGGCAGGAGGCAGGAGGCAGGAGGCAGGAGGCAGGAGGCAGGAGGCAGGAGGCAGGAGGCAGGAGGCAGGAGGCAGGAGGCAGGCAGATACATTGCCCGTAAAAGGCCATTCGTTTCAGTTGCCGTCCGCGATGCACGCACTTGTGTTGTGTTATTCAGGTGTGGTGTAACCTTAATGTGTTTTTAACCGTTTGGAGCTGTTTGTTGGGGATCCGGAGTCCGGAGCATACCTGGAACAAATAGAGAATTGTTTATGAATTTGTTGCGTGAGATCACGCCTGAAATATGAGTACTGATTTTTTTATGTGATGTAGGTAATAGAACGAGCTTACGGCCCACCTGATGTTAGTGGACAACAACAATACGACTCAAGTCCTCTCCACCAGAGTATGAGACGACTCAAGTCGCATTGCGTTGAGTCCATCACCCCGAGACGGGGATGTTACATCTCTTGCGCCTGCAATTACACCGGAACAACACAGCAACACGAGTGCATCACTGCTTGACGGCAGATTACCAGGTGTGGTGGCAGTACTTCTCCGGGTGAACTTGACACAAGTTCTGCTGCTACTTTGGGTTGCTCCTATCGCAGCACTCGGGGGACACGTGTAGGGGATTCAAAGGGTATAGGGTAGACCTCCGGACGCGAGCAACGTGGGCCCCCGTTATGAGTGATTGATCATATATCAGTTTCGCGAGGATGTTGATATGTTAATAGACGACTTGAAACTACGCGGAGGCACATAATAAAAATAAATAAATGAAGGGTTGTGAAGTCCACGTTGTGTATATATTTACCCCAAAATATAGTCACAATTGTCACACCTAGCTACTATACTGACTGACTGGCCTCATAGCTCAGTTGGTAACTCTGCCTTCTGCGCTGTAGGACGTGGGTTCGATCCCCAGCCAGGACAAACATTTGTGTGACAAACATGGATGTTTGTTCTCTGTCTGGGTCCTAAAATGTATTATATGTATGTATTCACAAAAAAAATTGTAAGTATTCTATTAGTTGTCTGGTTGCCATGATACAAGCTATGCTTAGCTTACTTTGGAGCTAGATGGAGCTGAGTGAAATGTCCACCAATATTGTTATTATTATTATATTTGTGCACGAAAGGAGCCTCTTTGAGGCGCACTTAAAGTCCTTTCACCACATTGGTTCGATAGATCTAGTGACTTGCCGAGTGACTACCTATACTTCTTAATAATAATATGCCTCTGGATTATTATTATTATATTAATACATACACGATTTAAATTATATTTTATTTGGTCCAGGGTTACGATAAATGCCGCCGTCATGACATAATAAAAGTGAAAGGGTACAGTGTTTGCGCGCGTGTTGGATGGCGCACCTATTATTAGGCGGTAGCCTCTGCTCGTAATGAAAACAACAAACCGTCTGTGCCTCCCCCCTACTAAGTTATGGGAAGTTTTGCATTGTATTGCAGCCGTAACTTTGAGATTTGAAGATAATGTCTCACGTGCCTGTAATTTCACCACCGAACAAACCTTACAAACTGGAACACAGTAATGTGTATATTTTAGTGCTCGGTTGCAGAAATAGGTGTATTGGCAGTACTTCCCCGGATGAACTTGGTTCAGGTTCTATTGATTAGAAAAAAAAACAAGCAGTAGAACCTGCGCCTTAGACTATCAGATAACTTAGTAATGAACGAAAACATGAACGGATAAAAACTTTCAATTACGAATATAATTATGTTAGCAACATAAGTTTTTATTGGATATGATTTTTTAAAAGCAGTGAGTGCTTTTGTAAGAGTATATCGATTTGTACCAAAAATAATGTTCATTCAATATTGAATAAAAAAATACGTGTCCATGTTAACTTTCTTTGTGTTGTGCGAGTGCTCAACACACCGGGAGATACGAACGTGTGACATGCCACAGCTCGGCGCTCAGCACTCGCTGGCGAGGTGTGCGAGGTGTGCGAGGTGTGCGAGGTGTGCGAGGTGTGCGAGGTGTGCGAGGTGTGCGAGGTGTGCGAGGTGTGCGAGGTGTGCGAGGTGTGCGAGGTGTGCGACGTGTGCGAGGTGTGCGAGGTGTGCGAGGTGTGCGAGGTGTGCGAGGTACACAGAGACACTAACGGTGAGGTTCCCGGATTCCAGTCACGTCTCAAAACGGATTCATTTCGAGCAGCCCTTTATAATTCTATCTGACGACTTGTTACAAACGACACCATAAAAGGGCTTCGACGACGCGGCTTCCGGCCGAATATTTATAAGCTACAAAATGGTAGGCAGTCAACAGAAATGGCGGATAACCATTTCATAATATCTGTGTGTTGCTTCTCCCTGTACATTTACAATACCAAGTTCATCTTTGACGTTGCTTGTGAGTACAATCTATACATAACGAAATTTAAAGAGGCCGATGTATGTAAATTACAAAATATTGAAGAAGAACTAATATGGGGGCCAAAACACCAGTTTTTAGAATTTTTGTCTGTCTGTATGTTTATAGTCACATCACGCAAAAACTACTGCATGGAATTGAATGCAGTTTCCAGCGAAGTAGTGCTAGACGTCTAGCTTGATATACAGGCTCCATTTTACCGCACGATAATATCTTATTCCGATGGTTTTTAATGTAATATTGCCCGGATCTCACGTTATTTAATGAATTTAATGCTAAGTTAACAGATTTTGAGGAAACTAGCGGCGCACTTACACGAACAGATAAGTTACTCATTCTGTATAGTAGTTACTCAAAAAATCATAGATGGCACTGTTTATCACTTTAAATGTTTATCTCAACCGATTACAACTTAACCTCCGAAACGACGGGAACTATTTTGGCGGGACTCTCACTGGCAGATAGCTGATGTTCTAAGGAGTAACTTAGGCTACCTTTCCAAGGGGCAAAATAGAGGTGCGTAATGTAAACGAATTCCACGCGGACGATAGTCGCGGGCAACAGCTAGTTATAATAATGTTACTATATGCATAATATTAGATATATAATTTTGTTTGATAAATTCAATGGTAAATGTGGTATGAAGCTAATGTACTATAATTTATGTTCTTGAAAGTGCGTAGTTTAACTTTATTTTATTATATGGTCGTTATGTAAAGATAAAAACTAAAAAACGTTAAATAGCAGCTACAGTTTGGCATCCTCTTTAATTTTCATCCAACTTCATGAATAATCACGCGGCAACGTAACAAAATACATTTTTATTCAGCAAAAGGACAACAGCGCGAATTCATTCTAAAGTTTAAACGATTTTCGTCCGTTATTGGCCAAACTGGAAGCCGCCGACCGACGCTGCGACACTAGCACATAACATACAGGCACCTACTGCGACACATACATACAAACACACGCCATGCTACATACATATATACACTCAATCACGCCGTTTTACCCAAAACCAGAGCATCTACAACTTAGCTTTAGGTGAAAAACATTAATAAAAAAAAAAAATTTTAATGCGTTCGTTAGGCCAGTTAGTAGCAGTAATGGAGTACACGTGCAGAAATAAATTCAATATCAAAATGAAGGGCCCACGTTACTCCCGTCCCTAGTTAGAGTCCCCCCTCCCCCGAGTGGTGCGAAAGGAGCAACCCAAAGTAGCAGTAGAACTTGTGCTACTTTCACCTGGAGAAGTACTGCCACCACACCTGGTAATCTGCCGCCAAGCAGTGATGCACTCGTGTTGCTGAGAGCAACATGAGTGCACTGCAAATTCATCTGCTATCTCACCGGCACAACACAGCAAGTTGCTGTGTTGTGCCGGTGAGAAGTGTGAAGTGGTGAAGAGGCGCTGCCGCATGAGACGTGACATCCCCGTCTCGTGGTGATGATCTCATACCTTATGGAGAGGGCTAGAGTCGGGTCGATGGGCGGCGGTTACCACTTAACACCACGTGGGCCGTCAGCTCGTTCCGTCTGTAATATCTCATTATGAAAAATATATTTTCAAACTAGCGGATACAACTTTAGTAATGCTATCAGGTACGACGGCGCGGCGCCGGCGCACGAGTCCAACCGGCCGGGGCCGGGGCAGGGCAGCGCAGCGCAGCGCAGCGCAGCGCAGCGCCTCGCTTTGAAACATTTATAATTTTGCATATTATGACAAATTAATATCTTAAAATACAATTGTAAACCGGCTGATGAAGTGGGTCTTTCAAACACAGAATAAAGTTCGGTCACTCCGCATCCGATTCCCCTAAGTATTCGAGATATAGAATCATCTTCATACAATTTGAATTTCCCTTGACTTATATCTCATCGCGTTGATATCTCGCACCCGCGGCTGAAGGTCGGAGGAACAAACCTCGTTTGTCGGCATTAACGAGACCCTCGGCTTCCGAACAAGGGTCAAATGTTTAAGTAATGCGAGGCTCACTTGATTTACTGGCACCCCCCCCCACTCCCCCCCCCCCCGCCACGTTACCAGGGCAGACGATACCACATTTCAATACGGCTGGTTAATATATATGGTGTTCAAATAGCGTAGTTTATCTTTTGGATAAACGAAGTGGTACATAAGGCGAGACACATAGCAGCTAATTTCGCGTGACTGACGCAGCACCAGCTCAGTCAGAGAAACACACCAATACAATAATAATAATAATAATGGTGGACACATTGTCACACAGCGCCATCTAGCCCCAAAGTAAGCTAAGCATAGCTTGTGTCATGGGAACCAGACAACTGATATACATACTTATATACTTTTTTCTTTTGTAAATACATACATATTAACACCCAGACACAGAACAAACATCAATGTTACAAATGTCACATAAATGTTTGTCCTGAGTGGGGATCGAACCCACGACCTACAGCGCAGAAGGTAGGGTTACTAACCAACTGAGCTATAAGGCCAGTCATAGTCATATATATATAATGTACATTTTTGTGTGTTGACAGAACACACAAAGTAGTGCTAATAAAGTTTTCCAAGCTCTTTCTACCCGCAATGTGATCCAAGTTACGAACTGCAACCAGAAAATATCTTAGAAATAAACCTTTTTAAATAAATATATATTGGCGGATATTTCACACAGAGTGCCATCTACCCTAAACTAAGCACTGTTTGTACTACGAGAACTGTATTAATCATAGAATACTTTAAAACTTTACTTCTCAATCCACATTTTACATCACGCTACAAATTCTGCATATTTGTCACACAAGCTCTGCGTGCGAATCGAACCTAAAACTTCAGCGAAGATGACACAGCAACTAACAATTGAGCTGTGAGGCCGATCAACATTTATGTTTAACTAGCTGTGCCCCGCGGTTTCACTCGTAGTTTTCGTTAACATGCATACATAGTTCGGCTCTTTACGGTAATGCTCTGAACAAACTGAAAACTGGATACACGTTCCGATCGAATCGAACATTAGCGGCGCGCGAACCCTCAAAAGCGATCAGTGTCAGTGTAGCAGACATCTGTCAATTAAACAATCAAAGACAATTCGCTTCTTGAAAAAAGTAACAGCCGTCTACAGAGTTCACATTGATCAAACGCGCGAACTGTCAAACTCGGCAAGTTGAAATAGTCGTTGTTTTCTGAAATCATCCAATTTTGTGCGCAATTTTCTTAACTTTTATTTCCGTAAAATTCTTCTACAAAATATTAAAAAACTTAAAAATAATGAAATTGGTAAAGTCGATCTCAAGTTATGACGCGACCCAGGGAAACAGAGATTCATTTATAATAATTATAAATATTCATTTATTATAAATATTCATTTAAATCACGTAATAAGTCACTAACCTGGTAAATATTAGTTTTCCTGAGTACAAATTTATCCTAAAATAGTTTCAGATAAAGATTTTTCCGTAAACAAAAAGTATTCGGTGATTGCGCAGACTCCGGTCCGGTCCGGTAGTTACACAAAGAGGCACCACGATACGAGAGTCATCTCGACGGAACTCTTTAATGCCGCCGGGAAATTAATAAAACTTTTGTTCAAAGCTGACGCAGGAGAGTGCAGAACTAGGCGTCACAACAGCAGATGAAGCGGTCTCATTGTGGTGTGCCGTGTCAATTGAATGTTTATTTGATTGTTGGACTCTAACTCGTAGTTCAAGTGATATCATATTTTTTTCAAGGAATACGTTAATGTTAATTTATGTTTTAGTTATGTTAATATTAAACTCATAATTGTACGCGTTTAGTGATATGATGATAGTTATCTAAGTAAAGGTTTTAGGTACTCGAAAAGGTAAAGATACACTGTATTGATAAATGACCTAAAACAATACTAGTTTAAACGACGTAATTGTTAGCCTTTGTAGAATTTGAAGCACTACTAGGCATATTTAATTATTTACTTCCAACTGTGTTGTGAGCGATCACACGGAGCCTGTAGTAGAGTAGGTGGTAGCGATTCATTACATACTGGTATACATTTTAGAGTAAATTATTGAACGCTGGGTACTAGTGGACCTTTCTACTCGGTTAGTGCACACAGGTGTCTGCTTGCAATCAGTTTCACCCGTCAGTCAGCGCAAGGTGCCGCCACTCAAGTGATCGACACGTTACATCAGGGACGGGTAGTGACAGTTTCCAAAAATATGCCATGACATGCCATGACACCGTGAATGCGACCTTTTCTTTTTTGAATTAGCCTAACCTAGCTGACGGTCTGATGTTAAGTGGTTGCCGCTGCCCATAGACAACAGCAATGTGACTCAAATACTCTCCACCAAAGTGCGGTACGACTCAAGTCACATGGCGTTGCGTCCACCATCCCGAGACGGGGATGTTAAGTCTCATGTACCTGCAATTACACCGGCACCCGCTTCCTTCCACCGGAACACAGCAATACGAGTGCATCATTGCTTGGCGGCAGATTACTGCTACTTTGAGTTGCTCCTTTCGCACCACCCGGGGGATATGTGTAGGAATTGATAACCCACGGACGCGAGCAACGTGGCCCCTCAACGAGAATATTTAATAATAGCAGATTGTAAAGACACTTCAAAATGCTTGCCTATCGCTAATAAAAAAAAAAAAAATTTGATTATATTATTTTGCACTGTAAGGGAAATAATTAAGATTTGTAGACAATACTAATAATACTAAAAATAGACAATACTTGTAGACAATAATAATATAGGTAACTATATGAATAATAATATATTTAGATTTTTCATATCAGAGTGTGGTTAAAGTTCATTCCAGTAAGCAGAGGGAAATTATTGAATGTAAGAATACATACGAGTACATAGGTACTGGATTGTTTATGTTGTGTGAGGTGGCGACGTGTGCCCGCGTGTGATCATGTAAGGAACGCGTGACCGAAATGTTATATCATATTTGTACATTTCATAAGGCATCACGTCGCTAATGGCTCCTAAATCACAATAATGTTTTTGCGTCGCGTGGCGTCGCGTGGCGTCGCGTTGCGTTGCGTTGCGTTGCGTTGCGTTTGATCTCCGCGCGCCTACTTATTACGGAAGTGTTATACACCAAGCTAGCCTCGTAATTATAACTCGTCAGCGGCGCGCGCCTCTCTAATAACGGAGCAAACAATATTTGTTTCTGAGTGATAATTATATATTTGCTTTGTTGTGAAGTTCCCTTTTCTTCTCAACGTGTGAGTTATGCGCGCGGTCTGTGGTTTTACATTTATGGAGCGATGAGTAATGCTTATATTAATGTGTTCGTCCAGCTCTAAATAATTATGTGTTATAGAAAAGCAGAGCGAAATAACTTCCTTAATTCTACGTAAGAGCAATTATACTATGATTTTAATTTGTGTAATTCTACCAAAAACCTTAAAGTAATCATATCATCATTGTTAACAGGAACATAAAAGAAAAAATGATAATACATCATCATTTTCCTTAGTGAAATGCGATTATGGTACTAGACAATAAAAACACTTAAGGTTTCTATGTGTTCCTACCCCGGGGAGGGTCGGGTAGGGTAGGGTTTCAACAGGCATCAACCGTAACGATAAAAAGTGTTACCTTGAATATTACATATTGACGTCTCCCAGCCATTTTGTTATGAACTCTATGGAACTAAACTCTTTTGATATGACTTTATTTCCACAAAAATTTAAAACAAATTGTGTGGAATTTTTATTATGTATTAGGTAAATTCAAAATTACAAGGTAAGATATACTTATTACTAAGTTTGTTTATATATTTATTTTAATTCAATAAATACGGATTTACCAATTACATCTATGGAATACATAATACAAATACAAAATGATTCTTTACTATCAATACATAATGTGAATGTCAAATACATTCTTCAGCAATAGTGGTCACAACATTTACCACCATGTATCTTTTCATACTTCAGCTCTCAATTTAATGTTTGTATGTATGTTATGTTGGTGTTCATTAAATAAATAAGTAAATACATAAACTACACAATTATAAAATGTCCAAACATCAAAAAATACAACAACTTAAAAATAGAGATAAAATAAAATAAAAACCACAAAATATAAATCAAAATTAAAATAACATCCTTTGATTCATTGTCATCAGTCTCACAAAATCTGAGACACTCTGATAATAATGTATTATATAACTACTACGATACATTGATTATGGTCATTTTCGTTCTCGTAATAGACCCTCGACACAGACACGAGACAGCCTGGCGAGGAGTCGTGTCCGCGTCCGTGTCCGCGTCCGCGTCCGCGTCCGCGTGAGTACAGGTTCAGTCCGCGCGGACGGAGTCACGACCTGCTCGCAGCTGCTTCCTTACTTTTAATGGAATGTTTTTTTTTTTTTATGTAATCCAGTTACGGAACGAGCCGACGGCCCACCTGGTGTTAAGTGGTAACCTCGGCCCATAACATCTGATGCGACTTCGGTCCTCCCCTACTAGGTACGACAAGACCCAAGTCGCATCGTATGCGCCCGTAACTGTGAGACGTGTAGGTGGAATGTCTCATGTGCCTGTAATTTCACCGGAAACCACACCTTTCAAACTGAAACACAGTAACGCGAATGCTTCACTGTTTGGCGGCAGAAATGGGCATGGTGGCAGTACTTCCCCGGACGAACTTGGCGAGAGTTCTACTGCTCTTAAAAAGTATACCTAATGCATATTCAGTATGTGAGCTTATTGGTGGACTTGTTCTGGTTGCGACGTGAAGCGACAGACGCTCCGCTATCAAGGCGATATAAGAGTATGACGTCATCGCGCGAACGTGCACCGTCTCGGAAACTTCCGAGTGTGCTAGATTTTTATTCCCAGATTTTAAAGCACGTTCTTTAGACTAGTGAAATTGCTTTTTGTATTTATAGCTCAATATGAGCTCGTAGTCGCTTCACCCGTAGCACCCGTAGCACCCGTAGCACCCGTAGCACTGCTACGCCAGCTTTTAGTACCACCTCACGTGATGTAACATGGTCCAATACTACATTTCTAAAATCTTACCACTATTATAAATGGTAATGTTTGGAAGGATGTTCTTCAGTCACTCACGCCTGAATGGATGAACGGATTTGAATGATGGTTTGGCACATAAATAGATTATAGCGAGACTAAATGCCGTTCAGAATAGCACATAGGCTACTTTTTGTCTCGGAAAAATGTACGGTTTCTCGTGGGATGACTTATTTCACCACAGTGTTCACCGCGGGGCACAGCTAGTGTCAAAGTAATTAGACAGATTGCAAGCATTTGTGGAACAATTCTGTTAAATTATGAAAATGAACCATTACCCAGACTAGTAATTAAAAGTAGTAAGTATAACGAGCCAATTAAAATCTGCATATGTGTGTTATATTGAGTGGTTTATTTACGCGTTAATCATAGAACGAATTGAACAACTTGTTCTATTTTATAAGCCTGTAGTTTCATAGACATAAAATTAATAGAAAAAATCTCCCAGCACTTAAGTGAGTAAAAATTGTTATTTACCAAAACAATAAAACCAACGTATATTAATAAATATTATTTCCTGACTTCTGGCTGGCTGACTGACTGACTGACTGACTGACAGAAATACGCAGAGAAGCTTATATCAACATGCGCGTTATATATAATCACTTCCTAAAAAGTAGTCACTATATTCAGCATAATCGTCACTCCATCAAATATTCAGTAAGCTCTCAGGAGGGCACATCGGCGCCCAAATATGACACCTGAAATACCGCCTCCCACCGACACTAGCTCACTTACAACCGCGAGGATCCGCCCCAAACACTCCCCGCTTACGAGGCGAACTACCAGACGAGTACGCTTTCAATACTTTAGTGCGCACGAAACTATATAAACTAAAACATTTGATAAATAAGTTAATAAAGGTTGTGTTACTACGCAAATTATGCCTAAGCTAGGTACTGCTTCACATGATAACCGCGCTCAAACGAATTAGGTAAAATATTTATCATTATAATAATAATCATAAATGCTAATACGGCTCATTAATGTGCTTCGTTTGTAAGTTTTGTTATAGAATTGGAAGTGAACGGGTTTTCTTCCAGGACGACGGCGGCGGCGGGCGCTTATCTGTAGCACAGTGTAGCAGTGTTGCATGGAGAAGCTTCTCTTCTGTGTCACAGCTGCGAGCACGACTCGACGTGACCCTCTCGAGTGAAGGAGCTCCGACGTGCGCGCCCTGCTCCGCCCTCTTCTCTGTACTCTTCAATGTACCAGCTCACCTCTTTGCTAGCTCTTTCTTTGCACTTCGTCTCAGTTTTCTTCCTCTATTTGTTCTATTTCTTCTTCTTGTTGTCGATTCCCTCGCCTGTTACTGACTGACATAACCAACAGGATTGGTTCGACGAATTTCGTTTCTTTATTCTTGTAAGGCTTATAATATACCGCTTTTTTATTAATAATAATATTTAATAAAAAAGTATATATTAGTTAAATAGTACCCGCCACACCATCATATAACACTAAACAATATTAAATATATTACTAAACTTAATAAGAATGTTATATATTGAGGCCCGGACATATAATATATTATATAGTAAGCCCAGCCCACCCACGATACCCACTAACAAACTTCTCGACTTCTCGAAATCTAGTTATTTTGGACTGAAAACAATTAAAAATATGTTAGGTATTACAGAAATTAATTGAAGAATATTTTGTGATAATACGAGTCGAGAAGTCTAAAGAGTTTAAACTTTTATTAAAGCGGCGTCCAATTATAATGCAAAGAGGTTCAGTGTTCAATATCAGTGGAGATCATAACGTTGAGCAATCAAAGTGAAACCACTTTACCTGCGTCCAAAGTCACGAAGAGTCACGACTATAGTACATTTTATGACTTTCATATCAGTTCATTGGTCCCTCATTAAGAAGAACCATCAAATAATATTTCCTCCACAAATTAAATATATTATGTTCTAAAAGTGTCGATGTTTTTTTTTGAACCACGAATATTTATAACTTTCATTGTATCTGCTAATCCAGATAGGGGTGACATGGTACAATTAATAATTCCGTGATCCTCACTTGAGACACACTTGCCATTGCAGGCAACACCAGATGACATGGTCGTTACATGAAATCCTGTCAGATATTTTTTTTTATCAGAAATCGCTATAACCGCTGTCACTTGGAAATCGATAGAAGTATATCGGCTTCCTACATATTGGTTGGACGTGGGCTGGCACAGTTACAAGTCATGATTAGGGTCCACTGCTGGCTGGGATTCCATTACAAAACTTGCTGATTACAAATAGTTTTAATGAAGTTGTGTTTAATTAAATTACCGAGTCATATCGCGGAAATCGCGATCGCGAGATCGAGACCCATTATTACAAATAGCTGGATAACTGGGTATCTATATGCGATGCGGCAACTCTACAAGCACCAATTACATTTCAAATATAGTTACCTGATATTTTCATACCATCTTTAAATATTTCTTATAGTTTCAAACTATTGCTCCGTAGCTAAATGCTAGTGTCAATGAGCCTAAATCATTTACATTTCTGCACTTTTATGATAAATAAGTTTAAGCAAATGTAAAGAAAATTAAAAGTGCTGTCTTCAAACTCGTAAATTGTATTTTTTTAACGCATTGTTGTAAACATCTGACTGAGGTGTGGTGGGGAATGAACGCTCAAACTGTTTCCACCGGACATTTCCAAGTGAAATAGCCGCAAAGGTGAAGTCTGATGGATCGTCGCTTAACCGGCCTCAGATTCAGGTTCACCCTGTCGGTATATCGACGTTGCGTCGCGTGCGGTTGCGTGCGGTTGCGTGCGGTTGCGTGCGTTCGCGTACGGTCCTGTGCGGTTGCGTGCGGTCGCGTGCGGTCGCGTGCGCGAATGCAAAGTATCGCTTTACTATTGGATAAACGATAAAATAGTTGTTATTGCGTTCCATGCCGAGAGAGCTTTCCGTTGACCTGTTAGGTAGTTGGCACAGTTATATTATTGTTTCCTGATTATCTGTATTTCTGTATCGTACACTGGATTTCATGTTATGTGTTTATGCGTGGGTGTGGTGAAGCCGCGGAGGAACTGCCTCGCTTCCAATATTAGATACCAGCGATTGGAATCGTAAGCGTGGTGGTCTAGCGGTACTGACCCCCGAGTTTATAAATAATTAAATATATATCTCGGATATATTTATACGGAATAAGACCTGATACCTACTACATCACTAATCTATTGAAAACGGGTACCTTTGCTAAAAAAGGTCAACTGTTTTAATTTTATTTTCAACAGAAACAGATTTGAAGTAGAATTAAAACAGATAGGTCGCATGACAAATTGGTGTCTCAGAATAATCCTCGATTAGAATTTTCAGTAAACTAAAATATATATAAAGGAGTCCACCCAAAATGGAAGCTTACACTATGTTTTTCTTTTTTCCTTTTATTCTTTATATCAACTAAATGTACGTGTGTGATTGTGGAAACAAATAAACGTCTTATCTATCTATCACTTCATTTATCCACATTCAAGTATTATTCATCTTGAGTAATAATAACTCGGCGCACCAACACGAAAACACCGACATCGCCGATGAACGAGAATGAATCCGCGTAATCTCATTTTTGTTTTGTAATTTTGATTTGTAAACCAAATTATTAAATAGATTATAATGAAATTTCTGTGGAACTTTTTTATATTAGAATCAGTGATTTAGTTCAACGTTGTGCCTTTCTATCTGTCATAAATGAACTAAGAAAAAAAGGTAACACAATATGATTTATAAAATGCCATTTTTCATCTAAAATAATTATCAGAATATAAATTTGAGCATTTAATAAAAACCTGGACCAAAATCAGAAACATTAAATCTTGAAACAGGACTAAATTCAAAGTAATGTTAAATATTTTCACACGATAAATATAACGTCTCATCCGAAATTACCTGCTGTAAATAGTATAATCAAGGGTATATGCGAAAGTTTGACTATAGTTTATTGTTCGACCATTGAAGATATATAAGAAGAAGACGCTATATACACACACGCACGCACGCACACACGCACGCACGCACGCACGCACACGCACACACACACACACACACACACACACACGCAAACACGCACACCTATATAGTATACTAATTAAGGCACACTATTGAACGGAAAGCGATTTGGGAGCAGAATATCTGCAGTGATGAATGCAACGTAATATTTAGTAGGTCATCGCATCGCATATACATATATATGGATATCGGACAGGATGGCAATCTGCTCTTTTAGCGCATATTTCCATAAAAATATAGAGGGGATAAAATTTTACGACACTGCAAACAAATTGAAATATACCTACACAGTCAGTGTCCGAGCGGTGCCACACGACCTAGCAAAATAATGGCGTCGCACAGCACCATCATTATACTACCAATTTATGATTTCAATTTGTGGTTATGTTTCGATGGGTTATCCCATGATATTTGTATTCAAATGTTTCGTTAATTCAGTGAGGACCCTTCCGGGGGACGCAAGTGGCGCTCTGTAATCCCAGGGAAGGTTGCACATAACCCTGGGACGATAACCCAATAAAGGGAATTATATAATCCACAATGCGTAGAATAATTTGGACCCGCGGCAGTGAGTCACAGCACGCGAGCGCGGCCGGTACAACACATAGTGCTAACCATACACACACACACACACACACACACGCACACACACACATAGTATCCATAGTATCCATAGTAATTGTCACGGCATTTTTTTCGCATAGTGCAAGTGCGAGCTACGGAAAAAAAAATAAAAAAATTGAGTTACATATTTTATTTATTTATTTATTTAGGCCACTAGAGGGAATTGTTGTGAAGTGATAAGGAATCCTGTTTATTAATTAATCGAATCGTGTTTCCTAGAAGGCGAGGCGCGCTCTAATGGTGACCTACGCAATGTAGCTAACAAAAACACCTAAGACGGGGCTCTGTGTGGGGCGCTGTGTGGGGCTCTGTGTGGGGCGCTGTAAAAGCGATATTCCCAGTATAGCGTGTAACAATCCTGTTCCTGAAAACAGATGTCGCAGTCAGACCATGGAAGCGAATGGGTGTATAATACCCAACTTGGATGAATTCCAGGGTCCTCCTCCACTTCTCCACCGCACTACGGGATCTACCCCCTGCTCCAGCACTCCGGCAGAACACGACGGGATCTACTCCCCGCTGCACCTGTCAAAATCGTCTGCCTACCCTTCGGGTTGCACACGCGACGCGCAAGCACGCATCCGCTGACTTCACTTACCAGGACCCTGATAGACGCTTAAAGTGAAAGTACCGGCATTATGTTGCAACGAACTCACACTAAATCTACCCACGACCCCTCTGGTCTACTTACTACTCTACCACTTTTAGATTCATCGCCTCCTACCCTAAATTGATTTTCTTATTGCCTACCTTGTTCAATTAATTCTTTATTCCCGCTAGTTTTATTTTTTATAAAATTACCCTAAAATGCTTCAAGTGAACTAATGTGATCTAATAATGATAATGCTGTGATAATATTCCCTGTCGATATAGATACAGTTATACATAATAAGGCTCCAAATAAGTGAAAGTACCACAATAATATGTAATACGTGAAGCTTACGGACTGTAGTATTGAAACTGTGGCGTGTGGCGTGTGGCGTGGCCGCTCGCGCAGTCGGGTCACGTGCCCCTATTCGGGACTTTTACGGAGGCGAGCTGAATGCGCACAAATGTAGCCTGTAATGTAGTGGCTCCACTTTGCAACGCGTTGCGGCGCGGCTGTGCCTCTATCTAATACAATCTGTTTGTCCCGATTTAGCTGCTGATCTTGGAGGCTTTAACCAAATGTTTTCCATGAGAAAATTGACGTTTACATAAATTATATAAGTAGTTTTATTTGAAAGAAGAGACGTTTCTTTCATATAAAACTATTTATGGTGTCAGCAATAACTACTGACCTACTTTATTCGGAACAGAGATACTATAGATCAAGGAACAATAAACATTCTGATTTCTTATTTTATTTTATTTTATAGTTTAGGTACAAAAGCAGTTAACAAACCATAATGCTAAATAAACTAGGTAGGTACATGTTGATAACTTATTAACTAAGTCTGCTAACCCTAATATTGTACACAGCATTTGTTTAAACAATATTTTCGAAATGTGACATAAAAAAAAAAAAATACAACCAAATAAATACAATAAATTAGAAATTACATATACAAAAAACAAGAAAGAACTATTGTTACTTAATTGAGATATTCAATGTAGACAGTTTGAATATGAATGTAGGAATGTTATCATGGAAAATATCAATTTCAATGGGAAGTTTATTGTAGAATTGACACATACGGTGCAAAGGGTTATTTTGTGAAACATTATTATTAGAATGGGGAATATCAAAGAGACGAGGGTAGCGCTGACTACGTTTGGAGGCGGTTATATGTAATGAAACAAGAAGGTCTGGGCTTAGAAGACCATTGGTCACTTTATGAAGCAAACATAAGTCTTTTATATGCCTTCTATGTGATAGACTGTCGTATTGAAAGTGTGCCAGGCGTTCATAATATTCCTGCAGTTTAGTTCTAACACCAATCTTTATACACATATATCTTAAGAATCGCTCTTGTATATGTTCTATTTTGTTGATATCAATATTGTATATAGGTGACCAAATGGATGAACAGTACTCCAACTGGCTCCGAACTAAAGATTGATGTACGCATAACAAACCCAAGCATTTTATTAGCTTTGCTTTGCTAGTAATATTATCGTAATGATATTTAAGAGACAATGTAGAATCCAAAATAACTCCAAGATCCCGAATTACGTTTGTTTTAATTAGTTTATTGCCATCAATTAAATAATCGAACCCAAAAATATTTTTCTTCTTAGTGAAGGTGATTTGCATACATTTGTTAATGTTTAAAGACATGGAATTTTTCGTGCACCACTCACTGAGTAAGTTTAAATTGTTATTAATCACATTGGTTGAAAGAATAGAAAGAAGAAAGAAATAAACTTTATTGACTGCATAAAATACCTCTACAATTAAATACAAATATGATTTATATTTTATTCATTGGTTTAGAGCGGCTGGACAATGAGAAACGTGAGCCAAAAGCTGGCACTATTGTGGCTGGAGATTGAGCGCTGCCGGTGCCATCCACCGAGGAAATGCCAGCACTCTACTGGCCATACCAGGCCATACCTCTTAGTGAATAACGATACAAATAAAAAAATATATTCGAAACCGACCGAATTGATAACCTCCTCCTGAAGTCGGTTAAAAAACGTCCGGAAACATTTTTTCAGTGTAAACAAAAATAACGCCCCGACAATATAATACCAAACAGATAATATCTGTTTGACAATACTCCTCCGGCGCCGGCGGCCCTCTGAACGCAACATCACACAATTCTATGTAATATTACACTTGTACGTTATATTTGTTGTCAGAGCGCACATTACACACTGGCTTATAACAGATTTTACACATCTTATTGAAGCCGCCTCACCTGTCCTCCCCCCTCTGCCCCTTACTGCCCCCCCTCTGCCCCCCTCTGCCCCCTCTGCCCCCCCCCTGCTCCACACAAACAAACGCACACTTCCTTCCGCTACACATTGTATCCGGTATTCAATATTTCTCGCTGTAACGACTGTTGTTGTACACAGGAATATAAAAATTAATTGTAACCTTTTTATAAATTATAACTCTTCAGTCAGTTCTGTCAGTTATGTATTTTGAACCGACTTCAAAAGGAGGATTGATACCAGCAATCCAGTTGTTTCTTATATATTTATTACCTCGTATCTCCGTCATTTTTAAACCTGTTTAGTTTATTTTTATTATTTGATAAGATATACTTTCAGATTGGTTCCATAGAAAATTCATAAAAATTGGTTGTGTGTAGGTTTTTATAAGAAAGTAACTGGAATAAATATGTCATCCAAGAAATAATGAGGAATCATTCTTGTTTATTGGTGATGAAGACGGTGTTCTCGTTTTGTAGCGCAAAATAATTTCATTAGATTCTTCTTCGCTGAGATTATGATGGAAAGGACTCAAGGGATTCATCTTATCATAGGTAATATGATACAGACACAATACATAATGCTTATGTCTGTCTGTATGTCTGTCTATATATCTTTCTGTTATTACTTTAGAGATTATCTTTGAACTGCAATACCTAGCTCAATAACATGATTACAGAATATGCCTTATTAAGGCGGAACTCCCAAAATATAATAAAATGAAGATTTATTTATTTGTACCTCTATATATTATGATGTAGTTATATTCTGATCGAATGAGCAGCATCAGTGTGTGTGGATGGTACGGGCAGGCAAAATACATAATCCTAAATGCACTCTAGTCACTATGACTATTTAATCACAAAACTATTATAATTATTGACATTGTCAAATTGAAATTTTGAATTACTAACTTGCTTTCACCGTTCGAATCGCTTCGTATTTGTGATTTTTAAATTACTAATTAAAAGTTTAATAAATAATATTACAGACCGACTTACCAAAAGATGAGAGAAGAAGACCAGAAGAAGAAAGAAAAAGAGAGAGAGAGATAAAAGAGCGTATTAGAATAAAAATCTAAAAAATGTAATATTTAAGATATTTTACCTACAATTGACATAAATATATAGAGTTTAGTTGGCACCTGTACCGGGATGGTGTATAGACGGGGCGGGGGCGGGAGCGGCGCGTGTTTGTCAACATTAGGCGGCCGGAATTATTTCAATTCCAAAAACAAATGTTATTTAGAGAATGATTTGTGATTTGAGATCCGGCTCACAGCCGACATTTATTCCAACGATAAAAACATCGTCGCAATGTAAACGTAACGGAGTCGCGTATCAAACGGGGATTTAGGATTTATCGCCCCCTGTGTTTTGCCCCTGCCTTTACAGAGACGAGGTATCTACGTACTCCCCGTTAATATTAAATGTTATGTGAACTCTATGCGTCCACAAATCCTTCCAACACACTTTAGTACACAACTAGGTAAATGTAGTTTGCCCAAATGTTACATGTTTCCTTGTATAATCATGTATGTGTTTGCACTGTTCAATCTAAGACAAACATACTCGTTTCATTTGTAAATGTACGCGAATTTAAAGTCATAGAACAAAACAATTTCAATCAAAAATGTAATCAATTTCCGCGCTCCAAATCACTTAACAACTACACATACGAGTATATAAACCAGATATTTTATTGCAAAAACAATAAAACGAATTGAATTACATCGCGTGCTTTGTTTGACGAATATTTTAACAACTTAAACAAAAATATACATTGTACAGTGTACTCTACTCTATTGTTTGACGTGACGACACAACAATACTTTGTTATCAAATTACTGTTCGTCCGTCAGGTACTTTCAACGCAACTGTGACGGCACAAATGTGATCAGTGTGCGCGCACGACAATGCGCGTTATATATGAGGCACGCATCTGCCTCGTTTATAACAAAAAGTATTTTCGTGTAAGGGTTGTCACAATTTGTTAAGTGGGTTTACTGTAATGCGGTGGGACTTTGCTCATAACTGCTAATATCATCACTTTGTCACTCGTGCGGGACCCTTAACACATATACATTACAACTTTTTCTACTCATAAAACTTTACATTACCCACAAAATAAAAATGGTTTACGTCACAAATTTAAAGAGGTTATTCGTTTTTCACGTAATGTTCACAATTTAATAAAACTGACTTCACAGTTCAGCCGGTAACTCTGCCTTCCGCGCAGTGGGTCGTGGGTTGGATTCCCACCCAGGAAAAATATTTGTGTGACGAATATTGATGTTTCTTCTGTGTCTGGGTGTTAATATGTATTTTTATAATGTATAAACAAAAATGTATATACGTATTATATCAGTCATCTGGTTACCACAGTACAAGCTATGCTTAGTTTGGGGCTAGGTGGCGATATGTGAAATGTCCACCAATATTTATTTATATTTTTACAGGAAATGAAATTAATAGCAATAAAATTTTACCAATTATACGATACAAGGGTCATTTACGAGATAGGGATTCGTTCTAACTAGAAAATGTTTCTGTTGCTTTTCGTGTGAATGAATGCCACGAGTAACAGAGTTGCAACTTCCAAATCCAAATTGAAAATCAATTTCCACGTCACTTTTGAAGTCGTCAAATGGATTCCATTGGGTTTTTCAGAATGTTTGAAAACTTAATTTGAGAGCAGCGCTAGTCCACTGGAATAATTAGAGGCGAGTGAGCGAGTGAGCGAGTCGCGGCCCCTCCCGCCTGGACATGTCCTTTGTCACCTTTTATGTAATTTCGGAACCGAGTCCGCGCAGCGCTCGTTGCGAGCCAAAGTGGCAAAAATCCACATTCACAGAAATGTTGCCTCGTATCCGGTCCCACTAATGTGACGCTTACTTACATACAACTTACTGGGCAGATAACGGAGCTTGTCAATTTTTCAAGTTGGAACGAGCCTATAATGAAATTTCTTTTTATTATTATTATTGCTATATATTGTTTGTGACAGCGACAAAATGTATAATTTTAATAAATTTAAACTTAGAATATAAGAAAGAAAACAGTAAGAGTACACACACAGTGTGTTAGTGAGACATATTTGTGCACCTAATTTATAGAAATGTAATTTATTATGTGTTACATATATGACAATAAATAATATATTCTATTCCATTTATTACGAAACGGAAAATGTTGCTTGTTACGCAGTATAAGTGTTTTTCTCATTATATTATTATTATTATTGGTGTCTACGTAATAATGGCAAAGACTTAGTTAATTTTCAGTTGAGAGAAGTTGTTTGTGTATTAAAAACATAACATTTTATTATGGGAACACAACAATGGATTACAGTATAATTGAGAAACTATGATGTCTGCAGAAACAATAAAGCGGTGTCGCAGCAACAAAACCCACACCCTGAAGCCACAGTTTTTCAGTGAAGTCAAAGAGCAGAAGGTCAGCGAGAGACGCGGGGCGGACGCGCGCGCGGGGCAGACGCGCACGCGGGGCGGACGCGCGCGCGGGGCGGACGCGGCACGTTAGCGTCACGCATGCAGACCACGTCTCGCGGGCGTGTGATGTGGGATTATGCCGCAAAAAGTGGATACGGAAATCTATTTTGAGGATTTTTTGCGCTTTCGTGAGCCATTACTGTCACGAGATCACTTTGTAGGGATAAAACCAGTTTAAATATTATCGTGTTACCATTATTACTTGTATAAACATTCATTTTAACTTGTCTTATTAGTATTTCACAGCGAATATAAAACATTCGTACTTAAATACGAAAATAATGTTGTAAATGAAACATTATTTTCGTGCGTGTATACTTTTGAGTAATGAAGTGACGTTATGAAAAAGTATCTCCTAATTGTGTCAACGCGGGTCTAAGTGAAGGGGACAGGCGGGGGGATAGGCGGGGGGACAGGGGGAGGGTCGGGGGTCGCTGCCAAACTCATTACACACGAGGTGCCTTAATAAGCGTTATTTATTCAGTCAATTAGCCGCCCGCTTTGACAAACATTTGTTCACTTCACAAAAACAATAAATAACCAGAGTGATTATTACAGGCTTCAGTGTTAGCATTACACTGAGTTCGTGTTAACATTTGACACGCGGCAGCCAATATTTAAATCAGAAACAGATTTGTGTACCCAGACATCGGGGTAGCCGTACCGTGTGTATAGAGCTATGTCTGTTGCAAATCTGTAAAAATAACTATATGGAGTTTTACATGTTCGGTCATGTGACATGCACATAAACGGAGGACATGTGCCAAGTACTTCCGGGGAAGTACAGCCACCGTACCAACATTCGTATACACGTGGTAGGTATACCTAGGTATTCCTGCCGCCTCACAGTACGCATGATTCTAAAACTCGCTACACTTGTAAAGTATTTGAAAAAATACAAAACTCTATAAATGGATTATGTGAGTGAAGCGTAGATTTATTTATTTTATTATTCCACTGCAAAAATATACGCATCAACCCAACTTACTGTGCTGAGAATATTTCAGTATCTGCTTAACAATCTCAAGGTAGAAAGGTAGCTCTAATCGTTTTATTTCTAAATGTAACTTTAAGGATCCTTACACAACTAATGTACATATAGTGACGAAAGCTTTTCGCAGAGGACCATATCAAGTATGGTGAGTTAAGATCGGCTTTCATACATTTAGACTGTTATTTTACAGATTATTTACCCAGTGTTGATATTTCACAGTCGCGAATTAGCTTCGAAAACACAGGTGACTTTTTCAAAGCCACTTTATCACTTATCATTATTAAAGACAATGTTTTAAAAATATCTGTGCTTACTTGCATACACGGTGAAGGCGGATTTTAAAGTTAAACTTAACACGAAGCCAATTGCACTGTTTCGTTGATGTACGCGTATGTATGTACGTACGTTGTGCAATCTGTTAGCCCCGGCTCATCTGCCAATACTCCAATCTAGAGTTGTGTTGTCATATTGTGGAGGCGCAGAGCAATCAGGCCAGTGTGGTACCAGATACGTGGGTCAGCGCGTCCTGCCGGAGCTGAGTGCGGAGTGATTGATTCATTGTTCAATACAGTTCAGCTGGCGTGGTGTGGCGTAGTGTGGCGTAGTGTGCAATCTCACCGCTGCGCTCTGCTGCTCCACAGTTGTCAATGTTATCGCATTGTTGAGGCTCCGATCAGTATGTGTGCTGTGTGTGGAACTGTACAACCGTCTGTCATAGCTTCTTAACGTGCCTCACTATAGGAAGCGGTGATCCATTTAATGCGCTGATGACACTCACTCTATTACTCACTGTCTGCATTGGTAATTAATAAATGAAATTACTTAATAAAATTACTAATGTAAAATAAAATAACTAAAGCTATATATATATATATATATATATATATATAATATGTATTAGCTATAAGCAGGAACCGAGCACAACGTGTCGCTGCGTGGTATCATTAGAAGCTGCTAACGAATGCATGCACCTTAACTTAGTTTTAATTAACGGTTAATGCTTGTCTTTAAAATAATATGTATTTGAGTTTAGTTTTAGAAATAGATACAGTTATTGTCAATTAGAGCTGAAACATCAAATATAAGTAAAAATAAAACTGTATGTAAATCTAAACACTTGGAAAGAATTAGTGGTTCAACTAATGATGTGTGGTGAAAGGATTGTAAGTGCGCCTCAAAGAGGCTCCTTTCGTGCACTCGACACATGTCTTCGAATTTTTAGTTCTAGGACATGTCGGTTTCCTCACGATGTTTTCCTTCACCGTTTTGAGAACGTGGTAAGAAGAAGAAGAAGGCGGAGTGCCAATCAAGATCGCATTCAAATACTGTATCGCAACATTTACACTGTATTACAATAATGTTTAACTCATAATAGCTGTACTGCCATTACGAAAGTATTCAATAAACATAACGCATCCTAATTCCAACCCCCCCACCCCCCAACCACGACCACCCCCCAACCACGACCACCCCCAACCACGACCACCCCCCAACCACAACCACCCCCAACCACGACCACCCCCAACCACGACCACCCCCCAACCACAACCACCCCCAACCACGACCACCCCCCAACCACGACCACCCCCCAACCACAACCACCCCCAACCACGACCACCCCCCAACCACGACCACCCCCCAACCACGACCACGACCACGTGTCTAACATTATAACACGTGAATACTTACTCTCACATACTGTCAAATGAAACTTGAATGATACGTTATTATACTTTTAACATAGTTTAGTAGCTATGGAGTACAACTGAAGTAGAACAATATATATATAATAGCACTCCATTGAAGGCACACACGGGGGCAGGGCATAGTTCACACGAATCACTAACATGAAGATATCACGGCGCTGTTACGCGATTGTACACTTTAACGCCGCCCAGTAAAGTCCAACACAAGAAAAACTTGTTTAAAAATGTTGAAGTGCTGTGTAATCTCAATCCGACGCCGACGCGACGGCTACAAAAGGTTTCTGATTTAATGGAGATATCGCGCTTAATGTGTTCATTTGGAAACTTTTATTTTGCCGACTTGAAGAAAATACATTTCTTCCTTTTAGTAATAATCAGTTGAGACTGCAAGAATTGTTGTCTTTGATTCAAATGATAAATGCTGATGATAGTAAACTGATACTGTATCATAATACACACTTTATTTGAGAAAGTTCGAAACGTACCATACAACTTGGACAACTTTTAACATGTCGGAAAAAATGCTATATAATATATACATCTATATGATCTGGATGGTTAAAAAAATAGTCTTAGAGAATTGGTACGTTAAAATGTATTTCAAAAGACAAAACATAAAATATTCGTTTTAAAAATAAATCAGAGAATGTATAACGGCGCGAGTTCGCTCCGTGAATACTGACAGAAGTTCGTAACGAATTCGTTACCGCTCCAACAAAAGGATAGTTAGCTTTACAATGTTCAACTGTGGTGGGCCATTATATTACATTGCATCTGCAATATGTCAGTACTACCTACTACCTACTCTATGTAACTTGTGGTTTCATTTTAGTTTTAAAAAATGGTTGTCTGTAAAGTCGGTTTACTGACGATAGTTGAACGTGACAACGTCTTAAGAAAATACTGATGGAATGGTAGCATTTTTCAAAAGAAAATTTTAATTTCATTTGTTTAATAGATTTGTATGTATATAGAGAAGGAGGTAATTGGAAATCACAATGAAATTGATCAAGTTAGATTTATTTGTACGCATAAATACAATTATGTCAATTTTTTTTTTACAATTTAATAGTTTTACACTGCACTTGATACTCGATCAAAACATGTAAATGTAAGTATTAGCAGCTGTCCACGCAGACGCATCGCTCACTCAAGTAGGAGAGAGACGGATGTCGAACGCTGCCGAACGCAAAGGCCGATTGTGCTTCTTTGTCGCTCGTTATCGCTGTTAGCGATAAGGCCGCCCATTGTATTACCTTAGCTTATATATTAATCTTTATGAAATTTCCATGTATGGTGGTCAATTAAGTATTATCTATCTATCTATCTCGTTCCGCGCTCTCGCTTGCACTTGCACAAGCCTTACATGGAACGCCTCAGAGCGAGGTAACGCCGCATGAGTCATGTTTTTTCGTGCGTGCAGCCGGCTCTATCGAATTATAAGACGATGTCACGTCAAAAATTATTAAATCGATTTTAAAAAATAATGAGTTAGTATTTAATTCATCGTGGACTGATAAACTTGTAACAAGTGGCATGGGAAACTACAAATAAAAACAAAATGCAAGTAGAAGGACATAGATTACAGTACAGTTTAGTACATAAATGAACACAATTGAACTATAACTTCCATGGTGGACGTCTGCAAACCCTATCAAACATTATATTATTCCTCGGCACATTCATTTCATCAGCCTTTGGTATTTCTATTTCAAGATGTGCCAGTTTTCTCAGAGTTTCCTTGTCGTATGGAAGAAATGAGAATCCGTCATTTACTGACATCAAAAAATCATATGCTAATACTGACTATACTTCTACAACGTAACACATACTAGGTTGAACGCCGCGCCGCGCCGCGCCGCCCACACCACTTGGATGGGTCACGTCCCGGAGACAGCTGTGATAGTCGCGTCACTTTTCCGAGCCGCTCCAATCATCCCCCCGTTTAGTAATGAAAGTATACTTTACAACTACAGTGTGCACTTATACAACTGAAACTGATTTGGTGTTCGCTGCCGTCTCCGTGCGAATACAACCTTATCTCACAGTAGTGAGTAGTGAGTGGCGAGTGGAGTTTCAACTCGCTCAGGAAATAGCCGAAACCGATTAGGAGAGACTTAAACAAATTGTGTTCGTTTTCAACGAAATGCAAGATATTTACGGAAACGAGGTGTTTGCCAAACAAAGAGCAGTTTAAAGTTTTGTTGTAAAACGATTTCGTTCAGGAGTAACAAAAAAATGTAGCTTGTTCAAATGGAAGTGTAACAATTCATTTTTAATTATTTTAAATTACGTGTAGATGAGTTATGTAATATTAAAGTGGTACTATTATTAAACTAAAAGAAACACATATATAAATGCGGAGCACAGCACAGCAGAGCACAGCAGAGCACAGCGAGTACAACAGATCCGCAGAACTCCGCTCAAATCCCATTTGAAGTTGGAATAACCGCTGAATACAATCATAACAATAGAATAATTCCAAAATTATTCCAATATTCCAGAATAAGACCACCAAAACAATCCAACCAATGTTTTGGTACGAGCCTATAGAAACAAGGAGTTATTTAATGGGGCGGGTTATAATGCGCGGCGGGTTGGTATATGATTAGGAGGGCTGCGGTGGCTAGCGTGCGATGTATCAGTAACGCGCTAATGTCTCGCCGTATTTCAGTGGGAAGTGGCCGCGGCTGGCGATTTTTCCAACGATTTACATAACATTACCTCGCGGCACGCCTTTGCCGGTGTTTGCACTGCGCGCCGGCTGCTTTACAGGAAACTATGCCGGCCTATCATAAACTAAATAAATACGAGGTCAATGTGAAAACGTCGGACGCGATATGACGCGGATTCATTATATAAAAACATATTGAGACTTGTTAAAACGGTCACAAAACTAATTTTGCATTATTACTTTCCTTTCATTAACCAAATCTGATAATATTCAAACAAAATATTCACACATATTTTATTCCCCATAAATATAATTTAGTATATTGTGTGGAATTAAATAGCTAATTCTATTTGCAACATAACTAACTTTGAGGTTGCACGGTCGGAAGATGTTAAGCGTAATTGTTAATCGAGAAAGTCAAAACAAACGTTGAAAATAAAATCATTTCGTAAAGTAAAAACTTTTCAACATTTTAAATTGTGACAAATGAAGTGTTTGAAAAGGCTAGTTGAACTTTTTGTGGCTCGCGTGAATTCTCCCGCTAATGTGGCACGAATAAAGCATTGTAATTTATAAACGAACACAAAAATAAAGTACTCAACTGAACTACGAGGAGTGTTTGAGTTAATATTGGTCTGCGACGTATAAATATTTAATGAACATCAAAAGGTTTGTCAATAAATTGTACTATGAAGCCGTTGTCAAAATAAATTATCGGAATGTGAACCTGTGTATGTCTTCTTGCATTACCTGCTACTTACTCGTACTACTAACAGAGTTATGAATTGAGAGCTTCTGTCTCAAGCTTTAAATTGTATTTTTAAATGATTAAATTACTTGGACCAAATCGGTGTTTTGGAAAAAGGCCAGGTTAAGAGTACCCTAAACCACCGAGCGTGCATGAAGAATGTGATGAGAGTAGATGAAGCTAAGGAGATATGTAGCAGGTTCTTCTTCTTCTTCGAGTGAGTGAGTGACGTAGCAGGTGGAAAACGATGATATCTGCCTACCCATCCGGGAAACAGGCGTGACTTTATGTATGTATGTAAATGACTAAATAGTTATCTTTTGAATGGGTTTGATATATTCAGGGTTCAGTATCCATCAGATGATATAGCACCGCCGCGCCGCGCCGCGCCGCACCGCGCCGTGCCGCACCGCGCCGCGCATTCCGGTGGTGTCGTGGGAGACGCCGCGCCGTCAAACTGGTTTCCTCCAACACTTAACGCCTTCACCAGGCTTCTGATGGGTATAATATGATGGGACATTATTGTAAGTAAATCCGCGTTTAAATACGATAAGTTTACGCTTTAGCTAACACTTGACTCCAGTGTTCCTTACGTTAAGATTTTGTGATTTTTGTGTTGTGAAGTTATTATAAACAGATTCGCCAAAAGTATATATTGGTCGTGGAAAAACAATAAGTTGAAGCTGTGAACCACATGGTGAAGTTTCCTATTCAATCTGTGGACACCCCTTCGGGAAAAAAAGGGGTATTTATGTCATTTGTAAATTATATTATGTAATTATATAAAGGACGGTATTATAATAAAATATTATTACCCATAAAACAAGATAGGAATACAAAAACCCAAATAAATCAAAATTATTAAAATATTATTAATATGATAAAAAAATGGAAAAACATCATTATGTTCACATTTTGATTTTCAACCTGAATATTTTGTATTGCAACTTAATTTTTAAATAACTTTATTGAAAAAAAAATCTATTTCTATTACTCATTACACAAAGGTAAAGTACTTTTATCAATTGTAAGCGGCAACAACCAATGACGGACTTATCAACAAACCACATGAACGACCATGACCACAGCGCTATAGATAGATAGATAGATAGATAGATAACTCTTTATTGTACACCACAAGATATACATTAACAATGTTACAAGAAATAATAATTTAATGTGAAGTACAATGGGCGGCCTTATTGCTTAAAGCAATCTCTTCCAGGCAACCTTTAGTGCGGGTAGTGCGGGTAGTGCGGGTAGTGCGGGTAGTGCGGGTGGTGCGGGTGGTGCGGGTAGTGCGGGTGGTGCGGGTAGTGCGGGTGGTGCGGGTAGGTGCGGGTAGTGCGGGTGGTGCGGGTGGTGCGGGTAGTGCGGGTAGTGCGGGTGGTGCGGGTAGTGCGGGTGGTGCGGGTGGTGCGGGTAGTGCGGGTGGTGCGGGTAGTGCGGGTAGTGCGGGTGGTGCGGGTAGTGCGGGTAGTGCGGGTAGTGCGGGTAGTGCGGGTGGTGCGGGTAGTGCGGGTAGTGCGGGTAGTGCGGGTAGTGCGGGTAGTGCGGGTGGTGCGGGTAGTGCGGGTAGTGCGGGTAGTGCGGGTAGTGCGGGTAGTGCGGGTAGGCGCACGTGCGATCAGATTGAGCGGCGCCTCAGCAACGTCTCACTATCAATCACTCGGCTTCGCGCCTTATTAGGGTCGCGGTGACGTCACATTAACGTCACGACACCCCAGCCCCACGGAAGCGATCCCCCCTCCCTCGGCGCGGCGCGACCGCCTTCCCTATCTATTTATAAAGTGGAACCAGTTGCATTAAACCCCGCAGATTGCATGCGGCGACCTTAAACATATTAGTTTTACCGCACGGCGGCGGCGCGGGCGGCGGCGACAAACTTAGCTCAACATACAAAATTTTGGCCTCAGCCGAAGAACGTGCCCGGGATTGTCATCTCGTTAGCCGGCAAACAATCGTATGAATCTTTCAAAACCAAGATTCAAGCTTCCTTAAAGCTGGTCGATGCCTCTACGCACAGTGCAATCATTACATGTTAATGGATTCCTTTACAAATGTTTGAAGTGCGAATAACTCTTGAAAAATATTCTATTCACGAATCGAAAATACGATCGTGCTCGGATGAACCAAGAAGTTTCAAGCGCGTTTGAAATCCCAATTCATTCAATATTCCTCACATAATGCATTTTTAAGATGCATCTCTTGCGGTGCAATCTCCGAATCCCCGAGCGAGGAGATCGATCACACGTCCGTCTGTCTGTTGTCGCTCGTGAGCCACACCCGACAGAGGAGGATATATTATCATTATGAACATCAAACTAACTAGAAATATCTGCATTATTTCGATGGGAAAGCACCCAATGCGAATTGAAACTGATTATAGTATCGCATACTTGAGAAGCGATAAGATTTCCATGTTCAATTGAATCCGTAGCATTGGTTGGATGGAGGCCTCTTCGCAATAGTCTTATCTGTATAATGACATGGAACAGACTGAACCCTTTTCAGAGGCTCATCGGTACTGACATTATAGATTCCGATGTGCAAATAATAATCGAATGGCAAGTGGGGCGGGCGCGCGGGCGGGCGCGGGCGCGGGCGCCAAGCGAGCATTGTGCGATCCGGGGCGGGTCGTTAGCCACGTAATAAAAACGTAATTTGCATACAAAACGACCGATACAGCCGGAAGCGAGTGTGTAACGGCCGGGTCGCGGCCGCGCACCCCGCGACCGCCCCGCCACCGCCCGCAACCGCCCCGCAACCGCCCCGCAACCGCCCCGCATCTCGGTACAGCGACGTATTCAATTATCACTAATTGCTGATGATTTGGCCGTGTTTAATTAAAGTTAATAGCTTATCACTTTACTATTGTTCGCCGATTCAATTACATTTTCAAATTAGTGTATTCCCGTTCCCAAATCAAATTGCATATGATTTGGTCAAAAATAAAAATGTGTGTATTCGTGTCGTAGGCAGCGCTCCCGAATGATCAGTATATTGTTCGGTGCGCCTCTTCCGCGCACATTATTTCAAAGCGGATGTGCGGACAAAGAGAAAGAAATTGCCGGGTTTTCGTTTCGACAAAATTTTACAAATCACATTTCAAAATGTGAAACAAAAGAATTGACGAAATATTAAAAGTTTACAAGTTGCTTTGGCGGGGATTCAATTTCCACGACACGTAGAGAGGGAAGTGAGTCGTAAAGTTTTTATTTGACAAAGGCGTGACGTCCGCCCCCTGGAGAAGGAAGGGTCTGAGGGGGAGGGGGGGGGGGAATAAACCTTTTAAAAAAGAAGATAAGTTAGAACAAAGATCAAAAGATAAGTGTTTGGGTGAGAGGTGGGTAGTGCTCGCGTTTCACGGCCTACTTATGGAAATCGGGAGATCGGAGAAATACAAGATTAAGTGACAACGCCACGAAATATAATGCGCTTTCTATATTCAAACAGTAACATTATCCTGAGGGAGTGTACAAACAATAAAAGCGATATACGATCATCTAAGGAAGGAAGGAAGGTACCATCCAAAAACAATTGTATCATTCATTGGACGATGTGATTTGAATATTCTGTAAGCAACACTGACTACATACTCATCCAGTTTAACAGGTAGTATAGATAGTAGTGAAGTTAAGTTGTGAAGTAGTGAAGATTATCTATACAAATAAAAAAAACTTTACTACATTTAACATCCAATGGTTGTCTGAAAGAGATTTCCTGATTGAAGTAAACGCACGTGACAAACAAGACAAACAGTATTTGAGTCACGTGCTGACATTTACTTTGGCTACTCGTATTTCAAAGTTAACGAAAATCAGTTACAAGAGTGTAACGTGAAAACGTTACATTCAACAGTGACAGAGAGGCGCGAACCAAACATAGGTTTAATTAGTTACCAACATAATCATCATCATCCGTGTATACACTCCTTACCTTTTGTTAAGGTACGAATATGTAATACCTACTGCTGGTAAGATAGACATTTATGTTGGTTCATATTAAACCATCTATCTCTTCAACAAAAGGAGAGGGCTCAACAAATACTAATACGCTCCAGCATTGGAGCCCAACAATCCTATAAATTACACGAACAATCGAAAAACTTTAACTTTCCGTAATTCTTCCAAACTGAACCGGAATTACTGGAGTTTTTCTACAAGGTCCCTGAATTTAGATCTAAGTGTAATGAAAAAAGTGTTGAGAAAATTATAGTAAATCAAAAACTACAATGTAGAAGAAAAGCCTTTTTAAGTTTATACACGAATTAATTAATTATTTCAAATAATTTGATAAAAAATATACGACCTGATTTATATTTGCAGTTGTAATCAATCACCTACAAAGTTCGTTTGGAAGCGGTTCTCTTAAGGCCGGCTGGACTACTTGTCATTTTTTTCATGTCCGTAATAAACCGTATAAAGTTTAGAATAGAGAAATAAAAGTGAAAAGTGTCCGAAAAATTGAGACAAGTCGGGAAAAAAATTTGATGAAAGTACATTTAATTTTTAAATGATAGTCGGGTCAGCTAGTGTTCAATAAATAATGACACACCTTACAATTCTTATTTGAATAAAAGCCCTAGCTACATTCAAGAGCCTTTTGGGAAACTGCAAATGCGTTCAGAACACAAAATGAAGGGCGGCGCTTATGAAGGGAACTTTCCAAATTGATATTGTTGCGATTACTTCTTTGTACTTTAATGCTTATTAGCGCGGGTTTCGTGGATTTACTTGATGGGGATTTGGGGTTCAGTGCACAACGGGCTAGGACGAAAGTGAGCTGATCTAAATTCTGCACGGTCGGGTGGCTGAACAAATACATATATATGTATATATGTAATGTTAATTGCTTATTTACTTACAGCTCTACACTCCCTTGATTTTGTCGTCTTTTGGTTCACTTCTATTTATCTTATACAAATGGAATAATTAATATATTATTTCCGTCCGTACGTATATCCTTCATTCATAGACAAATTGTCTGTGGTGTATAATTCGTAAGCGGATGAAAAGTATCTGAACCTCCTCAGAGCTCATTTGCAACGCATACGTGTTACCAGACATTGCTGCTTTAGCTCGGAAAAAATATAGTCAAGTCGCGATGTCGTATTAAGATGCAGGGGATCCTGTATTATCGTCAGAACCTGTGATGGAAATAATTATAGCTTAGATGTATAGTCTCCTCGCAAAGTAAACTTGCTCGATCGCAATTATTTGCAAACATTTACAAACATTACATATTAAAAATGTTTTTCACAAGTTTGACATAACATGTTATTCTTTAATTGAATTTGATATTGTTTAATTCGTAATCTCCGCCGTAATAATATTCACTAGTCCCAGTGTGTTGACTAATCAATACTTAAATTCTAACTTTTAATATTATTTTCCACATCAATGAATATAATTGTGAAGAGTCTGAACAAAGTAACACAATAACTCGCAACAAGTAAGGATCAAAGGCAGAATGACATATTAACAGTTTATTTACGCTTTGCTTTGTGTTATCATAACACAGGTTAGATTAGCAGAAGTTGTGGTGGATGCCAAATATACTGCCGGATATCAAGCTGGCAACCCTCCCACCCCCACCCCTTCACCCCTCACCCCCCACCCTTGTCAGGGGTTACTAAAGACTGTTTATTTCAAAGTTGCCGGTAAGCAAATAACAATATTTCCGCAAGTTGGGCAGCTCACGAAGTAAACGTTGTCGTTTTTTCAGACATTATTTTATTTTCTAATGTATTTCTAGTTATAATCTTATTCTGGTGATAATATTACTATTTACAAAATCTGGTCTCGTGTATGCACAACACACACAATAAATTATATTATATAATAAAACACGTTTAGTGTAGTAATCTGCATCGTGTTGTCTCCTGTGTTTGGGTACAATACTAATGAAATATTTTGAAGCAATCTTTTGCTCTCCTCCAATTTTACTGTTTGACTTCGGTTTCTTAATCTAAAGAAATGAAAAAAATATTGGCTTCCTCTCGTGAAAGAAGTTTTGACCTAAATAAGTAGGTAATATATATTGGTAGACATTTCACAAAGCACCATCTAGCCCCAAAGTAAGCTAAGCATAGGTACCTTGTATCATGGGGACCACTGACGACTGATAGAATACATATATACTTTTTTGAAAATACATACATATAAAACATATTAACACAAAGAACAAGCACAATAATTTTGTGATAACTTTGTCGGCGGCTGCGCGAATGAAAAGTACAATACGACAAAACCTTGTATAAATCGTCTGATGAAACAAATGTGTCGGCACAACGTGGCTGGACGTCGCAGTGATTTAAATAATTATACATGTCACATACAGATAAATAACCCATAGCTATAGCTTTAAGCTTGACTCGCTTATCCCAAAGATTAAATCCAGGTTGAATAAAATTGTTATATTTTGTGATTCAATTTCACAACTCACTGCGTGGAAGCTAATTAGAGTCAATAAGCTGACTGGATTATGAATTTTAAACATAATTATGTTATCATTTTATGTTTTACATTTTAAGTCAAAATAAAATTAAAGGTTAACTTTATAATGACAAAGGAAAATTCTTGAAAATGTCACTTTATAATGATTCACAAAATAAAAAATAATAAATCAATCATATTCTCTATTTATTAAAAGTCTTGCCTTCAATTTCTTCTGCTTTCTCGGCAATTTCCTTTATAACAAAGCTAATATCGGTCTATCTATATATCCATTGCGGAGTTTCAAGTGCAAAGCTATTGTGACTAAATGGTGGTAAATTTAATGATTTTACATTAAATTATAATCTAACTGAAGATTTGTTATCCCCTCCTCATTGCCAATTTCTAACTTTTTGCCCGACTCAAATTATCTCTTTCATGTCTAATTATCTTTCCTCATCCCGTTTTTCACTCCAGTTCGGACTCATGCACATCAAACACTTATTTACACACGCACACACACACACACTCAACCTGTCTGTAATTAATTTCAGTTATTATCTGGCCTATTTATTATCTAATATTGCAAAGCAATTGTCTTTGTTTTCTATCTTATTTGAATTTTATGTGTTATCATCCCTATGGTACCTTACTTTGTAAGGCGTCTGTGTTTCCGTGGAGTGGGGGCCTGGTGACTAGTGACACAGGCTTCCAGCCCACCTCTAACACCAGTCTCTTATAAAACTGGTTTTTCACTAAAATTTGTATTTTCTTTTAATATTACATGTGTTTTTGTGAGAGACAATAAATGTATTATAATTATTTCTAACTTTGACAACTGTATGTCAGTTAATGGACTGCACTTTATAGTTTAACTCAAAACTTGTGGAAGGAGCAGGTAGGTAGGTATCAACATGACAGATAAGCAGGTGTGGTATGTACGAGTAGATGGTACAAGTGGCGGCCTCAAGCGGCGCGGCGCGGCGCTGCTCAAGTGTGCAGTGCACTGTAAGATAACGGAGGTACGCAGATATTACATTTCAGAACTCTCGGAACCGCTCGCTTGACCCAAATACCGCACTGCGGTACATACACATACAAACGCTTAAACACACGATTTTTAGTCGCGAAGTATAGCAACGTATAGGACAACATCAATGTTGATTCAATCAATAATTTCTTCTATGCTTTAATTACTATAGAGATTTGTATAAAGCTTCTAACTGATTATTTGAATGCAGCGGCGGAAAAGCCCCAAACACCTTATAGCTAATAACGAATAAACTAATTCCTTCAGTGACAACTTTTATAAAACATTTAAGCGCAATCAAATGTACATTTGGCTTACAAATGAAAATCGCGTTGTGTGTCGTCGTTGGCACAATTATGAGGTAAACGGCGAGATATTTAGCAGCAAGAGCGTGACTCGTGTGCGCATTAGCGGCTCAAACTTGCAGTAATGACTACATACCAACCATAATATTATTGCATCGCTATCTCTCGCCGTTAACTGCTGTTTCTGTGCTGTGCTGTGCTGTGATACCAAAGAATAAGAGTAACTATGCTGTTTCATTAGGAGTTTAAAGAGACGGACTTGAATCTTTCCATTCGTAAGCATGTTTGGTGTGTCGCAAAGTGTATTGCGGCTGTAATGGAATGAGGACATAGCCTCACATCAGGCGGTATCAACTCGATCCAATATTTTATTTGCTCACAAAAGCTTTGCCCAAAAATCAATTGAATATTATAATGAACTTATTGATCTCAGATTTGAATCATCGTTGGAGTCTCATTGATGCAAGTATGTATGATGGTGAATCCTGTGTGTGTATGAACCCGTCCATCTCATTAAAATCCGCCGATATAACACATTCCTGAAAACTAAATCTGTGGATTATTTTCGTTTAATATTCCAGAGAGAGTTAAGCAAAAAAGTCGTGCATGGGGGGGGGGGGGGTCCCTTTCGTTTGATTGGATGACTATTTTTTGATGTTACGTATAGCATCTGCACAGTTATGCCACACGCTATCACACGACACAGACGTTAATAACGATTATACTCTCACACCCATGCACTAGTCCCCTGTGTCGCATGTGGTACGGACAGTAGAAACAAGCATATTTTTTCATTATAATTTTATTTTATAAATTAATGAAACATATATATTTAGAACTTCGTTTATTCCAAGTATTCGACAAGGAACCGCACAGAATGTAAAACTGTGTTATGGTTAGTGTATGTGTGTGTACTATCTACGGCATAAAACCGTCACAGTACAGTGTAGCGTGGTGTCAGTATAACCGCAGGCATGTAGCTCGCTCGTAAATATGTTGTTGCGAGCGCGCGAGGCACTACACTACACCGAGCTTGATTTGTTGCCCTGTGGCTACCACTACATTATTCATAGCAATACCATCACAATAAACGCCACGTACAAGTGAAATATATATATAATATAACTGTAGGTACCGGTATTGATGTCTCCGTTAGCAAGTTGGATGTTTTCTTGTTGCAGTACAAGCAACGCTTGAAACGGCCGATAATCGAACCAAGACTTGGTTCGATTATCGGCCGTTCCAAGTATGTTTTTATGGGGTCTCAGATATTTTATTATATTTTTATTGATAATTGGTGCGAATACTTATCGTACTTATCCGGTACCAAGAAGGAGAGCTCAAAAAAAAACTCCATGTTTGTGAAATTAATCTCGTGTTGAAAAATAACAGACTGCAATTTATTTCTAAAAGGTATTTGTTCAAATTGTGGTATTGTAAAGTACAATTGACGTAAATAAGAATTATTAATGAGTTTGAGAAGTTCGCTTGTTAATAAAATAGGAGAAACGTTGTGAACGCGCATGCGTACTCGTGTGCGGACCAACCGCGCCAACATCTTCGGACACAGTAAAGCTTCTATTCACCTCTCTTATGTACACTACAACAAAGTTTGGTAAATGTTATTGTGTGAGTTTGCGAGACAGTAATAGCTGCATTCACAACACAAATGTCATCAAGTTTCAGTTTTATAACTGGAAACTTGTTAAAGTGCGATGCAGAACCGATTCTGTTTACCGTCGCCGCGCCGCGCCGCGCCGGTGACGTCCGGACGGAGAACTTTTCATTTTATTCCCATTAAAACTTGTTTATGATTCCGGCGACAAGTTAACGAATAAATACAAAGTTTGCAAAATTTTCGAGACCGAAATTGATGTTTCAACGAATATTTAAATATTCATCAACGGTAGTGTGGCGTCGCGTGGCGTCGGTGGAGTTGCGAGTGGTCGCCGTCGGAGGGCGGAGGAGTCGCCCATTCGCCCACTTGACACAACATCCATTAGCCGTAACAAGTTGGGCAAACTCGATCTCACGTCGATACTTGTTGTACTGTTTGCTCTGCTCTACTGTACTGTTCGCAGCTAACTGCGGACTTGTTTGATTAGTGCCGGTCTCGGTGTCGGTGTCGGTGTCGGCGTCATAACACAACGTCACTCGTCTCTCACCGCTGACGTCACAAGTGCTGGACGCCGTTTATGCCGAAATAAATATGGACATAAATTTAATATTTCTGAACAAAAAACAATAAAACGATATTATTTATTTTTTGAAATCTGCGTGTATAAAAGCCGTTTAACTGTCTGAAAGTATTGCCTGATTTGGTATTCAATTTCCGGGGTTAATAAAATATTAATAATGATGCGGGTCAGCGCTGCGTTGTTGTATTCATTGTGCAGCAAATATTATCCGGTGGCAAGTTGCCAACTGGCACAACCCACTGGCCTGTTTAAAACGCTCCTTTTCCTAGGTTTTGTAGGTACCTACTTCATTGTCTTATTTTGAGTTAGGTTATGACCATAAACTGCTCAATACGTATTTTTTCCTTACTCTCACAGTGTAGTTACGAGTTTCTGATGTGCGTAATCTTCGGGTCCTTATTTTTAAATTATGTAATTAATTGAGAAAATAATGCTGAAATAAATTTGAGAAAACATTACAAACTCCACGGGTGACATCATAAAAGAAATGCCACTGAACCTCCGGCCAAGTTATTAGCTCCGGTAGAGCACACGGAGCAGGATGCATCAAGTGACACGTACCTTTGATGAGGTGGGCGGCGAGTACGAGCGCGACGGTGAACACGTGGAGGCGCCACGCGCACGCGCACATCGCGCGCGCGCCCACACGCTCCCCGGCACACCCTCTCTGCAACAACGCAATGTACGCGATGCAATACACAGTCCACGCTCACTCACTCACTGTCCTAACGCTACCAAACACGAGGCAGCTAACTGGGAGCTGTCTGAGCATGAGACAAGCCACGTGATTTGATCAGTATTAGACTTAAAATTAAGGTATACTACTCAAAATCAAAAACTTTATTTACATAATATATATTATGAAACTTATAAAAATGGCGTGCAAAGTCAATTGGTAGGTAATATTCAAAATATATGGTCACGCGTACTTATTGCTAAGTTTGTCGCCTGTAGGATAGTTTATTATGTTATGGAAGTAAAAACATGGCCCTCTTCATTTTGAATTATAATCTCTGTTCAAAACTAAAGCGATAGGTACGACTTGGATCGTTGCCTGCTTAGGTTTAGGAAGTATTAAGACGCACTTTATTGCGCCCGTAAAGAAGTACATGTCGTTCATATGAGAAGCATTCATTCTATTTAGTACTGAGTAATGTCGTGACCTGCTGGTGGATCTTTCTCTCTGTAACTTCACAGACAATCCCATCTTTAATTGAAACATATTGAAGCGTATGCATCACTGCTTGATGGCAGAAATAGGTAAGGTCGCAGTACTACCCAGGACGAACTTGGATATATTTATATTGCCTTATGCGATGTGGTAAGGTTGCCATTCGCGAGCGCGCACGTACAGCCCCTCTAAAGAAATCGCCATTCGTTTAATGGTTTTGCGTTTGCGTGAAGTTGAGTGGTCGGATTGCCGGATGCCGGACGCCGGACGCTGGACGGAGAACGTACAAAGGATTCACCCTTTAATGGTTAAGCCAGGATCCATTTCAATTGAGTTTTATTTCATATGTATATAAAAAAAAAAAAGTTTTTGACTTTGACTTTGACTTTATGAAAATATATTCGGTGTACAAAAAAACTAAAGATTTAATGAATATAGACTTTAGAGCTTTTGTAAATACGAGATATCCACTGACGACGTTTCTTAAGATCACAGTAATTTATCAATTTTGCAAAAATACTTTGCTATTGAAAATAAGAGTTATCTGTGAATAATTCAAGTTTTGTAACTATAATACAGACAAGACGACCTCAAAGTTAATAAAATCAAAGTTGTAAAAACTTTGTAAGTATGAGGGACTGCCGGGCGGGCGGGCTCGGGACTTCGTATCAAAGTCAAAACCCATTATTTCATTTTCCTCTTTACAATTTGCCTAACAACCAGAATTTATAAGGGGCCTTTTTACCGTATTAATACTAAAAGAAAGAAGGAAATGTATTTATTTGTACTGAATATGGTATGTAAATAATACTTGTTAATGTTATTATTAATTATTTTCAAACTTGTTCGGATTTCGTTTATGAACTTTACTCCTTGAAATATTATATCCATTTAATATTTGGTACAATATTACTACAGGTAACTTTAAAACAAAATATTGTTTTAAATATATATTGGTTTTGGAAATTTGTAATTACTATTTTAATACTGGTTTAATAGAATTATATAGTTTGAAGAAATTTATTAACCAACCAGAAAAACTTATGCTCTGATTAAATAAAAATGTACAGTTAAATCAGTTTCATTTCCTGAATGTGAGTGTTGCAACATTCTGTAACGAGTATATCGTAATTATTAAAGAAAAATATATTTTGCAAGGATGTTTCATCAACTCACCTACAAACAAACAAATTTAAAACGCCTCTACATACATATCATTCCATAACTTTCCGTAATTAGTTAGGAATACGTACAGCTATAATAACAATTCAATGAATTCATTATTGACTGAAACTAAAAATAAACATTTACCTTGTTCGTGTTTCGGACATACACTTGTATGTGTATATTTCATAACAACGATTCGTAGCACTCGAACCCTTTTTGTGTCGTGATTGTGGGCAATAAAACCGAGATCTCTATCGAAATATCAACAGAAACGTCTACACACTGAAACGCTCCAATAAACAACGACGAAGGGCCAACGTTAATAGGTAATTTGGGCATATCTAATTGCTAAACTAAAGCACTGTATGAAATATTCAGCCGGTCATTCCCGTAATGACGGTGCTCCAAATAATAATTGAAGGACGAGCTCTATCGCTGCGCTGCACGTAATACAAATGACAGTTTCCACTTCGTTACGCTCGTGCTCGCGTACCTTCAAACTTGCTGTATTCCATTTGCTTGTAAAGTTTTTAAAGTATACAGGAGTTTCTTATTTGCTAGAGCATTCAAAATAAACGGCGTAGCGGCTGTCGCTGCTACGACGTAGTCTCGTTTACGACTGGGTTCTACGGTTCGTAGAGCAACGCAATACATAGTGCTACGGTACATATATTTTTATTTCGATATATTCGTATTATGTTTCAATACTAATGACCTAAATATATTTCCGTATATAATAATTAAGTGTTTTATTCAATTTTATTGTGAATGGATACAAAATAATTACCCGTACAAACTGAGAGCTCACATATCATACTGGTTGAATATACAGCACGATGTGGTATAAGGTAACAGACATACAACAGTTGCAGCTGATCCGACAATCCAGTGTGTAACAGACATACAAACGGAACCTGTTTAACGGTTATAGCCGGAGGGAGGCTAGTCACCGCGCGACTACTCCAATCAACATAACGCGCAATCACGCGGTTACCAGGCCGTTAAATCGGTTTAATCACCGCAGCCACAGCCGCGACACAACAACTAGGTTAATACACGAACATGAGCACTGATATGATTACTGCACGACAGATGAATCCCACTAATATATTCACACAATGTTGAAGTACGTACTGGGAGTAAACGGTTTCTGAGAGATCATTTGCTCGATAGAGATGGTGGGTTGAAATGTGTTCCTCGTTTCGAATGTTACAATACTTGTAGTATTTGCGAAGGAAAACATCGTAGGGGACCATATCGTGGCGGCAGGGCACCATGCCGCATGCCGCATGCCGCATGCCGCATGCTAGCTTGGTTACACCCTCGATCTGTGTTGCCAGCGTCCACTTCAGACAGGCCGTTTGCCAACTTAATACTATTACAAATGTATCGAGCATAAACCATAATATTTTGAATGAAGCATTTTAGTGGTTTATATGGTAAGTAAATCGTGATCTAGGCGTTCAAAGTCAATTGCAAATAATAAACAGTAGACAACATTTTTTGGGAAATAATACAATACGACTAAGTCTCTGTATTGCTATTAGAATAAAATATCGCGGAACGTCTAATTTTTGTGCTTTATTCAAATTGCCGCTCGAAATATAAGGCTACGCACATTTTCAGTTAATGAAAAGACAATGCACACTTGATTAGAAATATGTTTTTACTAAAAATATATATGTTTATATTAAGTGACGTGACTCATAAAAGACAAAATTGTAGAATTTTACAACATACATACATACATTTATATAATAATTCTGAAATATACATTAAGGTTTATCACACTAATGTTTATAAATTCAGATACTAATGAACTTAGAAAATCGTTAACAGCTTTGGAATCACCTGACTGGCCTCGCAGCTCAGTATGTTAGTAACTCTGCCTTCAGAGCTGTAGGTCGTGGGTTGGATTCCCACCTAGGACAAACATTTGTATGACGAATATAGATGTTTGTTCTGTGTCTGGGTGTTAATATGTATTATATGTATGTATTTACAAAAAAAGTATATACCTAAGTATTATATCAGTGTCGGGTTCCCGTGGTACAAGCTATGCTTAGCTTACTTTGGGGCTAGATGGCGCTGTGTGGAATGCCCTCCAATATTATTATTATTATAATATATATCATGAATAATTCACGTTTTATTGATAAACGTAATATGAGATTACTTTGACTAGTTTCACAAAAAAGACTAGCTATATATTTCGGTTTGTGGCAACACTGGCAAATAATACACCCTGTGGCACTGTAAAATTTTATACGGCCATTTTTGAGGGCACAATAAAGGGAATTAAATCGGTTAAAAGCGACCCAGGATGGCCCATCGCGGCCCATTGCAGCCCATCGCTACCCATGCCACAATTGCCAGATAATTCTGTTATGAAGATCAGTTGGACGGCGATAAATATTCTTGTAATTGGAGTTTCATTTTGGGAGAAGTATTTATGGCGTGCGCTCGTAAAAGTGATGTTATCTTTGCGGTTAAACAATGCGGAATGAGGCTACGGCGCGCGGGCGGGCCTCCCACTTCACTGTTACGCTCCAGGTTTACTGCATACGGAAGTACTTTGCGGCGCACATAAACAATATCATATCTAATGCAAGTTTTAATCTAATCCTTGTAAGAAAATATTAAATGCACAGCCTATACGGCATTTAGTTATTGAGATTACAAAAATGTTTATTTAGACTAATGTACCTGGACTAAAGGCAGGCATTGTTCTGAGCCAACCTGAAATGGATACCGGAGCACCATTTTACCTCGACAGACATCGCATTTGTCCGCACAAATCCTGTCTATACAAATTTTTGATTAAGATAATAGTTACAACGCCGCTGGATGTACCTCGAACCGTGTTGATGTACATGTTTTTATGCGTTCATACATCGGATGATAACGATAAATGCATACAGTGACAAGTAGAAATTCGAAGACATGTGTCGAGTGCACGAAAGGAGCCTCTTTGTGGCGCACTTACAATCCTTTCACCACACTGGTTCGACAGAACCGGTGACTCGAAGAAGAAGAGTGACAAGTAATCCGCGGCGGCGGCGGATCTGTCTACTCTACTCTACTCTACACTCTAGTGATATAGTATTGTAAGTAGCAACACTATTTCTCTCACACATTCGTTCAATGATCTACAAACACAAAGGCGTCATAGCTACGTAGAATGGGCATGATTCGTCGGGTGGTATGCCTCGGCGGACATTTGGGCTCCTATTGTCCGCTACAAATACGCAATGGATTTACGATTTCGCCGAGGGAAGGCATTGTTCGGGCGGCGGCGGCGGCGGCGGCGGCGGCGGCGCGGACCAAACATCGATTTACTGTTTGGATGCGGATACAAAAAGTGAATAATCCAACACAATCATGACAGAATACTGAAGCTACTCGCTTGCCTTTTCACTTGCTGCAAATATTTCAACTTTTTTTCTAATTAGTGATAATTTTCACGGAATCTACACATAATATAACAAAAAGCAACGATTATGGAGAGAGATTGCCATCGTCGAGTTTAACCCCGCTGAAGAACTATTATTTAAAAATACTCTATTAGTGTTATTCGTTGGGCGGAAGTGAGTGCACCGAGTGGCTCAAAGGCCGCGCGGAAATTAACCTTTATATTATATTGATACCGCGCAGAGACGACACGGCTCCATGAAGTCTTCCTTGAAGGCTACACATAATTTTACATTCGTGCAGTTTATGAATGTCATGAGGCGTATATGTTTACGTGAGCTCTTGTCAGATCAATTTTAGATTGTTATTTATTAACAATTACTTATCAAAGCCTGCTATACTTTGCATACTTTAAATAGGTGAGTTCAGGTCATTGGTGTAGTATTACAAAACATATCTTGTGATATTGGAAATTTTTCATTGCGAGAGTGAATGTCAACCCAGATTATTTAACGTTTGCATCGGGGCACGTCACAAAACCCTGAACCCGGGGGAAATGATCAGAGTTCATGTCGCATACAAACAAACATAAAAGTTATGAAAAACATTATATATATAGTAAAGAGGTTATGTGAGTAAATACATAGGCTTGAGAAATCTTCGATATGCCGACTATTTATGTATTAAATAACAAATTAGTGTCTTTAGAGGAAAATATTGTATTGTATGTGTATAATTTGTTACATTTACTATAAGGTATAGCATATGTAGTGGCACGCATGTAGGACCACATGATCGCGTACAATATGATTAGTGTCGAGTGGATGCACAAAATACGTGATACAACTGTATTAATATTTTATATTATTTTGCGATATATTTATACAAAATCAGAAAATGCCGTGACCTAGCAGATATTGTATGATAAATAGTATGGATAAGTAAGTTTATAACGTTGAAAAGATTAAATTCAATTTAAATAATATCTCATAATTAAAAGTCATCTTCTTCTTCGAGTCACCGGTTCTGTCGAACCAGTGTGGTGAAAGGATTGTAAGTCAAAGAAGTTCCTTTCGTGCACCCGACACATATCTTCGAATTTTTAGTTCTAGGACATGTCGGTTTCCTCACGATGTTTTCCTTCACCGTTTTGAGAACATAGTATTGCGCACATAAATCTTTCAATCAAAAAACTCATAGGTGCACGTTGGGATCTGACCCGGCGACCTCCGGATTGAAACTCGGGGGTCAGTACCGCTAGATTACCACGCTCTCAAGCACCTGGTGTTAAGTGGTAACCTCAGCCCATAACAAGCGATGCGGCTTGGGTCCTTCCCTACTAGGTACGACAAGGCCCAAGTAGCAACGTATGCGCCCGTAACTCTGAGACGTGTAGGTGGAATGTCTCGTGTGCCTGTAATTTCACCGTATATCTATCGTGTTAGGCGAGATATAAGCATACTGGTGTTGTATCACGCGGCCGAGTCCTCTGCACAGTAGACACGAACTCATCGCCACATGCTCGTCGCCTCATAAAATCACATAATTCAAACTCCATTAATACAACAAAGGGCGTATCAAAGAATAAATCTTGCGAACAACGAAAATAATCTGTTGTTATTTCAAACATTGCTGATTAATTTCAGTCGGGGGGAATGCGAGTTAGGATATTGACTTTTGACTTTGACTTTGATACATGGGCACTTTATGATACTGAACACCGCAGTGCCCCTCTAACTTGAGCATCGTGAGTAGCCCACGTTAGCCCACAGCTGGGTATAATAAACCTCTCCTTGGAATCGTGCAAGTTCCTTAACGTTTTAAACATTAGTCTCTTGCGTCGGCCATCTAGTTCCGTTTCGGTCTCATGTCTGAGGAAGGTCGGGAATCTTTGAGAGCATCGAGAATTCTAAACACGAAGAGAAGCTTGGAACACGCGCAATTTTATCAAATAACTCTAAGTGATCAATGAAAATAAAATGTATTGTGTCATGTGTGTATGTGTCATGTGTATGTGTGTGTCATTTGTTTGTGTCATGTGTATGTGTGTGTGTCATGTGTGTGTGTGTGTGTGTGTGTGTGTGTGTGTCGTGTGTCATATGTGTATGTGCGTGCGTGCGTGCGAGCGTGCGTGTGCGTGCGTGCGCGCATCAAATGCACCTTAGCACTTTCTTTGATACATTTAAATAGCATGTAACTGTGTAATTCAGGCCAATCATTTGATTCCGCTTTCATCGAACACAGCTATTATTACTTATATATACTATTTTTAATTGATAATTTATCAAAGGTATTCTAAAATAAAATGTTTTCCTCATATGGCATTGTGCAGAGCCTGCGATGTAAGTACAAATGCAGCAAGAAGTTTTTTATGAGCATTTTCGGACTTTTACCAAGTTCTATCCACTCGCTTCTAAATATAATTGAGAACAAGTTATTCCGAAAGACTCGAGTAGTTAGAGGCGGAAGTATCGGAGTGATTCTCTTCACAATATTCCGGAATATACCTCACGTTCCAGAACACAACAACTTTTCTCTCGGATACGTGCTTCGCTAAGAAGCGCGCTGTCAATCCAATATCAGTTTAACGGCTCAGACATAAGGTATACTATACGTGGATCGTCACATGTATGCCGATGCAAATACTGAGGCAAAACTGCGATTTTTCTACGTAGAGGAAACATGTGCACGGTAGCTCGGGGTACACAATCCACTCAAATATTAGGTTAAAACAAAAACATATTTCCGCATCTAACCCCCTGAGAGGACAAAACAATGTTACCCAATATTTTTATGCCCCTAAGACTTCGCTTCTTCAACGTGGTCGCGGTATTTTCCGTTTTCCAACATAATATTATTAATTCATAAGGGATTTATTGCTAGTAGAAGTTTTTTCTACAACTTAGGTTTTTTTTTATTTGTAGGTGTAGGCGCAGAGCAGTGCGCAGGCGGGCACGGCCCAGCCCAGCGATACACTTCGTCATCTGTTACACTTTCATACTTAACTATCTACATGAGTTTATGGAAGTAATATATCAGCATTTCAATTTAAAGATTTACATATCTCTATAAACAAAGACGCATGAGACGTAACATCCCCGTCTCGGGGTGAAAGACGCAACGCAATGCGACTTGAGTCATCTCATACTTTGGTGGAGAGGACTTGAATCGTATTGCTGTTGTCCATGGGCGGCGGTTACCACCTAACATCAGGTGGGCCGTCAGCTCGTTCTGTCACTAATATGACATAAAAAAAAAACAGTTGTGAATCTTTGCCAACTGAGCAAAATGCACAATTTACTTTAAATACTTAAAAATACATTAAATGTTGCAAACCTCCGTCGTAGTCTGTCGGAGTGACCTTAGACCGCTATCTATCACATTCCCTAAAACAATACAATTTATCAAGACGGCGCGGCGTTACTGGAGATTGCGGCTCTCTTATCTGCAGGCGAACTCACTGATAAGTTGACAGTTGCTGGCGCGACAGTTGCTATGCTCGCACTTGGCCGGCGCGCAAACTACTCAGCTGGGGACGAACACTCAAGCTTGCTTACAATGTAAGCAAGTAATGAAGTACTGTTTAGCTATTGGCCGCAGGTGTCATCGAAAGCGTTTACCCGGGTTTTGGTGAGAGCATACTGCTCTCAACCGGTTATTTTATGTTGATGTTACAGACACAGTTTAATACTTAGAAGAAGAGAACAATTATAAATGTTGTTATTAATTTCTATACATTAATAGAGTACAATACTATTTATGAATCCGCACTCCGCTGGACAGAGGACAGGTTATGTGAGTTTGTATATAAAACTTAAATCTTAAACTAAAACTAGGACTGAGTTTCGCTTGAGTACCTAATACAGCGATGTAGATAATAGCATAATTACTATGTTACACATTATTAAGTGCAAACTCGGATATCCTGTGAGATTAATAACTTTCGCTCAAGTAAAACAAAGCTCAACTAAGTTGAATATGCTCATTACCATCAAATATATAGTGTGAGTTAGCATCGCTATGGTTCGGCACATCTCTGTAATCCCACCGTCCACAGTTTCGTCTGTAAACCCGCGGCACTGATTGGAGATTACAACTTGAACATGCAATTGATCTCAGGCTCTACAATAAACCAAAGGATTTGTACAACTGTCAGAGCACTGTTAACCATTTATCTGTATTATTTATATTATAGTTAATAAAAATAATGAATTTTGAAATATGTTTAATCAAAATTGGTGCAATCAGGGTTCCGTGGAACTAAAGGACGTGATTAATAATGTTGGTTTCACTGTTTAAGTTTCCGGCATGTAATCTCCCTTGTATTTGGCTTTATATTAGTAAGAAATAAAAACAATGTACAAAGTAAACCAAACAAACATGTTTAGAAAGGGCTCGTATTCCCGGGATTACTAAAGGGTCGCTTGAGTTATTCCAAACTTGTAAGTAAGTCTGTAAGTAATGTTTATGTATATTTTTATTGTTTCCCTATCCCTACAACAAAACTATTGATCTCAGTTTGCAAACTGGTTCGGACCGGACGCGGGCGCGCGCGGGCCTTCCGGTCCCGGCCTCCGTTTGTCCTTGCTCTCTGTACAAACTTTATCACTCACCAAGTCAGCTCCATAAAAGCAACATAAATTGGTACATGGTTAGGGATCGGTTGCTTAGGAGTGCTGTAACGCACTCGTGTTCTGTTTTGAGGCGCGGATTTAACGGGCCTTGCGCTTTAACTTGTGTTTTAATGGGCGCAGGGGGCGGGGGCGGGGCGGGGGGTTAAGGGGGGTGTTATGGTCTCAGAAAGGGTTTATTGGTTTTCGAAGGGATTGAAATTTTCCAATTTGGCCCTTCCAAATAATACCATTTGCCTCCTGACCGTTTTGTTGTGCTTGCTAAGTAACACTTTGGTGTTTTAATTTAATTAATCGAGCAAATGTTATTATTAGTTTTCTCCTAAAACATTATATTGAGATGTTTGTATACTACGAGTGTTTAATGTTAAATAGATTCATATTATACAATTTTTACTGCGTTGCCAACGCGTTTTACGGCGTTGCCGCTCAATATGTTGTTCTAAATCGCGCTATCGTTGCGTTTCGATGCAACTGTTATGTCGTAAGCAAATGTATGAACAAATTACCTCAGTTTACTGAACCCCTTGTTACCATACCAGTAGATATACAACGAGCTTAAAAAGTAACAGCAGCAAGAAAAAACATATTTTATACGCTTCTCTAACATTTACCTCTATTCAAATAGATATATCAAGAAATATGACAAATCGATATTTCAAAATCACGGCATTCATTCATCTTCATGGCTTATGGTGACTGAAGCATTGACTTGCAGAATTTGACTCGTAGAAGTAACTTCTAGTATAATTAAAATGAGACAAAATAATATTACACTTTAAAATAGAAGATAAATAAGCCCAAATAATTAATTCTTCATACAAATCTATTACGTACAGTCATTCGAGCACACTGCCAGAGGAAATCTCATGACTACATGCCAGTACCCATCTAATTGAAAAACAAAACAAAAAAATTGAAAAAAAGGGAATGAAACAAAAAAATACGCGAATACAGTTAGGGTTAGCCAGTGAATTCTCTTGCAAATAAAATGATATTATGTTAGTTTGAAACAATACCACCATTGTAGAATTGTTGTAAATGTTCTAAATTGACGACTAGGGGACAGAGATGCTCATATAATTATGTCTTGGAAAAGCTGAAAATGTGAGATGTTGAAAATGGTAGGGCGACATGAAACCCATCACATGCTACTGTATAGCTTCGCGACGGCCACACCAGAATAAATCAGTTGTAATGTCATGTGAATAAGTAAGCAAAACATTTCATCCTCCATAACATTTACGACATGAAAAATATTTTAAATGTACACTCCTGTCACCCTTTCTCGGCGGACTAAATGCCCCCCTGATCGCATCATTAAACGTTGAGATCCGCTCCCCCCACTCCGAACTGAGGAGACAGGAGTACGAGGGCGTGGGGAGGGGGGGGGGGGAGTTGTCAGAGTGATTTAAGGCGTCGTCTCCACACAATCATGGTGCTCGGAAAAATAAATAATTGCGAAATATTTCAACGAGCGCTATTTTACACTTCAATGCAGCAACGGCTAGTGCATACGTTGCACACTTCAGTGAACGTGCTCCTTCAGGTATAGGGTTACCTGCATTACACTGGTATCACTTGTCTGCAACATACTAAACTAATTTTAGGTTAACGCATCTTCATAAAATATGAAAATTATAACATTAGAATTTTCAACAGTTTCATACACAATCCCATAAATAAATGTGTGTGTGTGTGTGTGTGACGTGAGGCACGGGGCCGCCCGCCCTCGCCGCCAGGTACCCGCGCCGCCAGGTACCCGCGCCGCCAGGTACCCGCGCCGCCAGGTACCCGCGCCGCCAGGTTCCCGCGCCGCGCCGCGGAACAAGACGACGCGACGCGTTGCACGTGAAGGGTCTGCCACATAAATAATTTTCCATTCGAGAGCGCTTCATAAGGAGTTTATTACAATACAACAAAGCCCATTGTGCGACACTCGGACGACTTACCAACTCCCACAGCTCAAATACACACAGCTCAACTAATATACGGCTAGATCACTATTTAAAAGACGACTCATTTTGGAGATCAATCGAATTGAGCAGGTGACATAATCAACACTCATATTTTTTTCTGTAACTGACTGATTGGTATATTTTAGCCTGTAACTTTAGCAAAACGAAAGACCCAAGGCACTATATCCATGTTGTACATACCCGTTATCAGGAGAAAAAAACGCGAGTCTTAAATAACAAGATTAACATAATCCATACTATATATTGAAATTAATAAATTAATTTTATATTAATTATGGTACCAATATCAGGAGTAAAACGTATTTTTTTGAAATTGTAAGTAAAATCAGTCACCGTTTAATAGAGTTCAATTATTTTCAGTTAAGTAAAAATAATAATAAAACTCTAATTTTATCTTCTAATATGAGCCTTATAATCTTCAAAAATATGAATAAAGCATTTATGCTCACGAACAAGAATGTAGTAAAGTAGTGGAGTGATGCAGCGACTCCGCGGGCGCTGTGCACAGTGCGTGGGTAGTGGGTAGTGGGTAGCGGGTAGTGGGTAGCGGGTAGTGGGTAGGGACTCTTACTCTCAGCCGGGTAAACAGTTTTATTGACTCCGAGGTGTAAGTTTTCTTCTGTTCCTTTGTGGAGTGCCGCTGTAACGAGATTTGTTAAAGTGTTGATATACCGTTGTATTTACCCTGCGTTACCTTGTGTGACCTGCTCTACACAACTGTACCAACACTGTTACATTTTCTTAAATATATTGATCAGGCAACTATTTAAATCAGACTGTATAAATTAATTTAAAAAAATTAACATTTGCGGCTGGTGGAGAGCTGAGAGATTGCTACCATTTTTACCATTACTAACACCAGTAGCACAATGATAGTTTGAAACTTCTGACGACATACTTGGTTGGATTTTTTTGTTTCAAATTAAACGTAAACTTGTAAGTGCAGGTTGTTTCTGATTGGTTTAGAATTGACCTTTAATTTGTTCCAATCACAGTCGAGTCCCGAGAGTATATACACAAATATATAATATATCTATCTATGTAATCCCGTGCCATACAAATATACTGTGAATGTCTAACATCTATAATGATCATAATAAATGTTATTTATGAGTAATTTCTCAAAATATTTTTACAAATAACTTAAATATAGTTCTTCATTTAGTTATTCCTTATTAAAACTGAATTAAACTATATCACATGCAAAGGATGTCAAATAATATATTTCTAAATCAAATTTGATCAAATAAGTTTTGACTATACACAATGGGACAATAAGACTGAGACTAATCACTTTTTAGTTGACGATTTGAAACTTTGACGACTTAATTAGAATTTTTTGATCAATTGACGTAATATACTCAAATATAGCTATTAATATTTGCATGCCTAATTTTAAGGTAGGACATAATTGATACATATAATATATTTAAGATCTACTGTAACCTACATTATGCTGACGCAAATAAATTAATCTTTATCTTTATCTTTATAAGCATCAAAGCCATAAACTGAAATTACTTAGAATATAATTAGCTGTAAGCAGCTACTTACTGCAGGTTGGTATGTATGTAGATAATCGTAAAGATCACATCTTTAACAACAGCTCTTCGTCGGAGAATATAAATATATCATCAAAGGGCTTCTCATTAGTAAGAGCGAGATGTTACAACCTAATAGTTGTTTATTTTTACCTTCAAAAGTGACTATTTCGGGACACTTATATGTAGGGGTGAGGCGCGGCACGCTTGCCGTCCGTTACCTATCACCTATCTTGTTATTTTACGACTTTTCAAATATATTTATTTAATTATAGTTCTCTGAGAATTTGAGAATAGCGGAAGATATTTGAACTATTCCATGTTATTCCAAACTTTTGTAACAGCATTGGTGTTTCAAAATTGTCGTGATATTTCAATACATAATGCTCCGTTAACTTCGAACATTAGTTTAGATGTGTAAATGATTAAATTAACGTGTCCAATACTTAGTATCAAAAATATATGTAGGATAGCGTTGAAAAACATAGTTATCACTAGAATCACATTCACTTCTATTTCTATTTAATAACAACTTGTACAATACTTCTCCAATACTTTATAACATAGCTATAACACAGCCATAATAACCAATATCTCAACTTAGTCAAAAACATAATTGATACTGATATATTCAATATGTAAACAGTACAACTCAGGTCGGGCATAGGTTACCCTTAGCTCGGTAACAGAAGACTGACGAGTCCCGAGTCAGTCGCCGGCTTTTATTTGAATCGACTCCCACCAATTGTCGCAACACGTCATTTAAGTCAAATAAGTGTTGCCAGACATCTTTAACAGATGTGACACGTGTTTTACAGAAAAATAGATAATAATTAATATACATACTCCAACGTTTTAAATTAGTATTACTTAGGGAACTAATATATTTATGCAAGCTTACATATATTAAGTTATTTTTGTGTTAAATGCGTGTCGCAGGCAATTTCATGAACATATTGAAAATAAATCCCACACACTGCAGTATTATGAATTACAATCAAATATCAAGTGACTCATCTCCAGAAATGAAATTAAAATCACCAATTACTGTGCGTTGTTTTGTCACTGAAGGAAAGTTTCAACAAAAACACAAAAGATCTCATTAGGGAGCGGATCCGTGACATTAGGCCGCGACTCCCAAACTCCAGATAAGGCCCCCGGCCCCCCTGTAAACAAAACGAGCTGAGCACGCGATCTATACCTGTGCACCGTTCACACGTACCCACTTACTTGATACAAAGTAAGCAATTACAAAGCTACTACAAGTTACTTGATGCTTAAGATACACTAGATTTTTTTTTTTCATTAAAGTCTTCACCGCCACAAAACATTGTATTGAGAGCAGTAAACCTCGCTTGCCAGCAGATGCAAACCAATATGGGCCCCTCATACAAGTGACGTGAGGTAGAGACCGACCAGCGTGACGTGGCTAGATGCAACTCTATTGTTTTAATGTAGAAAATTGAGCATAAGTCAGTAGTCCAAATGATAAATCAGTACTCCATAAGGACACGTTTATGCTTCATATGTTCATAATATACAGCACTTCCAGCCAATATTCTTGCCAAAATACTCACTATCTTGTACTACATTTCCGAGACTATGGCTTTAAAAACATACGAATATAAGTTTAAAATTAAAATAAACACTTAAAAATAAGCACAGAATACTTACACAGTATACTTTTTAGTGAGTGTTGACTAGAAATGGTGCCTATTCTACTGACACCAAAATATTCTGACATAATAATTGTACGTACATAAACATTTATTATAATTAATAAAATTAAAAAAGATAAATTACATTTTGTAGGTGCTTATGTCATTGGTGGTCCCAAGATGTGGTTGCGGGCATTTGTCGTTTAATATTAGTAGGGCCACCTGCTCATTAAGTAAATTCATATAATACCAGAATGACCATCTTAACTAAACAACTGGCAACACAGCTTGAAGTGTATAATCGCGTCGCGTGCCGCGTGCGTGCTCGCTCCGATAGCCAGCGCCGCGCCGCGCCGCGCCACTGCGCCAGTAACTAAGTGTCGTGAACTGATTCCAAATATCGTTTAAGATTAACCCACCACTTTTGATACAACTGATTTTTGATAAACCTTATGGCGTTCTTTTTTGTAGCACAAACACCGAGAAGCCGCAATATTCGAAGCCTATTTCAATATATTATCTGATAAATCATTACAATTAACACCATGTCTGTGATTTTGGCAGGGCATCTCGATCCATCTGTTACTCATTGTCTGTGTAAGCAACACTGCAGATTAGAGGCTGACTACAGTCATTTCACCGCTACGTACACGTTTTAAATCGCAAAACAGTAATACAAACGCGTTTCTGTTTGACAGTCTAAATTGGAATCGTGTGAAAAGAGGCGGGCGGGGCAAATGGCTGCCGGCTAGCTGTCACACTCAAGTTGTAAATGGGCACCAAACGGGGTAATCCCTTTGGCTCACTTAGGAGCCAGTTCCCACTCGCGGCGTTGCGTGGCCCCACCATCGGCTACGTGGTCACCGATCAGGTAACAGGTATGCAAACTCAGTCTTCCATTATTCAAAGAAATAGTAAATAACGAACCCAACAAAGATCTGCAGCTACAGCGTGCAGCCATATTGAATAACACACAAACACGGGAAACTAAATATAATCTCTTAGGTTTCTCACCTGCGTTAGGTTTACTAGATGTATGTTGATGAATCGGAGCCACAGCAAGCCGAGTGCGGCGATGCGGCACATCAAAGCCCTATTAGCGGCGCGCCCGCCCCCGCCCTCCCGTGTACCACTGTGTCCTGGCATTTTGCGATGACCCATTCGGTTACACGTAGGTAGGTACACTTTGTCCAGTGGGTTGCTTTGATCAGAATTTAAATTCTCTGGCAACACCAAATTTGCGCATTATCTTGGATCTTTCCTCGGTCCCTGAATTTATTATAAGTACCTAGTACCTACCTAGGGTATAACGTAAGTATAACGTGAATGATCTTATTGAAACAAAGCGATCTTTTACAGACAACATTTGGAGTGTCTTTACTAATTACTAACCAGGAATCTGACGAGTAATAACATCAGGACTCATATTAGTGGCAATGATTCGAATAAACGTATCCGCAACAAAAATGAAACTACAAAATTATTCTATAAATAAAATGTTTTCTTAACGTCAGTAACGGAACTACTAATAGCTCAGACTCACTTCCCGTCCACGACTCACGCGCTCCGGAAGTGACGTCAGAGCCACGTAGTGACGAGCCGCTGACAGTCGAAACGTCACATCCCGGAAACGTATTTTAAACATGCACACTTTATTCAAAACAGTGAAATGCTGAAGTTTATAGGAAGTTTATCTGGGATATTCAGTCTTCACGCATCAGAATGGTCATAACTTGCTCGGGTACCTGCCTAAGCATTATAATATTATCACTGAAAGCGTTGCCTTCAACTCCATAATCACCTGATATTAAGTGGCTACTTAGCCAGCGGTGAACCCTGCAACTCCTGAACTGGGAACTGGTCCTCAAGTGAGCGAGCTCAACACACCTTTAGATGGTTGGCGGCAGTTTTTTAGCCCCAGCCTTCACCCGCAACTCCAGCTCATTGTAATATTTGGACTCACCTTCAGATCTAAGCTGACGTAGCTACGAACTGAGCCATCCTCACCTTCAGATCTAAGCTGACGTAGCTACGAACTGAGCCATCCTCACCTCAAACTGACATTATAGTTAAACGTTTACATAATATCAATGGGTTTGTGATAAACTCGCATAGCACTGCGCCACCCGGTCACTGAGACCCTTGTAAGTGGAACGTCTCGCGTGCCTGTCATCTCATCGGCTCCATATCCTTATGTGGAACGCAGCAAGGCAGAACTGCTGCTTAGTGGCAGCAATGTATGTGGAGGTGATACTTACCCGTACGAGCCCTACTCCAGTCCCGAGGTGAATTAAAGTCTCTCGTTTGCCCATATGGGCATCAGTGCCTCCAATGGGCGTTAGGAAGGAATGACTTCACCGGAAGTCACATGATACCATTTTTAGAGAGCAGATTATATTACCTACGTGTGTGAAACGTATACTTTTTTCAGAAGTAAGAAAATTATTCCGCTTATGTTTCGAAATAATTTTAGTTAGTATTAAGAATTAAATATCTAAAAACCTGAGTTTCCAAGCGATTTGTTTATGAATTCTATACAAATTTTTTTTTGCGATTGATTTTACTTGATACAAAAAACATTTTACTAGGTGTTTAATACCTTGAAAGCGAAGAAATATGGACCCTCCATTGATGAATGACTAATTTGAACCTAGAATACAGACAGACAGGCACGAATGGTCCTTTTGCGTACAGAAGTCGTAGAGTTACATCGCATACTTACTCAATATTTGTATGTTCAAGATCAAGAACCTTTAATTTGTGTCTTGCTGTCTTTCATATGCATTTTTTCCTGCAAAATAAGTGCATACAAAATATTCATCTCAAACACAATAATTATTGCAATAGATAATGAAAGATTTTCACACTCATACCTAACAATACATACGCTAAATGTACGTTACGCCAAAATATTGTATTCAGATTGAAATTCAACTAAAGTGTGTCATAAATCTGTTTTGTCGAGTGTGCATATGGCCATATCAATCGCCAATCCAATTTTGCAGAATGCATAGAATTTCATAGCTAAATTAACAACCAACGCACATCAGAACCAATGCGTACCAGCAACCCACCGAGCCCGTCAAAAATAAAATAGTTTTCAAAGAACGCACAGGAATGGATTCTAAAAATTAATAAAAACTTTGGATCGATACCCTTTGAGCAGAATACACATATTTGGACAAACAGCGCGCCACAAACAAACAAACATATGTATATATATACTCGTACATATCTCCCGTTCTCCGTAATTGGTTGATAATTCAAACGAAACTATTGAACGTTGTCCTGTACAAACATTCATCATTTATCGTCGTTTGAGTTCTGACAAACGAATAAACTTTATACAAAATATTATATATATTTTTAACTTTTATTATTGAAATGAAACTGTCCGTAAATTCTTTAAAAATATAATTATAATAAAAAAATAATTTGAAAGTCTTGAATGTATTAACTAGTTTATTATTTGTTCGCGGTCATCATCAACCATATCTATATAACCAACACGCAAACATCTGTACATCCGAACAAACATTCGCTATCACTCAATATGATGTGATAACTGTTCGTGACCGTCCGCCATCAGGAACCTACAATTAATTTCCATATACTTTTATCGTACTATGTTTAATTAAAAATGACATTACATGTAAGAACTTTTAACCAGTTTCGTTGAGAGCATTTTCATACGTAGGATTTAGTTTCCAATGTGTGGTACAGAACATAATAACATAATTCACAAGCTATATTGATATAATTATAAGAGCAAGCAATGTGGGTTTATTAGTGTATAGTGATTGTGGTGGTCTAGCGGTACTGACCCCCGAGTTTCAATCCGGAGGTCGCCGGTTCAAATCCCGATGTGCACCTATGAGTTTTTCGATTGAAATATATATGTGCGCAATACCACGTTCTCAAAACGGTGAAGGAAAACATCGTGAGGACACCGACATGTCCTAGAACTAAAAATTCGAAGACATGTGTCGAGTGCACGAAAGGAGCCTCTTTGAGGCGCACTTACAATCCTTTCACCACACTGGTTCGACAGAACCGGTGACTCGAAGAAGAAGTGTATAGTAAGTCGGCGTCCACACGGGCACACGCTGGCTGTCACCGTGTGTGCGGGCCCTAAGTGGTCCGGATAATATAATATACTCCTTGCAATCACTCACACCAAGTAACGGCGGCTCGTTTGCATTTCTGCTGTTTCCGTTAAAACCATAATTAACGTTATTTAGCTCTGTATTTTGGACGCGATGAATAGTTAAATCTTTACCTGATAAAATCACTTGGGATATTATTTAGAACTTGTTTTTAGTTTTTAGTTTGTTTCTTGGTAATTAGTTTGTTCAGTAAGATACGTTACGGTTTATTAGAATTTAATTTGGTAACAAAACATTTGGTTATAAGCTTTATTACGGCTTACAGCAAATACAAATATAATATATACATATCCATTGCTTCAGATTAAAATTCAATAGTAATGATGAAATAGACAAGTGTAGATAAATGATAATAGAGAAAGTTGCAAAGTAGGCAGTCATTGCAGATATATCATTCTAAAACAAATACATTTGAAATTTTCTTAATGCAATATTATATGATTATACATATTAAAAATATATATACATATGGTAAATAAATAGCTGTAGTTAATTATACCTTTTGTAAAGGAAACATACAATTGGCAATAAACGAGTAAGCAGTTCTCTCGATACGATAGTCTGAGTGGAAATGTTTGCGTGGTGTACATCAAAGGTAAGTGGAGTTGGGGCGTTCTGTTAGTTTAACTGCTACATCTGGCTGACGGGTTAACGGCTCAACTAAAAGGAGCAGTGTACCCACCTAGTCGTATGTGCTGCTAGTTTACACTATATAAGTATGTTAATTGCCTTGTCAGCCACTTGCGAAGATGCACTTCAACTGTAAGTGTGTATTTTACGAGTTCATATTATTGCCACTTATTCCTTATTTAGTTCATATAGTTCCGTTTTGTACGGGTTTCCAAGTGTTATTAACTTATAGCGTTCATAAAAATAAGTGCAAAATCAATTATACTGCAGTATTTTAACAATGAATTTGTAAAAAATAAAAATGCATCACTTATTCACATAGGGGTTGTGATACCTGAGGGTACATTCCGGAATAGTTTTCCGTAAGAATGTGTTAGCTTAGTTTGTGCCGGTAAATATTTAAGTATCGGGTAAATAAGACTTCAAGTAATTTGCACCCAACTCAGTTTGAGACAAGTCCATCGACAAACGCACACAGTTGTATCGTGGTAGCTCAGGCCAACACATGTTTATGAATAAGTCAACTTTGATAAACTTTTTTACTTATTTATGTACGGAAACTTATGTTCACAAGTTCAAAGTAAATAATGGAGTTATAACTATAACTAAGTTTATATAACACCTACATTAGTTCACCAGAAGTTAGCGGATATAATATTCATATTTTATTACAAATGTTTCGTTTGTATGTGAGTTCAGACAACGCAATGAGATTAGAAATATTCACCACGAAATAGTATTATGTCAATTGTAATATGTCATTACATTAATAATATTAATAATAATAATTGGTAGACAATTCATACGGCGCCATCTACCAAACTAAGCATAGCTTGTACGTGGTAACCAGACAACTGATAGAATACATAATATATACTGTTTTGTTAGATACATACATATAATACATATTAAACCCAGACACAGACAAACATCTATATTCGTACACAAATGTCTGTACTGGGTGGGAATCAAACCCACGACCTACAGCGCAGAAGGCAGTTACTACCAACTGAGCTGTGAGCCTGTCGTATATTATATACCGCAAAAGGTATATTTGTCGTAATTAAAATATGGGTATCAAATTAAATATGATAAAATATACACTAAACCATAATAATCTAAAAAGTAATGAAAATATTTATGATCCTTTAGGATTTTATATTTTTGAAATGTATAATCATCATAAAGTTACGACTTGTAATGTACTTTCTTAGTACCGCGCTCAGAGTTCCTATATATTTTAACTTGTTGTTTTGATTCGTTATTTAGGACAACACCAGTAAGAGACAACGATGCTATTAGTATCCGTGTACTACAAGTTGTATAATCACCGATAAAATATATGCTACTTAGAACAAAGAATTCGTCATATATAAATACATAAAATGTTTTGGCAACGTGTCTCTAGAATACAATAATAAGCGCCCAGTGACTGGCGACAGATAATACTTATACAAATTACTGTAATTAAATCTTCTTTAAAACTTTAAGAGCAGTAGAACTCTCGCCAAGTTCGTCCGGGGAAGTACTGCCACCATGCCCATTTCTGCCGCCAAGCAGTAACGCGTTCGCGTTACTGTGTTCCGGTTTGAAAGGTGTGGTTGCCGGTGAAATTACAGGCACATGAGACATTCCACCTACACGTCTCAGGGTTACGGGCGCATACGATGCGACATGGGTCTTGTCGTACTTAGTAAGGGAGGACCCAAGTCGCATCGGTTGTTATGGGCAGAAGTTACCACTTAACCCCAGGTGGGCCGTCGGCTCGTTCCGTAACTGTATCACATAAAAAAAAAAACTTCACGAAAATCTGTTTAGTCAATATTATACATCTATCTCTTAACTTAAATATTCAAATTTATAAATGTCTCATTAGTCTTATTGGAAACATAAAATGTGAGATAAATGGAGATTTGAATGAAGTATGATTGCGTACCCTTTCACGAACTGAAATTCATAAAAAAGCTTTTAGATTTGGATTGAACGTTATGATGGAATGAGTCCGGAGAGAAGAACATCAAAAGTCGTTTCAATATAAACGCTACTAGGTCTTCCAAAAGGTTACAAATCATACAAACTTGTTATACTTAGTTTATTATTTGAGTGGCCTCATAGCTTAGTTGGTAGTAACCCTGACTTCTGCGCTGTAGGTCACCCAGGACAAACAATTATGTGACATTTATGTTTATTCTGTGTCTTGGTGTTAATATGTATTATATGTATGTATTTACAAAAGAAAAGTATATAAGTATGTATATCAGTTGTCTGGTTCCCGTGATACAAGCTATGCTTAGCTTACTTTGGCGCTATGTGAAAAGTCTACCAATATTTATTATTTGATCCCAAAACAGGACTGTTTTGTAGCAAGAATTTCTGGGCTTTATTATAATTTGTTCAAAAAGATTTTTTTCTGAAGGGACCGCAAAAAAATTCCTTGAATAAGCACTTAAATTTTCAAAGGGAAATTCAACGAGCTAGAAATTTTGAAACAAGCGTCTCGAGCGGAAGGTACTTATCGAGAGGTTATTGAGTGTGCTCTCATTTATTTACACGAGCCACCTGTCGTCCAATTCTGACAAGTGGGGGCTGTGCGCTTTGCGCTTTGTCAAAGTTGTCTCACCCTCCGCGCCCTCCGCGCCCTCTGCGCCCCTTCGACAGAGTGTCGAGACGTGACTCCGATAACATTATTTGAACCCGCTTAAACATTGCACTGATATAATACAAAGGTACACACACACACACATTGCGTATGGGGACAATGACAATTATTCTGTTTGTATGGGAAAGTGAACGCATGTCAACGTATTGTTTTTAGAAAAAAAGAAAGAAAGAAGACATTTATTCACACACACACACTGTACACAACAACGACAAACATCACAAAAACACAAAAAAAAACCTAAGCGGAACATAAAATAAAACAAAAAAATAATAATGTGGAACGCTGTCGCGTACAGCATTGTGTGAAAAGCCTTGAGCTCAGCACGTGCTGCAACAAGTTACAGCGCTGATTTTCAGCTCAAGGCTTTTATGAGTACAGGTGAGTACCGCCCCAATATCCAAATATTACAGATAAAACAAAATCAATATCTGGATCAGAACTAAACCTCCGTCATACATAAATGCCGAGGCAGGCTTTTATGTTATAACATAAAAAGCCTTCCTCGGCATTTAGTTACGGAAAGAACTGATTGCCAACCTGATGTTAAGTGGTAACCTATGCTCATAACAAGTTACGGTAAAAATAACAAGCAATACGGTTTGGGTCATCCCCTACTTAGGTACCAGATGGTCCCGTAACTTTGAAACGCGGAAGTGAAATGTCTCAAGTGCCTGAAATTTCACCGACAAACACACTTCAAATCGGAACACAGTAACTTAACACATTACTGATTGGCGGCAGAAATGTATATCGTGGCAGTACTACTCCGGAAGAACTTCGCATAAAAGTTGTACTGCTTCAGGTTTAATCACATTCCTGTCCCGCTTCCTGATAATGTTAAATATATTTAACGTATATGATTAGGAACACAGTCGACACACAGAATATATTGAAAGCGGCAATCGCACGATCAATATTCCACACTGAAGCAAGAAAGATTCCCAAAGAGATTGTATCAATACGTAAGTATGTTCAGCATAATATAACACATGGACCTACAAACAAGAATCAAGAGAGTGAAGCGTGTCACGGTCGGGAATGGAATGTGATGTCGTCCTTGGAGTACTCAGAGAGATGTAACGCGTATTTATTTATGGTATTATATACATGGAATAATTATTGCGTCCTGGAAACCCCGGTGTTATATTTTACTACTGACCTCATAATTCCGCCTTCTGCGCTGTAGGTCGCGAGTTGATTCCCACCCAGGATAATCATTTGTTTGACGAACATAAACATTTGTACTGTGTCTGTATATATATAGAGTATATAAAACAGGTATGTATGTTTTTACAAAGGACAAAAAGAGAATTTAAGTATTGTATCAGTTATGTGGTGTGACCACATATTTAGTTTGGGGCTAGATGGCGGCGTGTTAAATAAGCACCAAAATAAAAATGTGATATTGTGCGAACTCCTCGAACGCTGTATCGCTGTATCGTGTCGTGTAGGTACCGCTCTCCTGTATGAAAAAAAAGTCGATTATCTGGAATGAAATACACAATAATTTGGGCACAATTCCACCTGATGGTCAATCAAATCAATTAGCCTTTATAACTATAGTGTACTCTATAATTCTCAGACTATAATTTCTCAGAAATTTTAATTTGTACTAACAATCACTTTCGGGGAAATTTCAGTCAGAAACGCATTCGCGTCACACGTTAAAAAGTTGTGGTCGCCGGTAAGCTCAAGCCTAAAGTTAATAGACTTTACTTCCATAGAATTGATAAAGGAGAGTTTATAACGAAACAGCTTGCATATTTCCATAAGTAATTTCAAAATATAACATAACGCGTAGGTACATACTTAACCCAAATGTGATTGTCTGAACACTACATTTTGGTGAAACTACAGACACATGCAAATAGAAATAGAAAAAACATTCATATTGCGTTACACTGAAAATAAAAGTATGTAAAAATAAAAGGAAACGTGGTTTTACAATAACCAGAACAGGGCTCAGCATGTGCTGTCAGCGATGTGGCTGCAGCGCTGGTTTTGGACATGGGGCGACATATATCTTGCCTCAGTAATTAAATGAGGCATCATATTGATCTAGTTACGGGCAGAGGTCACCGCTTAAAATCAAGCGGCCACCTTATTGTCTCGTAACCTATTCTGATATTAAACATTTGTACATTGTAAATGTATGTTTGGTTGGTTGTTAGGCATTTCAAAGCTCCCGACCGCCAAATCTGTGAAGGGCACGTTTTGTAAACTAGGTATACATACAAAATTCACGATTTCAAACATTTAATTGTGTACGAATATTCGGTGTGCCTCACATTTCTAACTGAAGCTTAGGAATTGCGTGCCGATGTTTAAATTCTAAAGCTGTGAGTACCGATTTACCTGTAGGCAAAGAGTCTGACGAAATAAATAAATACAAGGAAAAATGTGAAAGGAACGTGTAATGAGATTATTAGTGGATGCTGCGCTCTCACGAGATGAGAGAACTGCCTTGATTGTTTGCCGCGTGTGTTTGCACGCCGTGGAAGTGAGGAAAACGATATTCTTTTCAATTAACGTCGTAGGAACACACCTTATTCCGAGACGACAGGCACTCGATGAACTAGCCTTTTCATGGTACATTTCATTCGTGGGAATATTACCAATTGGCGTTTCAAATACTTCATCTTGTCCCAGATTGAATGACAGCTTGAGGACATTTTTAACTGATGAAATATATTTGTACAATTGACGGATATTTCCAAGCAATTACTTTAAGATTTAATTATTTTTTGTTAAATTCTACGAATTAATATATAAACAACTTGTCTGAGTTTTCAAAATGAAACCTTTGTTTATCGTTGTTTGTAGGATAAAAATACAAACAAGCGTTTTAAAACATAAAAAAAACTGTCTGTTCGTCCTAGTTGATTTTTAAAGCGGTGGGACCGATCAATTTTTTATGGGAATTATATTAAATGGGACTTCCAACAGTAGTTAAAACCTTTCAAAAATAATCCAGATTACTTTCTATATATCGTGGAAACATTTTTCCTGCTTAGTAATTAAAAGAAAAATCTAGTTTAGGGGAAGCATTTAAATGACAGGTTTGCCACGCTAATGAAAACGTTGGAGATACTTCTACTGGAAAATAAAGCTTTCGACTATTGACTAATTTCGTAATCATGATGAGATTTAAATTTGAAAGTCAGAAAGTAAGTCTAATTTGTCAGTCGTTCGGCAAAAACTCAGCCAAGCAGACGTAATACAATATCGAGTTCATTTGCGTCACTAACGACTAACGGCCTGGCTGCTCTCAGTTAATACTATAGTTTTAAAGTAATTTTCGAGCCCAAGTCATATAGAAACTAATTTATCTTGTTTTAATTAAAATTATTGTTTCTAATTAACAAAATTAAGCAAACTTTTGGTTATCTAATCTTATTGCTGATACTTCTAACACTGTAACACTTAAAACTCATCTATAATATAAAAAAAAAATGAGACATGAAACTCTACAAAGTTTTTGGCAAAGTAATAAAATTAAAATATCTTGTATGTAAATCTATTTCTGCGTTATATATAGAGAGAAAGTGAAGTAGTAGTTACACAGAGTGCGTCTGTGAAATTACTATCACCAAAACTGTGCGTCATAAAGGGTGCCGGTGAATTTACAGGCATATGAGCTTCAATATATATCTCAAAGTAACGAGTGGAGATATGATGTGACTCAGATCCTCCTAAATCTGGAAAATGACATTGGAACATGACTGCCCTAGATTTGAATCAGCAACATTCAGTTGGAAAGTGGGGATCTGTTCCACTTGGCTATTTTTGTGACATCACTTACATCGAAGATGCAATTGAAGTAATCGTTGCATCCAGTTAATACTGATTGGTAATGAATTCGAACGTTAAAAGGGGTGAGTGACTCTTTTACAATATTTACATATGGCGGATGGATAGTGTAATGGATCACATACGACAAAACATTTGTATACACGCGATCGCTATTATTAAATATAAACGTTATTTTGATGACAGTACCTTGTGTAACGGAGCAGAACTTATTAACTGGTATTTATTTATTGATGCGCAAACAACGGGTGTGTGATATTTTTACGGGATTATTTAATAATGTGGTTTTCTCATACGAAAAGATTCATCTCTCCACCAGAGTACGAGATGACTCAAGTCGCATTGCGTTTCGTCCATCACCCTTGGCACAAGTTCTACTGCTACTTTGGGTTGCTCCTTTCGCACACCCTGGGGACACGTTTAAAGTTTCAAAGGGTGTGCATCTGCGGACGCAAGCAACGTGGACCTCTTACATATTGAGGATCTTTCTAATTTTAACTGCCTGAATCTGAGTTCACTTAAAAACCTGCAGTTTCTTAAAATCCATAACTTTAATAAGATTTTTTTTATTTTTTTTTATTTTAGTGCAAGAAAGCAGCCTGTATGAGGCGCACTTAAAATCCTTTCAACACACTGATTCGAGAGAACTATTGACTCGAATAGATAGAATAAGATTTTAATGAGTTGGTATCACAAGAAATTATGAGTAGGTATTGGTATTGGTGGGGCACCGAAATGTTTATAAATATATATAGTTATAGGTACAGATAATTATTGTATGTGAATAAGTAACGGAACAAAACTTGATATTCAGCGGTAGGTTACCTCTCTCTGGCCGTAACAAAAGCATATAAACTCAAGTTGCATCGCAGTGCGCCCCTCACTCTGACACGTGAAGACTAATGTCAAAAAAGTAATGTCACATTGCACTGCAGTTCAAATAGCAGCTTCACATTTTGAATGGGAACAACGTAATGACTTTACTGTAATAGGTGATATTTGTGACTAATTGTGTAACTAATCCATTTGGAGGTAAACTGAGCTCGTGCATTGTTGGAAGGCGATCCATCGTGCAGCAACATCGCGGAGGCGATCAGTTCCCACTGAAGCTACGACTATATCGTGTGATCCATCGTGCAGCAACATCGCGGAGGCGATCAGTGCCCACTGAAGCTACGACTATATCGTGTGATCCATCGTGCAGCAACATCGCGGAGGCGATCAGTGCCCACTGAAGCTACGACTATATCGTGTGATCCATCGTGCAGCAACATCGCGGAGGCGATCAGTGCCCACTGAAGCTACGACTATATCGTGTGATCCATCGTGCAGCAACATCGCGGAGGCGATCAGTGCCCACTGAAGCTACGACTATATCGTGTGATCCATCGTGCAGCAACATCGCGGAGGCAATCAGTGCCCACTGAAGCTACGACTATATCGTGTGATCCATCGTGCAGCAACATCGCGGAGGCGATCAGTGCCCACTGAAGCTACGACTATATCGTGTGATCCATCGTGCAGCAACATCGCGGAGGCGATCAGTGCCCACTGAAGCTACGACTATATCGTGTGATCCATCGTGCAGCAACATCGCGGAGGCGATCAGTGCCCACTGAAGCTACGACTATATCGTGTGATCCATCATCGCATCGCATCGCATCCGTCGCGCTGCGTCGCGTCGCTACGATCTTACGTGGGACTTGATGAACAATCTATCTTGTATGTCATTAATTTTGTAATTAAACTCTAGATAGAGCCGGTCTGAGGAAGTGCCGTTTATTGTCGCTGACTGAAATTCTAAGATGATTTGTATTCTTGACGGGAACAAAAAGAATTTCAACAGGGTTCCGTGGATATCAACTGCTAACGCTTGTTTTTTTTACTCTGTGCTAGGGTTCCCAGCTTCGCGCTTTACAGGTAGCGTGCAAAACTACATTCCAAAATCTAACAATAATCAGTAACTACTTCATTGCCATCACACTACATGGATATATAAATTATTACAATGAAGGCTTCAAAAAGTCAGATAGGAATGCAATTTATTACTAATTTGAGAATAATTTAAACTAAAAAAGTATATGGATCAAGAAAATTGTAACATTTTAAAATTGTCCCAGACTATTTATATCCTATTCATATTCAAGTGATCAATAAACAAGTGTATGTTAAATTACAGTCTGGGTATCTTATTGAAATCACGTGATAAATCAGAAGTGTGGCAAAAAAGTGCAGAAACCTTCGAATAAAACATTTTATAATATAAATGCAGTCAAGTGACGGCAACCAAAACTAGACAATACGATAAATATACAAGCTTCGTAAACTAATTCCGAGAATCGTCTCCTTATTCAGTGAAATAAACTTATTTCAGGGGCATTCTTCGGCTGTTGTCATTATATTATTTATGTGTAGTTATTTGTGTTTTATTGTGGATATTGACGAGGTTTTTCTGACCCAGATCCGGTTTATTGAGCCGTAACCAGTGACCCCGGAGCGCGCGCCCACGGCTCACAATTATTTCATTATTCTAATTGATTATTTTCCACTTCCAACATCCGACAGCCGTCGAGACCCGCCTGTAATTAATCAAACCAATCGAATTTTAACCAATTGTATAAATTAGTATAATTAGCTTCACTATAACAGAATTATTGGAGCCGTAGAACAAAACCAAAAGTCTTCTGTTACAAATTTAGAATGTTTGTCCGAGAATTGTGAATTTTTGATGTGAAACATCTATAGCCGCACGTAAAACCGATTTCTGGCGTGGCGACGCGTCGCCACGGCATGCGTTGCATATTACTTTTACAAAATAATGTCGATGTTTCACATCTGCCAGGCGTCCCGTGACGGCTCACACTTTTTTTTTTTTTTTTGTAGGTAGGTCCTTGTAGTAATTTCACACACTATTATTCAACAATTCTGTATGATTATAACAGATACATAATTAATGTTGCACATTAATCTGGGTCATATTTATTATTTGAAAAATTAAATATAATGTTTTTTTGTTCTAATTCACATTTATTTCAAGTTAAATGAATTTCAATCCTAAAAGAAAATATAGGATTAAATACTCAAGACCAATTTACAATATCAAAAACACGCTAAATAGTCTTTGAAGATTCAAGACGTCATTTTTACAAACAATTTTAAACTAGTTATTTGGTTGTCCAGAAAACGAATGTGGGTCCGTTCTAAGCATTTATGTATCACTGTATGTGTTCTGAGGTGAAGGAAATTGTAATGCAGCAGTGTTTGTATAAAAATTTTAAGTTAGCTTTATAATTTAATTGCAGAAGTTTAAAATGAAAATTTAAGAAAATTTTATCGAATTTAAAGATTAAAGGATTTTTGATGGCTGCTTTTTTTAAATTTTGTTTTGTTAGTTAATGAAATACTCTAAATTAAACTTACAAAAATATAAGCGCATTCAACCAGTCACTCAAAATAAACATCTTGTCTGTTCTGATGGTTTCTAAGCGCTGAAATTACTTGATTTGCATATTAAAATACTAAAACATAGTAAACGTAGATCTCTATTACAGATTGCAACGGAGGTATGAGGGCTTTATCCAGCCAGCTGTTATTTTATAGTCATTTACTTTCAATATTTAATATCATATATAGATACTAGTTGTTGCCCGCGACTTCGTCCGCGTGGAATTCGGTTTTATCACGCAACCCTATTTTACATCTCGGAAAAGTAGCCTAAGTTACTCCTTGTTACATCAGCTATCCGCCAGTGAAAGTCCCGTCAAAATCGGTTCAGCCATTTCAGAGATTAGCCGGAACAAACAGACAGACAGACAAAAATTAAAAAAAAATGTTGTTTTGGTGTACACATCCATATGCACTTAGTAAAAAGCGGTTATTTTAATATTACAAACAGACATTCCAATTTTATTTATTTGTATAGATTGAGAAACCCGGGCTATTTCAATAAGGTGACTTGCCGCCGCCCTCTCAACGGTAAATATAAGTTATTAAGACTAGAGGTATTATTTATTCATGAGTTATAATTAAAATAAGATAACTAAATGCCGTATACACATTTTATAAATAACTTAAACGCAAACTTGGACTTCTAAATGTTGACTTTGGCTATACGATACAAAACAAATACTTAATGTAGTTTGAAGACTAATAATTTGTTCAGCAATGCCTAACAACTTATCAAATACAATGAAAATAATTTCCTCTTTATTGACAATCCAGTTTTTTATCAAATAACTATGATAAAGCGCGGAAAACAAAGCATTTAACGGCGGTATCTGGTGTCGTTAGCTTAGCGTCGGCCGTAAAATAGTGCGAGTTTATGTCGCATAGTGGGCGTTATCTGTACCCTTGGGAGCGATCGCGAGACGATGCCGACGCGACGGGGCTGCTGACAAGTGACGGGGGGGTGGGGGGGCTATTAGAACACCCCTCAAATGTGACAACAGGGGATTCGTACTGAAGTATTTGAAGGCTTTCACCAGTTTTGAGACATGGATACTGTTGGTTGAGACGTGTGTGATTCATATATTTAATAAATATAGATATTGTTGGCGACAAAGGGGACTCTTAAATAATAACAACTCTGTGATGCTAGAATAACGGATTTTGCTTTTTATTATATTTTTCAAGTAAAGTATTTTGGCATAGGTGTTTTTATAAAGTATGTTACTAGTAAAGTTTTTTCTTGCTTCTATTTCATATTTATCTGAAGTCGGTATAGTTTTTTTTTTATTATTTCCATCTCTTTTTTTATGTATTATTCGTATACGTTTAGTAAGGTATAAGAAAGCTATAGTATATGTACCGTATTATAGTAGTAATTTAAGAAATGACTCACTATGATCATCAGATGGAACTGAAAATGAAAATGGACTGAACACCGCCAACATGTTATTCGTCTCCGTTTACATAATACTCTTGAGACTCAAAGAGATCACCGATTCGATATAATTCAAGAAATGTAAACATTAAGACGATTGTAGACACGTTCTTACGTAAAATCACAGTATTTTCAAATCGTTAATTACTGCTGTGGCTCATTACCGATAGGCTAGCTGGCTAGAAAGCGTGAGATGTTGACTCCCAAACGCTACTTTGTGCTTTGTTCCACAGCAATATACATGTAGAATAGACATAATTCCTTCTATAACTTAAAACTGCATTCATACTGTTTAGTTGTGAAGGAATTCCATTGCCTGCTTTCGTAGTTCAAGTTTCTCCTGGCCAACATCATTGTTGTGGGCTATAGTAAACTATAGCCCACAACAACCTAAATGAGACATTTATGTTCTCAGTCATTATGGAGTTCCATGTCTGCTTCGTAGTCCAAGTTTAGAGCATTCCCGGACGTCCACACACACACAGTTATGTACCTACCTTTTTATATGATGGTCATAAACCTCATCATACCTGGATCACATTATTTCACATTTTCTTATTGATTTTGAATAGTTTTTGAGTTGTGTTTCCGGAGTACAAAGTCCAGTAACAGTAATATTAATATGAGACCAACTTGGAGTTACATCGAAATCAATGCAAAAATCATTTGTAAATCGGTTCATAACGGACATTGAAAACAAACGTGAACATTCATAAAAAAATACAAACAAACAAATACATATATACCCTCCTCCTTTTTGAAGTCGGTTAATAAGAATGGCTGAAGAGAGCATGTACAAGTCTTGTTCAATGAACTTAATTACACGAGTTGTTTGAATATTGGGTCCTATTTTTTTTTTACTTGCTTCAATCCGACGTTTCCCTATGCTAACATAATAAGCATAACCATTACAAAAATCAAATCACTTATCTTTAATTAATTATTATTTTCAAATCAGTGGAGACGTTACTGGTGTAACAGTACTATGTAAAAGTGAATCTCCGACAAAACCACTAAAACTTCGCAGTGTGGTATCCATCGCCGGCCATGTTTGTCCAATAATTTACAAAAAGGTCCTATCGATGGCGGCACAGGTAAGGCTTTTCACTTCCTGGGAATTAAACTCATATAGACGCGAATTCAGCTGCGTTACACCCTACCATCGGTAAATATGCTTGAGCTTGTGTAACCAAAATCAAATTCTAACTAACACTATGAATGCGACAGTGTGTTTGTTTGTTTCGCGCTAAACCACTGAATCAATTATGATCATTTTTGATACAGAGATAGATGGGTCCCTGGAGACAGTTATAGGATACTTTTTCTTGCAAAAAATGTATAGGGTGTGTGGTGAGGAGAGGGTTAAACTTTGTACGAAGCTTTTTATCGCGTCGTCCGATTTACTGTAATATTTTTTCTTATTGAAACTATATATTTAACCTCTATCTGTATTAACCAATAACCTGAAATTAATAGTCATTTTGTACAAGAACTTATTGGTAATTTTATTTCAGGCTGACAACTGAAGGTACACAAATATAGTAAACAAATTGGGCGTAAGTAAATAACTTAAAGATTACACATACACTGAAATTAAAGCGATGAATCTCAGTTGTAGTATCTATAACAAGCTTGAGCTATCGTTGAAGGAAAACATCGAAAGGACGCTAAAGCATAATCGTTGGGCAAATTCCAGGCAGGGTAGCCACCACTTCAAGATGAAATTCTGCCACCAAAACACCCAACAGTGTGTAACAGTAGCCTCTCTTAAGACCCAGTTACCCATTAAAAGAGCTGAGTGGCATCTCCAACGGCTTCATCAGGTTAAAAAATCCTATATATGTATTCTATCAGTCCCCTGGGTTCCAAAATACAAGCTATGCTTAGTTTGGGGATAGATAGCGATGTGTGAAGTGTCCACCAATATTATAAAATATTATATTACATTATATTTGCTCTAGTATTATGAGTCACCGATTGATACACACGCACACTGACACAGACTCACACAGTATCGTCACGTCTCAGGTTACTGAAATGAATTAATTAAACGAATATGAAAGAAAGGCGAAGTTTCGCTTCTATATATGTAATTTACGTAAGGTCAGGCTATCCGGCGTCGGTTCGTATTAAAATAGGGTTATTCGAAGCCAATTCCACTCGGCATATTAGTTTATCGCGTCCCGAAAGGGCTAATCCCATTCGACCCTCGGTAAAGCGATTCTCGCCGCTCCCTCAATGGCCGCCCTGAGAACTAGCAAACGCGGACACTGTGGCGAGTCATGCCAGTGACTACGTGAGAGGACAACGCTTTAAGTTTACAACTTGTGAAGAAGAGCCTTCAACATACATTTTATTATTTATTATTATCAAATATTATAGCAATCTATTGAAATACATATTATTTTTCATTGATCTCACGCTAGGATTTTCTGAACTGTGGAAATTAGAAAGTACAAAAGAATCCGTAATAGTGATTATTGTGTAGAATTGTAATAAGTTGTTACAAATAAATGTTATTTTCTTTCTTTCTTTCTTTCTAATATAACCATATCTCTGATCCAGCTCGGTCAGGAGCACATTCAAAGTCAAGAAAACTGGATTCCCATTTACTATTTTAGCTTCAGTTATTTGCCCAAGTTATTGTTTTTATGGTTATGATAAATTCATCAAATTTCAAATTTCTCAACTCATCTAGTCATTCGAATCAAAAGCAAAGTTTTTGATACTGCTTAGTAAATAAAAAGATTGGTGGCAGTACTTCCCCGGGCGAACTTGTAGTAAGTAACTAGTTGATTATTGATTATTTTGACAAAATAAAAATATGATTATGATAATTTAATAAAATGTAGTTATATTAAATGAAACAAAGAAAATGGATGAAAATCTTAAAAAACATATTGATGTCGACTGTACAATGGGTATCAAAACGGAGACAAGCACCAATTTAGTTTTAAACAACCTCTTGTTGGGTGAAGTCTGAAGACTGCATTGGGATCAAAGCACCAATATTCTGATTCATTATTACGCCCTTACCCGTTAAGCACGTCCTAATAATTCCTCAATACTTGATATATTTGACTCCACTGTACCTCTATGTTCTGTATAAGCAGTAAGTGGGCAACCATCTCGCGGCGCTCTACCATCGGATTAAAGGGAATCCCCTTAGCTCAGTTTGCGCTTATCATTTCGTAGCTCGCCTATTTTCCGCTCTCCACTGACTTTAAATAAATAAAATTATCTCGGAAATTCTATTCAAACTTTCGCTTCGCTCTGCACTTTTGCATTAAAGTAGTGATTGCCCTCGACTTGCTCCGCGTTGTAAAGGATTTAGATTTTCCTGCGGGACTGAAATTATCTCAGACAAAAGTAACCAAGACCCGTAACGAAAGTATGAATTCAGAATTAGGTTAGCTCAAACAGGTAAAATGAAAATTTTGCACAAAGGGATTACTAATAGTTTAAAACTTGGCTACTTGTTAGTTTTACAAATTTACTAAACTTGTGTTAGTTAAGTGACATCTCGTTGAATAAAGACCACGCCTGCGAGCCCCACGACCCCACGACCCCACGACCCCACGACCCCACGACGCCACGAGCCCACGTACCCACGATCCCACGAGCCCACGTACCCACGATCCCACGACCCCACGACCCCACGACCCCACGACCCCACGACGCCACGAGCCCACGTACCATGATCTCACGAGCCCACGACCCGACTGCGAAAGGCATAAACACTCGTATGTTGCTTTCAGAGTGCAAAAGTGCAAAGAATGTGAAAAAAGTACAAAAAATGTGTCTTTTGAATTAACCTACATACTGCAATGTCCAAAGTGTAAAGCTTGCATGACCGACACAATGTTCAGGCATTAACTTTTACATTACACGACAATGTCGGAAAATCACAATTTGTGAATATCACGCGAAGTGTGTATATCTATACAACTGTGTGTAATATATCAATAGTTTAAGTGATGGTATTGTTAATGTTAAACCGGCAAGCGATCTCACGTCCGGTCGAGTGTATGAGTAATTACAGGCAATCAGAGAGAGTGCCCCTCGCGAAGATTGGATGTTTTATTCAAGAGGCGTTATCCAGTAATACCAGCTTTAAACCCGCACTAAAGTTTTACTGCTGCCACAGCCGCAGCACGGCGAGATAAAACCATTAGCTCGATCGCGTGTTTGATTCCAGGCCAAATGTGTGCGCGTAAAAGATAATAACAGAAAATTTAATTATTATCATGATAACATGTCACTAGATATATTTAAGCGCTATTGTCGTTGCGACATCACCGAAACCATCGCTAAATTACTTTATCAGTTCAAGTGCCCCGCTATGTTACTAGTTGTGTCCCTGTCTCTCTCACGCAACGAAAGGATCAAAGTGCGCCTCAAAGAGGGTCCTTTTGTACACAAGTCGCACGTCTTCAAATTTGACCCTAGAAATTGATGAAAATGAAAAAAAAATATGATTAGAGTATGTTATTAAATTAATTTGTCAAGGAAAACTCATTAGAACATGTCAGGATATAAAACACCGATCGGCTAGCTGCCTGCTCGTCTACCGCCAGCCTTCTAGTATTGTGCTGGTGTACGAAGGGTGTTTTTACATAGTTTTTTATCTCATGTCATGTTTGTGAGAATTTAGACCATGTTGTATGTTTGAGTATGAGTTAAGTAGCCATAACACATCCGCATATCCCGTTCATTTTTCTCTACTCTCACACAGCATCTTCTGTTTCTCCTGCTTCAACACCGAGTGACTCGTTACATGCGAGAGTGAATAACATATAGTCTGTTCCTCTGGAAAGAACTTCCACCATATCTATCTCCGAGCAGTGATGCCCTATTTTTGCTGTGACTGCGTTAGTATTGCTGGGTTGACAGGATTTACTATTTAAGTTCAAGTGATATTTCATTTAATATTATCTTAGATTTAATATATATTTGACAGACCTCACAGCTCAGTTGGTAGGAACCCTGCCTTCTGCGCTGTAGGTCGTGGGTTCGATTCCCACCGACGACAAAAATTTATGAGACGAACATAGATGTTTGTTCTATGTCTGGGTGTTCATATGTATGTATTTACATAGCTTGTATAATGAGATCCAGATAACTGATATGATACATATGTATATATATATAGCTTAGCTTACTTTGGAGCTAGATGGCGGCGTGTGTAATGTACACCAATATTAAAAAAAATAAGTAAAATATTAAAAAATTAGCTCTGATTCAAAGCGCACCGAGTGTAGGTTCGATTCTTGGCATCGTCGCCGATGCAAATTTCTGAGATACGGTCGCTTGTGGAAATGTTTAATTGACTAATTTATGCGTTTTGGAAATAGAAATGGGCTTAAAATGTGTGCTAATGTTTCAAGAATGTTACAATACACGCAAACGCCAAAATATCAGTTTATGTTAAAATCCATTGATAAGGTTTGTGTAATCTCAGCTTTTGGCTTTAGAACTAAATTGTATTTATTGTTAACTTAAACACTTTACCTACACTAAATATCTATATATTATTATAATAATGAGATCAAATTCTATATAAGTTCCTTGTTTTTAGTTTAAAAACAAATTCTGACATCTTGAGCTACCAGAAGAAAAGCAAACTTTCCAGCGTAAATTGAAGGAAAGTAAACTAAACTTTGATTTGCTCTGAGTTTGATTTGGGATTCATTTATCTGGTTCTTTTTAGACCAGACGTGTTAATCTTTATTAGGTTAAGTACCTTTCATAATAGCTATTTTTTATTATTTAGCAATTTCGGTATCGTTTCACTAAATGGGAGATTTATTAAACATTTAATGTATTTTCTTCACTTACTTATAAACAAAACATACCTATCCGGAGACGAATCCACAAAAAGACGGTCCAGGTTTTGCGAGACAACTCATCAAGTTCCACTCACACTTTTTAGATGTCATCAAACACAATTTATTTGTCTAACGAGTCACAAACCCACAACTTCAAAACTTGACACAATCATAACTTTGTCAATAATAACTTTAACTTAATAAAAAGTTTAAGAAAACAATTCCCCGTAATAACAGGTTAATTATCACCAATTTAAATGTTTTCAATTCTCACACTGTAAAATAATATGACACGCCGGTGGTGTCTATTCCCGGCTTTCGGTTGGTTATAGTTAGCGAGTGAGCGTATGCATTCAGTGTATGTGAGCGGGGTGGATGCGAGCGCATGTGTCGGTCGCAGTGCGTCAGCGAGGTGCATGCTCCGCTCGGGCGATCGGGGCGCGCGCGCTCGCGGGTCGCGGCCGGGAGACTGCCGCGCGGCGCGCGCACCGCCCTCGCCCGCACCCCCGCCCCCCCCGCCCTCGCCCGCACCCCCGCCCCCCCCGCCCTCGCCCGCACCCCCGCCCGCGCGCGCACCGCCAACGATCGCTCGAGCCTCCCATTTTTACATCTGCACCGTTGTGACATTGAAATTCAATTTTCGATTGAGCGGCCTCCGACCGTTCCGGCCGGCTGCCGGCGGAATCTTTGTGTGCTCGCAAATCGTTCGATCGGAATTGTCGGATTCCGATCGACGATCTTTTTTGGGAGTCCGATGGCGTTCCGGTTTGTCCCGATTGCACTTTTGTTCGGTTATTTATTGTTCGACAAATTTACACAGTTACAATTAAAATTCGGCTGTAAAAGATAATCAGTAAACATCTTTCATTTTAAACAAAAAGTAGGGAGGAATGAGTTTGCCGCAAAGCTTTCTAATACTAACGGTCCGTAGCGCTTCGATATCATCGCGTAGCGGTCCTCGCTACGAGAAGCGTAGCGTTTCTCGCTAATAGAATCGTAGCGGTTGTAGTAACGGGACACGTAGCAAAGTAGGTTAAATATTTTTTTGTTACTTACCATGGTTAACGAAAAACAAAACCATTATAAAATATTATTGTACCATAGCCGGTCAATGGAATATAAACTACCTTATTTTAACCGCAGATTATAGTTTTTATTACGTAACTGTAATCTAGAGTTCTTCATAAAGTCACAAACAATCACTTTAGAAATCTCGGTTAACCTAAATTATGGCTTTAATTGATATATATGTAATAATAATAATAATGTAATAATATTAAAACATTTATTTTCCCTCACAATTAATGTTTTATAATAATAAAACATTAAACATTAATAAATATACAGTAATAATATATCAGTCAAGTCATACGTAAGTATTACAACTTAGTTAAAAAGTGTAAATTTTCTAAAAATACTTCTCAGAACTGTTTCACATGCAATAAAAGTTACGCATTCATGGACCTGCATTTAATTTGACGTGGGGAAGGCTAGCGCTAATCTGTCCACCGCACGCTCACTTTACAAATGGCCGCAAGGAATTTCATTTCCTGCGATTCTTTCACTCTATTGGATATTGCATGGATTTGCGACATCCATTCATCTGCTGCTGAAAAAATCCCAGAGTTCCAGAGTTTCAGATTCGGAATGACAGTGTTATGTGGTTGGTTTTGGGGCTTTACTTTGCTCGTGATTTGGAATTTAAATCACCAACATTCCAGTTCTAAAATTGAACTGTCGAATGCCATCCAGAAATTGACTTAATAATGAATAGACTATCTGAGATTGAATATTTATATTATTGTTACGATTAATTATAGTTTAAAAGTAAGAAGCAGTAAAATCAACTAATTGTGTAGGTTCAACCAGGAAACTACTGCAACAATGACACACAATGCATTATTGTATCCCGGTTAGTGAAAATGTACGGGAACCGGCGAGGTTGCATTGTGTGTGAGTGTGCGTGTGTTTGTGTGTGTGTTAGTGTGTGTTTATGAGTGTGTGTATGAGAGTGTGTGTATTTTAGTTCGAGAAGAGCTAAAGTGTACAATTTTATCGGGCAGATATCGGCAAACATCAAACTGCTCCATAGTAAACTTTCTCTATAAAAATCCAGCAAAGATTCCGACCCGAAAATTTTAGTCTTTACATAAAGAAAAGAGTTCAGTAAATAAAGCTTACTACACTCTAAATCCCCTCGGGTCTGATGTCGCTCTGCTCAACGACACACAAAGCATCCAGCAATATCTTATTTTAGTATATTATGTAGTCATAAATGTAACATAGACCTAAGTACTCAATTGTTACAAGGATCGTGCTCGCGAAAAAAAAAGGAATCCCTCCATTAGGGGTTTCTTGGCTGTTCTTCCCCATGGAGGATTAATTAAATGATAAATCCCGATGGTCAGGTGCCATTCTACTCTACGACACACAACAAAAATAAAAAAAAATAATGGCTTGATGTACCTATTAGTATTATAATTAGTATTATTATTATTATTAAAACAACATACCTATGTATATTTTTGTTAATTTTTTTTTTTTTGGGCGTGTCAAATAAATGTTTTTCTTTCTTTCTTTCTTTCAACACACATATCTTGTAATATCAGCACTGTTATTCCATGCGTTATTGTGTTAATGAGAGGGCTCATGTTGCTCGCGTCCGTAAATGATTACCTGTGAATACTTACACGTGTCCCCCCCGGGTGGTGCGAAAGGAGCAACCCAAAGTAGCAGTAGAATTTGTGCTAAGTCCACCCGGAGAAGTACTGCCACCACACCTGGTAATCTGTCACCAAACAGTGATGCACTCGTGTTGCGGTGTTCCGGTGGAAGGGAGTGGGTGCCGGTGAAATTGCGGGCAAATAAGACATAACATCCCCGTCTCGGGGTGATGGATGCAACGCAATGCGATTTAAGTCATCTCGTACTGTGGTGTAGAGGACATGAGTCGTATTGCCGTTGTGTACGGGCGGCGGTTACCACTTAACAGTTGGGCCGACAGCTCGATCCCTTATATGTTACTAAATAAAATTCGAAGCGGAGTGTTCAATTCATTTCCATTGTAACATAATCGCGGGTACAATGAAAAACACACATTTTGTCTGTTATTGTTAGGGCGAGCGCTCGGTAAATACGCACAGTAGCCAATTATTTCAGCAAAACCTTTCTTTATTGAAATGATCGGAATGTATTTTATATTTTAACTTGCTATAATGACATTTCTACATAGCAGAATTGAAATTTCATTTATCGCTCAAAATGACGATTGACATCGGGTATAATATACCCGTTCAAATAGAGGCGGTAAACTTAACAGCATGCAGTAATTTGTTGTTATATAGAATTATATTTTCCTTTGATGTAGATCCATCTTTCCCTATTCGCGTCATTACGTCGTGTGCTCGCATTCATTGAGTTTGTACTGGTTACAGATGTATCGTTGGTGTGTCGTTCGTTCCGGCGACGTGCGCGCGAGTATGTCGGCGACGTGCGCGCGAGTATGTCGGCGACGTGCGCGCGAGTATGTCGGCGACGTGCGTGCGAGTATGTCGGCCGAATTTTCGGTGACTATTGTGAGTTTCGGGTAGGCGCTATAATATTATCACTCAAGTTCATTAATTATCTTGCTTTATTTCAATAAGATATTTTGGTTGTTAATTTAACGCTCAAGCGTATGAACTTCGTTCACCAGAGTAGTTATATAGTAGTATACATACCTCTAGAGTAGTTATATTATTGCAACTGGAGGGGGGAGGGTTACTTTTGTGATATTAATGCTGTTCTGATCTCAACCGCGGTGCGGAGGAAGCAATTATAGTGTGGTTTACTATTCCTTGTTGTTAATTACCTGCATTTATTATAATCATGGTCAGTTAACATCACTGCTGGACATAGGTTTGTCCTGAAAACAGGGAACGCCACTGAAACCAATAGTTGGTTCTAATTTGAATTTTATTTTATGACATAATGTACAATTTCAATTTTTAGTTACCTTGAGAAATTCTGCAATGGAATGGTGCGGGATAAATGTTTTCAACTTGTACCAGATCGAGGTATTTTAGTTCAAGGGCATTCGGAATAATTTTCTTATTTACCGAAATCCCAGGTCTGGGATTAGGATTATTTATATGCTTGTCACAAATACGCAAGAGTATATAAAGAGGTGTATGTTCTATAATTTACATCTATGTCGTAATTCTAAATATAAGAGTTGTAGCCTTCGTATATCCTTTATTAATTTGCCTGATATCTATGATGATAAAAATATTAAGTACAAATAGCGTCCCCAGAATAATCTTGCTCGTAATAATGACGTCTAATCTTGGATGGAGGGATAATATCTTAGAATACGGGCCGTTTCTAATCCAGGATCGAACGAACGAATGAATGAATGAGTGAACATTTCGTCGCGGGATTACGCTGCAAATTGTGTGGATTAGGGCCAATGCGCTGACGAATGGGGCGTTCTGGTATTTTTGTTAAGCCCAGAGATACGCATACTTCAAAGCCCTGCTATTTGTATAACTGATTTATGTCTAGAAAAATATGAGGGAGTCGAAAGCAGGTGGACGGACCCGCATGCTTTCATAAATATTGTCTCAGTGTGCTGCCGAAATTATCCCACATTAAATTATTCTAGTGACTCATATTGTCACAGACTTTGCCTCACAGAGTCCATTTTACATTCAGCTTGAGATTGTCCGCGCTGCACAGCAGAGGTTTACTCTCAAACACATATTTGATGTTTTCAGCCAATTCCTGCAAAGTTTAGAATGTTCTAGATTTTACCAAACTTCTAAAACATGTCAGTCTAGAATTGCCTCACACGTTATTCATCACTAATTTAAATTTGTGCGCCAGTTTTGGGCGCTCACTCAATTGTAAGTTAAATAAAAATTCCAATACAGAGATAAACGATTTTTATAACTCTTGCATATACAGGGTGTTCGGTAATGAATGGATAATCTTGAAATGGGTCTTAGTAGAACTATTGGGCAATCGGAAAAAAAATATCAAATAAAAAAAAACAAGTAGTATCAAAAAAAAAAAAACATCGATATTATTTAAAAAATACATATCTTTGATACTACTTGGTTTTTTTTTATTTGATATTTTTTTCCGAATGCCCAATAGTTCTACTAAGACCCATTTCAAGGTTATCCATTCATTACCGGACAACCTGTATATGTCAAAATAGTAGCAACAGCCGCTTGCTGTCGATCAGTGCTGCTACCGACAGCATCCCTCGCATTGCACTGCACCCCCCGATTCAAAAACTAAATGTAAAGCAATAATTCGAGGTTCTTACAAACACTTTATTACAGGAGAGTACTCCCAGTGTGTGTGTGTGTGCGGGAGTGTATGTGAGGAGTATTCTTCGCAGGGCGGGCGGTGTGGCGGGGCGAGTGATTAATGTTTATTGTCTTCTGTGATCGCGCAATATTGTGATCGGACGATTCCTTACCACTAGTATCGGTGTAATGAGCCTTGAACGATGAGTCGTATGTATGTTACGACCTTATCCTTTATATCATAATGTTTATTTATTTTTGGATTTAGAGTGGCCTCTTTTGTTATAAAAGTCTATGGCGTTTACGTTTTTATTTTGTACAATGATTATTTATAGATACCAAATAACATCTTATAGGATTATTATTTAATCCCTACGACTAAGTAACTTGGATAGTTTTATGAAATTTGAAATATTTTGCAATGTCACAATATTTTAATTATTGCTATTTAAAACATTGTTTAATGTGCCATCTTACTTCATGTAAAACGAAATGGGTTTATAATTGCTGTCATTACAATTGTCATCAGAAAACTTAATAGATATGTAAGGCCGCAAGTTTTTGTGTCCTCTTTTTATAATTGTTTGAAAGTTCCGTAGACAATGCGCGCCTCACATAACCAGGTTAAACTTTCAATAACATACTTTTTTACTTTTATAAATTTATTGCTTCTTTTTTGAACATATTAATCAGCTACATGTACAAACTTGATCAATTGTGTTTTTTATGTGATTTAAGCTAAAATAAAACAATATTTTAAATTGTCAGGTTCAGGCAATTCAGATGTTCATATACTCATAGCAATATACAATTGAACAGACTCAATGTGTCCTCGTGTCTGCCAATAAAACGTGATTAGACATGCAACAAGGCCAAGCGGCTCTCTCGACGGGACTCCGAGTTTTCAATCGTGAAGTTGTGTTACTATATATTACATATTCTGTACTTCTGAATGTTGCTCACAAGAATGTCAGCTCATGAGTGTCGCGGAAACTTTCAACAGGTTCTTCTAAATAACATTTTGTCCTATAAAGCATTGTATTTAAAGGTTTTAAGAGTTTTTTCCATGCATAAAAGCATAATTGAAAATCATAATAAAATACCAAAGAAAAAAAATACCAAAGCGAAATCACTAAAGAGATAAAACTACGGTTCGGTTCTCATACTGTTAATACGTAATGTTTACGTATTTTCAAATATTTGTTTGTATTCAATCACATGCTTCTTATTAAGGATGTTACCTTCACTCTAAGTACTTTGCATTCATTATGTCAAAAATCATTGATAAGAAAAGCATGTATGTTTTCCTTTCCCTGACTCTCAATGGACCAGCAAACCAAGTTCACATATTTACAAAATCACTAACAGAACTAGCTGACTTTAGCTGGCTTGCGTTATAATTACCATCCGACACTTGAGACTCAACCCTACTCCAATAGGATAAAGCTCATTTACGCTAGTCCAGTTGAATTCAACTGTCAAGCGCAGTTGCAGCGACCATATGAATGAGTAAACGCTGAAGCAATTACTCAAAGACCAAGGAACTTAAATTAACCGGTTCGAACTGGATCCGATTGACTTGACTCGAAAGAGGAGAAAAGGGGGACAGAGGGGCGGGGAGGGGAGGGAACGAGAGAGGCAGAAGATAAGTTTGTAACTGGTGGCGTTTGTAACTGCAGTAATCCGGGATAAGCGGTGGTTTTCAGGCGTCTCAGTTGACGCATACAGTGAAGCAAGCACCGAACTAGACGCTACTTAACAGCGCACAAAGGTATTTTTGCCCATAAATGCTTTCAATAATGGTAAGATAGCGTAAATAAAACACCAAATTAAAAAAGTGCTAACTGTTACTGTAAAGTTTGGTGCAGAATTACAAGACAAAAACTAACGGATGGATTCCTTACTTTACACGAGTTGTGTACTACAGTAGCATAGTACTGGAGTAGCATAATACTTTTGTAACTCCTGTAACACGTATTCATACAGTATATTGTTCCAAACCAAATTACCGAATAGATTTGGAAAATGTGTAATATTATAGGTAAATTGTATCCTGGAATAAACGTAGTGATACCGGGTAGGAGCGAGCGAGCCGCGGCCGGAAGCCAATAGCTCAATAAAGGGTTCCTTGTAACTTTGAGATACGAAACACTTACAAGTTGTAGGAAAGTTTGCATGCAAATATCCAGCGAGCGTGTTACGGTGAGAAGACAGCACAGCGCAACTTCAAATGGGATAGAAGTTTCCTTTCCAGGTGCGGATTGTACTCGCGTCAGTTTTAACAGTACGTTTAGGATTTTTCAGGAAGTTTACGAGAGGTCATCTTAGGCGTATGGTTGGTAGACATCTGAGAGCGCAGTACCGTGATTGTTACATCTCTCTCTCTAGATGGAGAAAGCTTGCTTGGAACCACCCGCAACCGCACTCTTAAACGTGTCAGTTGTGTATTTATGGGCCCAATATATATTAATTAAATAGAAATATTTCATTTCCCTTTAAAATAGTTTGTATAATTGTTTTTTGAATGACCTTACAGCTCAGTTGGTAGTATCCCTACCTTCTGCGCTGTAAGGTCGTAGGTCTGATTCCCATCCAGAGCAAAGATTTATGTGACGAACATTAATGTTTTTTTTGTGTCTGTATGTTAATATGTGGCAATGGACGCCAATTCAGTTTGCTGATACATTTGGATGTTAGATATTCTGAGTGTTGTTACGGTTAGGGTAGATCTGGTTTTGATTTATTTGTCAAGTTATTATATGTTATTATTTGTGTAGAAAATTATGGGCAATTTATTGTATATATTAATAATAATAATAAAATAATATAAATAATATTATACATAAAAAAAACTTTATACTTTAACTCACCCCAAAAAATTTAAATTTTCGAACTTTAATTATTTATTTTAAATAACTGGAAAAAATATGTCATCCAAGAAGAAATAAAGACGAATCATTCTCGTTTATTGGCGATGAAGACGATAGATCCGTTTTTCTGCGCAAAGTAATTATTAAACTAAAAATATAACCACGGACTAATTACCATAATATTATCGTCACAGGAACGCAACGCCTTGACGCCGTGAAGGCGCATTTTCACTCTTGGCTTGATTTTCATTACTACTAACACGCAAATATATATATATATATATATATAACTTTTTATATGTTTTATATTGTTTTTGTATAACATTGCTATACATTTTTTTTTTTTAATAATTGTGGACATTTCACACAGCGCCATCTAGCCCCAAAGTAAGCTAAGCATAGCTTGTATCATGGGAACCAGACAACTGATATAATACTTATATACTTTTCTTTTGTAAATACATACATATAATACATATTAACATCCAGAACAAGCATCAGAACAAACATCAATGTTACAAATGTCACATAAATGTTTGTCCTGAGTGGGGATCGAACCCGCGACCTACAGCACAGAAGGTAGGGTTACTAACCAACTGAGCTATGAGGCCAGTCAAAGCATGTCATGCTATTTGATTTGTATATCCTATGAAATAATGTTCTGAAAGCGTTCGTGACTATTTTTTCTGTAAAATATCTGAAGCAAACGAATATTAAAGCACCCGAACTGAAAATAATTGGTGAAGTAACGGCAGGTTATTCACATCTGGGCGACGGAGCTTTACTTAACATCTGCTAGCGAATAATATTTCAAACTATTGGCTTTTCAGGCTGAGGATGTCGATAGTACACACAGAGGCCTGACCGCACAGCGTTACCGACGCACTAACGTTTCCAAAAGGATGTTAGATATATTATTGGAGAGCAAATCGAAAGTGCTGTACTGCAAACGTTTGATGGTTTGAGTGGCAATCTTCATCTGAGTTTGATGTGGATTGATACCGAGTTGATTGAGAAGGCTGGTGCCACCTACAATGTAGATATCACATGAAACAAAGCGAAATTGATATCTATCCACAATCTTAAGTACCTAATACTCGTCTCAGATTAATTCACAAACCACTGAGTCGTAATAAGAGAAACGAGAGATGAAGTAGTATTATGATTTTCTGAGGTATATTTATTATATTTTTTATTTTCTAGGTCAGTTATATAACGTGAATAATCGATGACTCAAGCAGATGACCCACATGTGTTTAATCATTTAACGTGCAATGAGTGTATGTGTGTTTGTAAAGGTCAGTTTGCAACTGAATTTTGACCACGTTCCCGTAGCTCGAATAGGTTGAAGCTTTATATTTGTGCACATACCTGATGAAAATGTAATATCATGTTGAGTTTAGAGCTGATGCTGCTGCAGACCTGCACACAACTCCTCAATAGCTTGCGGCACCCATGTCCTGTTTAGGCTCGTCACATTTGTCTCGACAAATACTAAAGCCCTGGATGATATCAGGGACACAGGTTCAACAGTGTATTTCCGGGGAATCCAAATATATTCCCGTGTCATCACGCCCCGTTCTGCTTCCAATTCGCCAAACGACAAAATAACACCGCACTCGGCTCTTAGCGCTCCTCTTCAGACATAAAGCCTCGACTTATTTGAGGGAAGCTAATGAAATTTCTATTTAAGTTCCTATTTACGGAGAGGTTAGTTTAGAGGTATGTTTCAGTGGAGTTAATATTTCTGATATAGTTGTTTGGTTATAAATAAAATGTCTATGAGAGAAGGACCTGACAATATATTTCATATATATATTTTCATATTTATTTATTCACACAAAGATATTACATGGGGTTGATTACTGGTGGACCCCGCACTAGGAATAGAAATTATTATTGGAATAGGGTTTCAATACAATTAATTTATTGGATAATGCTATTTACACTAAGAAGCTTCAAGGCTATAGTGATACTTTGTATAAGCGATAGGGCTATGTGCCTGAGTGTGGTGATATAAGTGGGTATTGTGGCAATATTTTCTCCTGCGATAAACACCTAAGCTCAATTAATATAGAAACTTTGTATAGAGATAGCCTTAATCGCTGCAATTAGACAAAAACTACGTAAAGTCACGCCTCAGTATATATATATATATATATACTTATTGTAATTATTAGTTTCACTGTTTGGTAATATCAATAGTACTACTTGACGTTAGAAGTGTTGAACAAATGGTCTGACATTTTGAATAAATAATGTATGGGTATATTTTTGGCGGTATACATAAATAAATATTGGTAGCTTGTATCTCTAGTTTAATATTGAACCTGTAAATACAACAACGCGGTACTTTACTTGCGGTACAGTACACTTTGAACGCTATTGACCGAATAAGTTCGGTCAATAGCGTTCAAAGTATACTCCCTACCCCGAGTCTTTCTTTAAATCGATTACTTTGTTCTATTAGAGTGTATAGCCGGCTTGTTTGTAGTTCACTACGAGTAGAGTAGGTACATCTACAGAATGGATTTCTTAACACAGTCTTGACCAAATAGCTACTCCAGAATAGCGTAAAGGTAGCGTAAAGAATAAAACGCCCTTATTGAAGTGGTAATGTTGCTTTCAGACGGGGGAGTATTTATGATGAGCACAGTGGTTCCAGCAGTAACTTAAAGGTTTTATTCCTTTTTGACGATTTCAGGAATTCGTTTTGGCATTACACTATGAACAATGTATGTAAAGTTAATGTTATGTTATAAGCTTAAGTAAAAATCCGCTTTATTACATATGAAAAAAAGCAATTGTAAATGTGATTCCTTCAGAACTTCGTGTCAAGGTAAATTTGTACAAGCCATCCAACTAGTCCAATTTGTTGTGCACCAACTGTAGTGCATAGCAATTCAATTTACACTTGCTGAGACCTCTTCCCTCAAGCTCTTATTATTCACTTTGAATTCGACAAAATTATTTCTTGTTTTTAATATAACATCTTAACTTTGTCCAGAAAGTTAAGGGGTCATTGAAAAAAACACAAAATATTGACAGAACACAATATATACACGATGCTCAAAAATTAGTTTAGCAGCAGTTGCCTCCATTACATACAAATATACGTACATAAGGTCCCACCTTGTTCACTTTCATCCTTCACGTTATTCCTTGATAAACATTGAACTATATATCATTACTTACCATTTTATTTACAGAAAGATTATTAAAAACCAGGTCAAAGAGTTTTACGATTTTAATACTAAATTGTTAATCATAGAAAAAGATTAAACTGTATTCTAGAAAAACTTTTATACAAAAGTTGAGTAAATATTTCATTTTAGTATTTTTGATGTAAAACATCTATAGCCGCACGTAAAACCGATTTCTGGCGTGGCGATGCGTCGCCACGGCATGCGTTGCATATTACTTTTACAAAATAATGTCGATGTTTCACATCTGCCAGGCGTCCCGTGACGGCTCACATTTTTTTTTATGTAGTACATTTACGGAACGAGCCGACGGCCCACCTGGTATTAAATGGTAACCTCGGCCCATAACAACCGATGCGACTAGGGTCCTTCCATACTAGGTATGAAAAGATCCAAGTCGCATCGTATGCACCCGTAGATGTGAGACGTTAAGGTAGAATGTCTCATGTGCCTGTAATTTCACCGGCAATCACACCTAAAATAAAAAATAAAATCAAATATGAGTAGTTGTTATTGTTTTTGGATCCCAATATCGGAGTTGGAATGTTTCAGTAAGCGCTCGGTAAAACTTCCGATCCAGAGCTTGCGGGTAAGCTCTGGATGGCCTCCGCGCCGTACTCCACGCCGCTGAATGGATAACACACGTAGCAATGTAAGCCCCACACTCGTACCTTGCTGCAACAATCTTTACCTTTAATACGACACATATTGTTTTTATACGGTTTACCTTATTCTTATATTGAGTTACGAATAAATTTAGTTTCACAAGCTTTTATTTAACTTGCAATGTGTTGTAATGTTTGTTTAGGTCATAATTGACTGGCTTCATGGCTCAGTTGGTTAGTAACCCTACCTTCTGCGCTGTAGGTTGTGGGTTCGATCCCCACTCAGGACAAACATTTATGTGACATTTGTAACATTGATGTTTGTTCTGTGTCTGGGTGTTGATATGTATTATATGTATGTATTTACAAAAGAAAAGTATATAAGTATTGTATCAGTTGTCTGGTTCCCATGATACAAGCTATGCTTAGCTTACTTTGGGGCTAGATGGCGCTGTGTGAAATGTCCACCATTATTATTATTATTATGTCATAATTTGCAACTGAATTTTAGGCTAGTTAGCTATGGAGGAGGTCTCGTGATAGAGTTGGGAGGTGTGCATAGAAACTCTTCAACTTCTGAACATAACTCCGTCGTGTTTGGGCTGTTAAGTACCTGCTATGAGCCTAGATGACCTAGCTCAGGTTATAAAAGCTTGACTAATGGTAATAAACAAAAATAAATAACCTATTAACAAGTTATTGTAATTAAATTTACACAAGAAAAATAAAGGGTGCCCCGAAGGTGACTCAGATCATAATTGTATTCATCCCCAATGGCTAGTCCCCTTTTAATTTACTCACAAATATTATTCTTGTCACCCCTCGAAGAAACGATCCCACCCTCGTCTCACAGTCAAACTTGTTTTTATGTGAAAAGTATTCATTCGTCTGAAAATAGTGAAGAATCCTTTGATAAAGTTTATTTTTGTGACCTAGGCGTACAATCATAACGCGTAGGCGAAACTAGTGATTAAAACTTCAACGGTTCAGTCCAACCGATTTGATACCGGACTAAATAATTGCATGCAATTATTGAGAATTATCCATTGAAATTACAGGCCCATGTGAAGTAACTTCCCTGTCTCGGAGTGATGGACGCAACGCTATGTCTCTCGAGTCATCTCGTACTTTGGTTGAGGGGACATGAGCCGTATTTCTGTTGTTTATGGGCGGCGGTCATCACCTGGCATCAGGTGGGCCGTCAGCTCGTTCCATTACCTAAGTCACATATAAAAAATCAGTATATAATGCATTTGTTTGATTTTACCGTATGAGTTCCCTTAATTTCACTTGTTAAGGTTTAATATTATAGTTTGGCCTCACATCTGTTTTTAATTTCCCAAATGTTAAAAAGAGAATCGAGTAGCACAGGGACTCAGTAGCAGTAGACTTTACTTTACAGTCAGCACTGTTGCCATCATGAATGATTCCGTATTTATAACAAATATAACTTCAAAACTACAAAACTTTTACAACGAATGTTTTTGGATTTACAGAAATTGCATCATATTAACAACTCCTGTAAACCTTACGAAACACACTTTGATGTTTATTTTACATTAGAATTTAGCATTCCTTCTATTTCGATTCATATTCCTGCTTAGTCACCAGTTTACAAACCTCTCTTAAGTTATTTTACAATGTATACATGATGGGAAACAGGTTATGTTAAGCCAACGACAATTTTATGGTGCCCCTGGGTCGAAGTGATCGCCCAGAGCACATCTAAACCTTGTAGATGTCAGCAAGGTAGGCTGGATAACGACGCTTCAGAGATGTTTATCAGTTGAGTATCTGTAAAACAGAAGATACTTTTAATTTTATACTCTGGTTAGCTACGTTTATGCAGATTTGTTTTTGACCTACTTATTGCTAAAACTATATTATCCAAAAGATGCCTTAAAGAGGTGTGAACGAGTCTGAAAAATATTTTGTTATAACAGAAAATTATTTATCTGTCTTCTCTAAAATAACCAATTCTCTTCTACAGTTGTATTCTGTCGACGGGACGGGGGTCTAGGGGACCATCAAACTGAATTAAGGCCCGATTTGAAGAGGGCCGTTTAATTACGATCATATGTGTGCTGAATACGATAAGTGATCGGGGCTCCTTTGGAAAAATGCCCCTATCACCCGCGTACTGATTAGCTTCGTAATTGCTTAAAAAATACGACCAGTCTTTTATTAACGTTAGCCGATTTTTTTTATAACGAGTAATATATTTGATATGTGGACGTGAAATAGCCATTATATTGCCGCTGGCAATCATACAGGGAAAGGAGCTTGTCGCCAATCCATTATTTTATTTATTTCATGATTAAAAGTTAAATAAAAGCTTGTAAAACAATATGATCGTTTTTGATCAAGTTCCTGCAACACTCCTGCAACACGCCCGCCCAGCGTCACGATTATAGGCAACCTTCCTGTTACTCGAACATATATAGACATGCTGATATTCGGTCACACAATGTTTAAATATTTCACAATAACAATAGAAAGTAAATATATAAATGTGTCAGTGTATTGATATGTCCGAGCGATTTGTAAGCAAAATCTGAACGAAATAAACATTATTGATATTTGATGTCTGCTCCACCTTCAGATTATACAAATATATTGAACAACACAACATTGGTATTACTGGAAATGTTTCGAGTGTTTCATAAATGATTTGTCAACTTGACAATCTGTGATTTGACAATGTGTATACTACGGACTATCAAGCAAACGCTTCAATTTGTCATATCACCTAATTGTATCGAAACTTTAAGATGTCTCAATTGACTGAGAGTGACACCCCTCCCCCCCCCCCCCCCTGCGCGTGTTGCGTACCCCCCTGCGGTAAACAAGAAGCACGAATTCCATAATTCTTAAAATTCCATCACTCACCCGCCGCCAGAGAAGAATACCTCTACAAAAGAACATCACCCTTTTAGCAATAGAAGCAAAAAACAAAGAAAATTATTAATTAAAGAGTTCCCTTGTAAATTAATAAAACGGAAAGGTTTGAGAAGGCTTTCAAAAAACTTTTCAAGTTCCGAAGTGTTCGCCCCAACTTAATGAATAAATTTGAAACCGTAACAAAAATGTAAGGTTGGAACTATTTGATATCAGATGTTTAATTAATGTATGTTGCTGTCGCTGAATGTTGTTTAGTTCCCATGAGATGAGATTATTGTGTCACTTGATTATCTCATTCATCTGAGTTTGGCTTTCTGAGGAGCGATACCGCCTCTCTTCTACTTCGCTAGCGACACACTCCTACACTTAGATCGTCTCTACTTAGATACGAAAACATCTCTCGTATCACTTTGCAGCCGTCCATGAAACATGAAGATAGAATATCTCATGGTATATTTTCATTAATGTTATGAAAAGAATTCTCCAGTCCATGTGTATCACCCCTAAGTAGGCCGGAGTATCCACCACCGGTAAGTAATTGCCAGCAAGGGGAGGCACCCGAGATATCGCACTTATCTAAACAAAACATCCCCGGCACCACGGAATTAGTTATTAATTAAGGATGAGAAGGCTTAAGGCGGTTCGTATCGTGTGAACAACATCTTGGTTTACGTTTACATGATTCAGAATAATCTCTGAAAATATTGCAAGCCTCCACGCTAACCCTCAGTAAGGTTTCTCTATTACTGTTGTCTCGAATATAACGTTTGTTGGCACATATATAATCAGTTGTTTTACATATATAAATTGATTAAAGACAGAATATCACAAGATACATAGAAGCCTGTTGAAATAAAAAGTATAAAATTTCATTATTATTATTAATTCATTTTGTTTTGGTCCTTCTCTCTACTTTTAGAAAACTTCATTAATTGATTTAAATAAATAAAACATTAGGGTTCAACAAGTAGGTGACATACTGACAAGTATGGCGACATTTCAGACCCTATAAGACGCCCCAGGAAGAATAACTACAAACTAAATTAACGAAAGATATGTAACGAGTCAAAATATTCCTTAAAACTCTGTTCGGCTTAAAACAATGTTGAAGTCCAAAGCCCACCATTCGAACACTTCAGGACAATTTATTTGACCACTTGCTCTTAAAAATTCCAACAGACCCGGCCTCGCTGAACGTGTAACCGCCCCGACCCGACCGCAGTCCGCAGACCGCAGACCGCACTCGGCCGCCTCGCCCGATATCTACTCAACTTTCAGAGGAAACCAATTCTGTAGATCAACTGGATAGTAAGTTATGTACGTCTCCAGGAGTCAACACTCAAAAGAGTTCTGTAAAATATGATTAACTTTTTAACAGCATACACTTAACCATGATTGGTATACTCTATTTAACTATTCACGTTATTATTCCTCTTTTAAAGTTTAGACGGTGAATTTAATGATCAGTAATACTTTATATTATTTGTAAAATTTATTATATCCGTCTAAAAAACAAAACAGGCAGAAGTTGCCATTTCAAATTAACATATAATTATTAAACAAAATTAATTTAATTGGTATTGAATTAAATAAAATACCGTATTTCTATTTATTAATTTACCTACTGAATTTCCAATTTAAAAGTCCAATATAGGAGAGTACGTACCTTTCCTGAGAGCAATCATTAACTTTTCCAATTAAACAATCTTCATTAAACGGGACAGAAGAAACAATTTCACAGCACGAACATACAAAATAAAGATTCCAACTAAATCTACTGAAATGAAATCAACATTTTGCAGTTTTCTTGTTTTGTAGAGTTCGCGGCGAGTTGTTACTCGTTTGCATAATGCGAGCTACTCGCATAACGTGAATTCAAATAATTCAAACAGTTCAACGTCCGCATTAGTCAGGACATCATTCTCAAAAACAATGGTAGGGTTTTATAACTAATACATATATATTTTGTTACTCCAGAATTGAAAATTTCCACTCGAGAATTTGAAACTGAATTCTCACGCATCCAATAAATCTTTTTATATATAATCTATAACAGTAATCCAGTATTAGGTAGAGCTCTTCTGACAGTGATGCCAGTAACTTTGGCACAGTAACAAGCATGCTAGCGCAGTGTAAGCCATATTTACCGAGAGGAAAACCGCTTACGTACGAAACCTTAATTGCATGCACCTGAGTGTAGCACTATGGTTCGGAATGCTTTCTTTTAAAATACCTCGTGCAAGATGACTAAAAATACATAAATAAACTTTATCTCATGTACAATCTATTTTGAGTTTAGAGTAAACTACTCTACTCTATATACTCTATTGTAGATAGAACAAGAGTAGATCTCTGAGTAGTCTCATGTATTATTATAAAAAGAGACTACAATTTTAAGAAAAAAAAATATGCATTATTATCAGCAATAACTGTTCAGAATTAGGGCCATTTGGAATTCTACATACTCTTTTTTTTGTAATCTTTCTATGAATGTAGATTTATTGAGCTATTTGTTTGTGTAATCCACTAACAGCCTTCAATTATTAAAACGCTTAATATATTCTGACTGGCCTCATAGCTCAGTTGGTTAGTAACCCTACCTTCTGCGCTGTAGGTTGTGGGTTCGATCCCCACTCAGGACAAACATTTATGTGACATTTGTAACATTGATGTTTGTTCTGTGTCTGGGTGTTGATATGTATTATATGTATGTATTTACAAAAGAAAAGAATATAAGTATTATATCAGTTGTCTGGTTTCCATAATACAAGCTATACTTAGCTTAGTTTGGGGCTAGATGGCGCTGTGTGAAATGTCCACCATTATTTATTATTATTATTATTATTAATAATATTCTGGCGTATATTAAGCGTGTTAATAATTAAACACTGTAAGTGGATTACGCAAATATATACAAGAATTACAACAGTTTGTGTGTGTCTGTGTGTATTTTCGTCTTCGCATCGGTTATCGGTATCGACAAGACCCAAGTCGCATAGTATGCGCCCGTAACTCTGAGACGTGTAGGTGGAATGTCTCATGTACCTGTAATTTCACGACGATTCAGAAATTTAGCTTTTCTCTATTTTAGAAACAAACATTAAATAGACGATCAGGAAGACTTGATTTCAATCAAAGTTATATTACAGAAAACTTCATCGTTTTACTTCGTGGAAATAATTAACGAATGCAACTGATACTTTGGAACTCTTTTTCTTGAAATCATTTTATACGACCTTATTTAGTAGTTTATAAATATGTGAATGATATTATTACACATTATTAATACATTTTTACCATTTTGGTGAATGCCTGATAGATACCAATTAGGGAATACTTTATCGACACGCATTGTGTTGGAGAGAGATAAATTAACAGTAATAAGAAAGTCAAAAGTCAAAGTCAAAAACTTTATTTCCATAGAATTCATAAAGAAATGGCTTGGAAACGTCAACATTCAAAACATAAGGTCACGCGTACTTATCGATAAGTTTAATGTAAATGTTTAATGTAATGTAAAAAAAAACTAGTATAATAATAAAACTTATTGAAAGATCTTGGAGGCTCGCAAACAAATTGATATGAAATAAATAGAAACGTGTAAGCAAAAATAGCTCCACACAAAGTAACTCCAACCAAACGTTGCTATTAGTATGAAAAAAGTCTCACCGTCGCGTCGCGTCGCGTCGAGACGTATGAATACCGAAGATATTTCATTGAAGTTAGGTCCGTAAAGTTTGCCCAAAACCTGGATCTCTAGCGAAGGCCGTGTCTGCCTGACCTTATAAATATTGTGATTTTGTAAACGAGTACTTATGGTTTTGACACGGATCTTGTTGGCGTTTACAATATTTGCTACAATATTCACTTAGATTGAAATAAACCGAACTATTTTCGAGACAAATTTGTCAACCTTTATTAAATTCAACAAATGTTTTATTTATTTGTTTTTATCCTAAAAACTTTGTGTGACCATACATTTGATTTATATCTTTATGTTAGTTAATGTATGACACAAGTGGCATTAACATTAAAATAACCTCCGAGTGTCTCGGTGTCAGCGGCGAAAGGTCACAGGAACGGTCACTACCAAAAGTGTTTGTATGAATCAAGCAAATCAATGCGCTATTTTTTGTAATTAACAGATATGAACTAATTTGACATAATATCATTAAAACGCACACAAAAATGGAAAGTGGCCCAATGAGACTCTGCCTAACCCTTGGGGAAAAAGACCCTATCTATGTTTGAAACTAATTAATACACTGATAATGAATAGTGAAACCAAATGGGTCATGACAGTCCTCACAGCTCAGTTGGTAGTAAATCTGCCTTCTGTGCTGTAGGTCGTGGGTTCGATTCCCACCCAGGACAAACATTTGTATGCTGAATATAGATGTTTTTTCTGTGCCTGGGTGTTAAATATATATGTATTCTATCCAGTTTTCTAGTTCCCATAGTACAAGCTATGCTTAGTTTGGGGCTATATGGCGCTGTGTGAATTGACCTCTATTATTATTATTATTATGAGTGCAGAAAAATGATCCTTTCTATTAATCCAAAGGTAACTGATTTAAATCCGAGTGTAAAACAACGGGTTTCTTCCGGTTATGCGCGATACCATTTCAGCAAAACATCAAAGAATCCACTGGCACGTCCTGGAACCAAACCTTGAACACATGGGTACATGTACCAATCCATGTCGCTTTCCGAGAGCAGACCTTTATCCTACCAGTAGGAACATTAAAGGCTAGATTATTTATATTACTTAAATGTCAAATATTCCGTTGAACAATATTTGACATTTAAGTTTTGACTCAATTATCTAGTATTATATAACATAAATAATAAATATAAATCATCTTTATCTTTATCTTTAGACTGAGTGACCGAGAGAGTTTCGCACCGGATACATTTATTTCGGACACTCTGTCGACTGCGATGAAACAACAAACATTGACTTTCAGATGCCCCCCGTGCTGGTTTATTGCCAATTACGATTGACCGACACCGACAATGTTAATTATGTGTTTACATCTGGGGGGGTGAGGGGTGGGGAGGGGGTGGGATCGAGGTAATGCATACTCAATCTTGCCGAGACTCATTCGAGGTAATCACAATTTATACGAAACTAAATGGAAAATACGCAGATGCGTACATATATACAGGGTGTCCGGTAATGAATGGATAACCTTGAAATGGATCTTAGTAGAAAAGGGCATTCGGAAAAAATAACAAATTAAAAAAAAACCAAGTAGTCCACACACAATCATACAACACCGACACACACACAAACCACAAAGGAACCGCGACTTCGTCCGCGTTGAATTCGGTTTTACCACGCACTCCTATTTTACCTAAAAAAGTAGCCTAAGTTACTCCTTGTTACATCAGCTATGTGCCAGTGAAAGTCCCGTTAAAATCGGTCCAGCCATTTCGGAGATTAGCCGGAACAAACAAACAGACAGACAGACAAAAATTTACGAAAATTTAGTTTTGGTATATGTACCGTGTATACATCCATATGCACTTAGTAATAAGCGGTTATTTTAATATTACAAACAAACACTCCAATTTTATTTATTTGTATAGATTACGGTCAGGATTTTCAGTTTTACATATATTAGTTTATATTTTACTAACATTTATTCATGAAGTGTTTGCAAAATGTTCGTGTGCCGTTGGGAGTTCAAATCTCCCTTGTACCTGAGGCCGGGCACTGACAACTGCAACACAGTTTAAATCACAACAACTTGTCTACATACATAATGTGTGTTCTCAATGCATCAAACGTACTGAAGCAACAGTAATTATTTACCAGTAATTCAGTGCCGCGAGCCATAACGTTAATTACCCTTCATGAGCAGAATGGATCAATGTTACAGCTGATAACCAGCCACTACCAGAATATATGTAGGTATCTCTCATTACAACAATATATCCGGTAACATATGTATATCATATAATAATGGTGGACATTTCACACAGCGCCATCTAGCCCCAAATTAGCGAAGCATAGCTTGTATCATGGGAACCAGACAACTGATATACTTTTCTTTTGTAAATACATACATATAATACATATTAACACCCAGACACAGAACAAACATCAATGTTACAAATGTCACATAAATGTTTGTCCTGAGTGGGGATCGAACCCACAACCTACAGCGCAGAAGGTAGAGTTACTAACCAACTGAGCTATGAGGCCAGTAGATAGTATAGTAATTATACATACCCGCTATCTCTTGTCTTCTGTGTTACTGGTAACATTCCAAAACGGACTCTTATGAATATGATATATCAAACGGCGCGTTTAAGATCAAACCACAAAACGAGAGCGAGGTGGATCAGTGGTATGCACATTCAATCCGGGGGTCACAGGTTCACAGCAAACCGTGCATCAATAAGTTCATAAATTTTCTTCATAACAAAATAAAAACTGTTGTTATTATACATTAGGTCCGTATCGCTAACTAAATATTGGGAGGTCAGCTCGGTGCTTGGTAACAGGTGAGTTTGCCTTGAGTAAGTGGGGCAATTACACCCGGGGTGATTACATATTTACCGACCGGCCGGTGGTATCGATCACTACTGGGAATTTAACGACACCACGGAATAATAATTGCAACTTGGAGTATATTTTCCATTTCACAAGTCATGTGTTATTTTTATTTTTCTAGTGGTTTCTAGCTATAAGGATTAGATGTAGGTGGAGTTAGTTCCTAAGCTGTGAGGTGGTCCCAAACCTTCGTATCTCTACCTTTAATTCTATCGGGCGCGTAAATTGAGCGCGGTTAGGGGCCGTGTTAGTCAACACTTTCGGTATTCCGAACCCATATTCAGGACTAGTTTTCCTAAGTACAATTCATTGTAATTGGAATAATTTTACTATTTACATTGTTAACTGTTTTATTTGAATGACAAATTTATTTAATTAGGACAAAAAAAAACAAAAAATACAAAAAAAAAATGTGAGCCGTCACGGGACGCCTGGCAGATGTGAAACATCGACATTATTTTGTATGAAACTATACTTAGTTTCATACAACGTACATACATACATAAATCATAAACATTATTAGTGATGGGGTACTCCCCATCACTAATAATGTTTATGATTTGTCGTAACCTTGAACGGACCAATCAGCGCTCATGCCGTGGCGACGCGTCGCCAAGCCAGAAATCGGTTTTACGTGCGGCTATAGATGTTTCACATCAAAAAAACAAAAAAAAACATAAAAAACTCAAAAACGTCTCATTTTTTTCATGTGAAAACTCTAGTGTATATCTACAGTTATGGGAAGATGGTAATATGAGGCGTTAAACTTTTAAGTAAAAATAATTTGTAAAACACCTTTACATAGACTTTTCACTTAAGTTACACGCTGCTGAATAAACAACTTCCTTCGGGTTTTGGTGAATTAATGTTTAAACAGACTTCTGAACTAGCTCTGCAACCCAACCGGTAATTTGAAGACTCAGGTGACTTATTAGAATAGGGGAAGAATATTGTGACTTGTGAAGTATTTTAGAAGTTAACATGTAGGGAAAGCTTGACGGCTCGTGGCAATTTAGCGAAAAAGAATGATGTTTATTTCCATGATTAGAAAAATTGGGCTTCCGTGACAGATTGTCACTTGTTTAAAGATAGCTACACTAATTTTGATCACTTATTTCAATCACGAAAGAAGATTGCGAATTGTGGGGCTCAATATCTCTCGATTCGTATAAATGTTTTTATTTTTTCTAAATGGTTAAGTATTATAATACACTTTAAACCATGCGCTAGAACCCCATGTGTTGCACTTGACATGGACTAAAACATAAAAAACCAACTTATATACCTCTGACACAAATTACGATCCGCCGAAGATCGAAATCAGAAGTCCTCGCTTTGCAAGAAAAAACATTTCTCGCCTATAGTAAACAACCATTAGGAGCTTCAGCATTCGAAAGGCAATTGTCACCTCTTACCCCTAATCTCTTGCTAGCAGTCAAGAACAGATGTGACACGTGTAAACAGGGAACTCGTTCGGATGCTGTGAGGTTTTATCTTGATGGAAAGCGATAATAGTGCGTTGCGCAGGAACGCGAGCACACTATGCATATACAGGGTGTCCGGTAATGAATGGATAACCTTGAAATGGGTCTTAGTAGAACTATTGGACATTTGAAAAAAAATATCAAATAAAAAAAACCAAGTAGTATCAAAGATATGTATTTTTTTAATAATATCAATGTTTTGTTTGTTTTGTTTTGTTTTTTTTTTATTTTTTTTATACTACTTTTAAGGTCTGTATATGCATTTTTGTATGAGAGGATACAACAAAGCATACGATTTCTATGCTTAACTCGAGAAGCAGTTCGAGTTTCAAGCACTTTTTAGAAAAAAGCAATACTATTTGCGAAGTAGTATTGGCAAATAGTATCGCTTCACATAAGACGAGCAATCTCGTTTCCTCTCTCCACTTATCCTCATAAAAATCTAGGCAACTAGGAATAGGGAACCATAATTTTTGCTTTTTATGAACCGAGTTACGATTATTCTGATTTTTACTGTGCGGCGAGCGCAGTGCGATACTTGGACTTACTCAGATAATATATCGAAACCAACAATAAATTGTATGAAACTCGATCAAAATGTACTCTATATGTGTATTTCCGTTATGGCTTTCTTAACATGAGAAACAAATTAAAACAAGCATATGACAACGAGAAGTCCTCATTTATCATGGCTACAACAAATGCATATCTTACATATCTTACATCTTCAGATTCCTTCGTTAACGACCAGGAAAAAATAACGACAAGCTCAAAAAAAGGTAGATTCATATATTCGACATTCAAGTAAGAAAATTTCGCTCATTCTCCTTATTAACGGTAAACTTGTGTAGTTGCAGCGCGCATTAGGAGTGGAGTGAGGACCCGGAGCCGGGGCGGGGGTGCGACGCTATCCAGTGGCTGCATTTGCATACGACAGCGTCCATGCAGCGTCCATGCAGCGTCCATGCAGCGTCCATGCAGCGTCCATGCAGCGCGATTGCATCGCCTGTGCTCGTGAACACACCCACCGGTACTTTGAGTCTCGACCGTTGAATTAATGTGTGCTCATTTTATAGCTACTTTATGCAACGGTCTGGTGATAGGTTTCAACGTCTCGTACCCGAGTTGGTGTAGTAACTTTGCTGGGCAAGCGAGGACTTCAGATTTCAAGTCCAGGAGGTTAATTGTGTTTGAAACTTAGTAGGCCATTTTTTTATGTTATTAGTTAGTTTTTTAGGTTTTCACTTACCACCTACAACACATAGAAATCTAATTAAATTGGAGAGAGTGAAGGATAAAGGGTGGGGGGGGTCAAGTTGCTAGCGTCCACAGCTGATCACCCATTCAATAAATACCCTTTGAAAAAACCCTACACGTGTCCCCCGGGTGGTGCGAAAGGAGCAACCCAAAGTAGCAGTAGAACTTGTGCTAAGTTTGCCCGGAGAAGTACTGCCACCACACCTGGTAATCTGCCGCCAAGCAGTGATGCACTCGTGTTGCTGTGTTCCAGTGGAAGGTAGTAGTAGTGGGTGCTGGTGTAATTGCAGGCACATGAGACGTAACATCCCCGTCTCGGGGTGGTAGATGCAATGCAATGTGACTTAAGTCATCTCGTACTTTGATACTTTGCTTTCGTACTTTGATGGAGAGGACTAACGTATTGCTGTTGTTTATGGGTGGCGGTTACCACTTAACATCAGATGAGACTTAAGCTCATTCAGTCACTTAAAAAATTTATTGAGCCCCCAAATTTATATTACCAATCATTCTATTTAAATTTACAAAATTTAAATTATTTTCAAGAAAAACGTTATACCATTTAATTCTTGTCGAATATCTTCACTTACTGGAATCTTTATTTATAGTTGATCATTATTCGTTAAATCTATTAAAAATAAGTTTCAGTCAAAATCTTTCACTAAAAATAAATTAGTTAACTGAATACGCGTTCAATCAACAATTCATAAAGCACGCCAAGAATCTTTACGGCTCATTGAATTCTTTTATATTCTCTTATTTCGTAGAAGACTCGTTAAAGACGTTATTTTCATCTCATTATGAATAGATTCATCTCATTACGTACCTACGTAAGCATGATTTTATAATATTTAAGATAACTAAGTGACTTTTCCAAACCATTTCTTTAAGGTTTAAATGGAAATAAATCTTTGTCCAACACTTTGTTCTGTACAGGTTTCATTTGAATAGCAAAATATTTTGTCACTAACGAAAACCTTTCGAGATTTTTGGCTCGGTTTCATTTATTTAATGATGACGTAATAGAGGTGTGGAAGAGGTAAAGATTCTGTGATTTGACTTTTTCATACATACCGTTGTTCAGGGACATTAAGGATTGGACCAGATCTAGCCGCTCTCCACCGAAATTATGTCAGAGCAAGAACGGAACGGCCCCGGAATCGATCCAACGCTGCGGTACAGTGCGGCCGCGGGGACTATCTGATGCTAACTAAATACTCTTTACGGAGTTTCGTATCAGTAAGTATTTATACCTGGAGTAATCTGTGTCTGTATCTAATTAGCTTGGGTCACAATATTATTACCGTTTAACTGCAGTGGATAGCCCCAGTAATGTATAGCCGCGCGGTTCCGCGGTAATGGTTATCGATCATAATGAATTGGAGCGTTTGCTATGATTGCCCCTTGTTTATGGCGCTGACGCAATAAAACTTATGTTTTAGAACTTGAAGAAATTTATGTATAATTTCTCAGTAAATAAAAATGTAATCTAAAATTATAAAGAAGCTGGAACCAGCTACGACAAAATCTAATTTGTGAAAGTATTATTTTATGATATTAAATTTAATGTGTGTTAGTTTAAATAGAATATTCGTGTTTTTTTTGTTTGTAAAATTGTTTCTCCGAAATCTCAGTGATTTCAGCCTATACATGTGTAAGCCGGCAATAATAGAACATTAGGCTGGACCCGTTGTAAATAATTTCAGTTCCTACCCAAGGATTCTACTAGAGCCACTACAGTAATACAAATGATAATAGTTTTCATATAACTTATAACGAGTTTATCAACAGTTTTTCAAATTGTCAACGCTATTTATTTGAAACATTGAATTGAATGAAATGAAATTTCCAGCCGGAATACTGTCCGCGTAACCAGAATTCCTTTACATCGCGCCATGTCCGAATTCTCGTTGAATATAGGCTAGCAATGGTCACGTCCCCACTCAAAATTGCCGTCAGTTGGACGCGCTCGGGTTGAAGACAGAAGCTCCAAATTATTGTGATCGGACGAGGACTAATTAAATGTCATATCAAAGTTCAGCTCTTCAAGTGAGTTGGAAACTGTGATGGATATTTGAATCTGTTTACTTTAAAGGTGTAATTTATGTATTTACCCATCAAAATTTAATTTTTTTGCTTAATTAGTTTAAATTTTTAAATTAGATTGCACTCTAAAATTTATCAGTGCGTCACAAGAGACATTCTTCTTCTTCTCTCATGTATCTCATATAATAGTATAATAAAAGCTACGTTCACAAATCACCATAAAGATAAAGATAAATATATTTATTTGCATAAACATGTGTAGGTTAGATAGTAAAAGGTATAGTCGATTTATAGTACTACTAATGTGCCGCGAGGCAAAAATAAGGTTTCCGAATTAGAGCAGATAAGGGGCAAATCTGCGCGAGACGTAATGCATGAATTATTAAATAACTCGTGTCGTGTTAATGATTTATGTTTAAGGAGCTGTTTGAAGTGTTTTCAATCTGTTCTTTTGTTCCGATTGCGTTTGGCGTCCTTTGACGAATAGGGCTTGCTTTAGAGCGCACCCATTTCTAAGATAATATCTACATAGTTAAAATATTTCAATATAATTTATGCCTCAAAGAAAAACACGTTTTATTGAAGTTGTGAAAAAGTATTCGATTATTCTTAAGTTCGAAAAATATTTTGTTGAATTCTGATTAACTAACATCCAGCAAATATTTTGAAATGTAGTTCAGAATACGATTAAATAATATAATTCTTTAGAGAGAATCTTAAGATATCCAATATCTGAGTGTTAAGCTCGGAGTGTTGCAACTATTTGTCCAATAATTGGACATCGTTAGATATCGTCGCCTATAAATACGCTTTCAATACAGCTTGTTGTACCCTCTGCGAGCCATCCGATCGGTACAAGCTGAAACCGGTGTGGAAGATAAGTTTTGACTTTAAAATTATTGATTGCTTTCAAAGTAGTTCGGATTCAAATTAATGGATTAGTTGATTATATTTAACATCTGTGACCCTAGAGAATAATAATAATAATAAATCTTTGTCATGTGATGCGTTGGCAGAAGGTTTCTTTAGTAAAACAAAAAAAAGCAGTATATTTAGATTCCTCAAGTCTCATTTCTTACTCTCCGAAAGAGATCAACATTTTAAGGAACGTTTCATAGTATTTTTATAATCGCTTTCAGTTTTACACTCATACAATATCCAAACGCAATTATTGCCGATTCAAAACGGCAAAAGCGTTTTCAATATTGTGCCTATATCTGTAATTTTAAGTGAATACAGGAATCCGGTGACAGTGAACTGCGTTTTAATTATCATCACTAACGAACCACATTCGACGTGTTCTTTTGTTACGTTCGGAAACACCGTAATGGTCTTGACAGCCTAAACTAAATAGCAAATTCATTTACCAACATCGCTTACAATGTTAAGAAAAAAGAAAGCAATTGAAACATGTTAAAAACATCTCATATAGACATAATAATAATAATAGCATATTGTTACAAAATATATTATTATTCGTTTTTAACAAAATTAAATTTGAAGGTGAATTATCATATTTTTTTATACAGCTATTTTTGTCACTAAAACTTAAAAACGAGTGACAGGATTAAATTGCATTAAAAGCCTTTGTATTTCAATTAAGGGCAAATTTTTGGGTTTGGATGTTACCATTCCACCATCTTAAGAACGTGGTATTCCGTTCATACAGTTTTAAACTGAAAATGTCACGTCTGGATTTGAACCAACCGAGACCTCCGGATTGAAATTCGGGTCTATACCACTTGGCCACCACGCTATATAATAATCAGTAAGGAAATATCTAGCTATATGCGTTATAGCTGCAGTATCAAAACAAATATATCAAACATATTTTTTTTTTCACTTTGGCTTTGACTTTATTGCCCGTTATTCGATAAAGATTTAGCTGAGGCACTTAACAAAATAGCCTAAAATGTACCAACTCACTTGATAAAATTATGCTGGTCCGAACTGTGTCACAGGCCACTTACCTAGGAGCTAACTATCTTCAGAACAGCATTTTGATAGTAGTAAATAACTAATTTATTTTTAAATTCCTTTTTTTTTGTTTAATTGGTATGATATAACTCGAAGATATATTTTGTTATAGTCAAAGTCAAAGTCAAAAACTTTATTTCCATAGAATTCATAAAGAAATGGCTTGGAAACGTCAATATTCAAAACATAAGGTCACGCGTACTTATCGATAAGTTTGATGCCTGTTCAAACCCTATCCGACCCTCCATGGGGAAGAAAAGACAAGAAACCCCTATATAAATTGATATCTACAGCTGTAAACATGTGAAATGCGAGAGATAATTAACCTCATCAATTAGCTACGAGTTGAAGTCCCATAGTTATGGACGTTGATCTGTTTAATGTACTAAATCATAATTATATGGGACATGCCTGTCGGACTAGACTTGAAGTAGATTACTTTATTCTTCGGCGAAAACACTGTATTGATTCATATTTGAAGGTTTTATATTGGTTTTTGTGAAATAACTATTTAAATGAAAATTTTAATGAATGAAATCTATATAAAAAAATATTCTCGCTATGAGCAGGATAACATTATCTTTAACTAACGTTTTATTGTCTTTTTTAGTGATTCAATTCATGAGACCAATCATAAATATTATTACTTCGAGAAGTTGCTTTCATTTTGTGTAAGTTTTTACTGTAAGAATTGTCTTGGGTGGTTTATTTAGAAAAGTCCTTGTTTCGTACAAGAATGATCCCTGTATGATGTAGCATGTAGATAAGCGATATAATTGTGTGTAATAGACATGATGTGTGAAGAGCGATGCGTGATGCGTGATGCGTGATGCGTGATGCGACGACTTGCGCACTCAGCGTATCTACACTTGTGTGGCTTCGCCTGATTCAATACTGTGTATTATCTAGTAAGGGGTGACCTACACCCACTTACATTACATATAGCTAATGAACACTTATTTCTAGACAAAATATTTATCTAAAAGTTTTTTGACTGGGTGTACGATTCACCCATGTTATTCACGCTTTTTTAATTAGAAATCACCACATATTAAAGAGCAACCGGAATGTGGCTTTAATTAGAAAAAACAACATTTATTTTTTATTACTAATATATGTATATGTTAATATTCTGAAATATTTTAATAAAACTAGTGTCGTAATTGTCATGTGTAGTTTTACCAACAGGAAGATTTGTAATTTGTGAAAATAGGGGTGCGTGATCAAACCGCGGACGAAGTCGCGGGCAACAGCTAGTAGTAAATAAAAGTATTTCATATTGTTGGCTGCCTGCCCCTTTCAATAAATTTTATAAGCGTAGCATTACTAATGAAAAAGAATTGTCTTATTCATGACGTTACAGATTATATGAAAATGCAATAAGGTAAAAAATAAAACAATAAAAAAAAATAAGAGAAGAGAGAAATAGAGGAAAAAGAAGAAAAAAATTATAAGAAACAAAAAAAATAAAAAAAAAAATCTCTCAAGAGTAGAGTGAATAGGTATTTTCTAGGCAAGCATGCTACATCGTAGACCGCATAGTCACTTAACATCAGGTGAGATTGCGGTCAAATGTGAGCCTATAGTAAATAAAAAAAATAAAAAAAAACCTGCATTATATCATTTTATATCAAGTTATGCTTGAGTACCAGTTTTTCCGTAATCGCTTAGATTCTGAACGAGATCCGTTCGCAAACGTAGCAGTAAACCTCAATACAGTTATAAACCACATTTATTGCGAAGCCTTCGTAAAATTCAAATTGGCATAAACGATGCGGTGAAATTGGCTGACAAAATTACAGTTGGTACTTGATTTGAGTTTCGTACACCAAAACCAGTTAAAACAATGTCAAAGTCAAAGTCAAAACTTTTATTTCCATAGAATTCATAAAGAAATGGCTTGGAAACGTCAATATTGTTCAAAACATAAGGTCACGCGTACTTATTGATAAGTTTGATGCCTGTTCAAACCCTATCCGACCCTCCATGGGGAAGAATGCAAATGAGCTGATTGAAAATGCTATTGTTAACATGAACCAATGATACACGCAACAATATGTCTGACTGTGTGTTTGATAGGTACTCATATACAAAATGCACAAAGCTTTATTGGACCCCAACGTACATATGTGCTTAAAAATATATGTAATGTTCTTTACAGACCACACTTGGGGAATATAACGAACATAGCCTCCCATATTTATGAATAATTCTAATCCAGGTTAAACGTGCATTCATAATGATCTTAGCGTTGAATTAAATTTAATTAATTATGTTAGCTTCAAATTTTAGCAGCACCTGTCACGTTGTCAGAACATTATAGAAAAAAAATCATGAGATTATACTCAGAATGTCATAGAAAGGGTATTATGTGTTTTATTGTAATAAGAACAGTTGACACTGCAAACTGTGCCGTAACATAAATGCGACTTGGGTCCCGCCCTGGTCAGTAACGCCAATACACACAGCACGCCAACACTGTGGCGACTAAGTAGCCCTGTACATTATTGTAGTGGGAACATAAGTTCACACATTATTAATAAAGGGCTTGTTACATTGTTTCTTTTTTAAGCTTAGCTCACTTTGTAACACTCCAGTGTACGTCCACACTAATCCATCCCGCTCGCTCTAACTAGAGTGAAAGAGACAACATTTGGATTTAGATTTACCGCTATCGTAATTTGATTTAGATCTAATGGGGAGGAGCGACTGCACGCGACTTTGACCGTGCTCTGTTAACAAAACAAATTAGAAATTCAAAACCTTAGCCTGGGTACAACTTGACTTTTATGTTTGGTTTTAGGTTTTATTCACGACGAATCCGTGGCAAATACCGTGCCAAATATTCATTGGTGCATTAGCATCAGTTGAAACATGAGCCTCCACGCTATCTCCTGTGAGGTGGTGGGGCAACCACTTTGTGTGTATCTCTTTAAAGTGAGATAAGCGGTGGAATTCCGGAAAGGAAATATCTTGTTAGTACGGTGAGCATAAAAGTAAATACAAGGAAAAACAAAATCTATGATACCCTAATCTAAACCAGATATAAAGTTTTGTAAATTTGTTGAAAAGATTTTTTGGATAAACGTTATAAAGTTCCGTTGTCCGGATACTCTCAATTATTTGTGTGTTACGTCAAAAAGTAGTTTTCAACTATTATTAAGCACTAATAGACCAAAAAAATATATTATTGTATTCTCGTCATTGATTCTCTGTATCTAAGAGACCAATGTTGACTCAATCAGTAACTCTTGCGAAATCTATGAAACGAAAGTCTATGAAACTGATATCGTGCTTGGGGGGGGGGTCCCTTAATAGAATTTTGGCAAATCTTCCTTAGGGTCAATATCTCAAAAAAAGTTATAATATGTATTAAATATTGTGTGACTTTTCATAGAAATTTCGACATACTATAACCTAATTCCATGCATATGAATATAAATCACATGTATATATAGCTTCATATTAGTAGTACCTACAAATAACAGAATACTATACTGTTTAAGAACATATTCAAATATTATTAAAAGTATCCTCCATAATAAAAATAAAAGAAAGATTATTACTTTTATTTTGTTAAATAGTTTGCCTTTTTATGTTATTTTAGTTGTACGCACATATGCTGACGTTACCTAGTCAATTGTTTAGTTATGTATTGTTTTTAGAATTGTTATGTGTATTGTGTGAATAAATAAATAAATAGACAGACACTCTAACGTTTGATAATTGTATAGATCAGTTAGCTAATAGATGGAAACCGTATGAAGGCGGGTCATTGGTTTTATTACTGTGGATTATTACCAATGAAATGCGATACGATATAGCACTGCTGCTGGATTCTGTTCCCTGATATGGAAACGTCACTGTTGTTATTGGATGGTTTGGTAGATGCCTGTACTGAACCAAAGCTCAAACCTATTATATTCAAAGGTTTAGTATAATTTCAATCATGTCCATTATAGTTTACTTTTTAGTGTAGTTACCCAGTAATATTGCCAACTGTTGTTAAAAGGTTTTAAAACTTAGAGATTACTTCAAAGTTTAATTCCAATCGAAATGGTATAAAAAATGAATCGGAAAAAATATGAAACATTGCAATGCATACATACGAAAAAATATATATTTAAATCTTAGGTTAGGCAGAAAACGCATCCCCGATACCCTCGGCTGTTGCAAATAAAGACAAGGGTGCCCACTTAAACCACTACGTCAGTTTGTTCACCAATTCTAAAAACTAAAAAAGTTAAGTAACTTAACTCCTCCGTCCCTTACGTGAGATAAGACCCAAGTCCTTATTCCAAAGACCTCTCTCTCTTACATAAAATAAAATGTGAAATGTCCCTGTAGTTAATATATCCCTCATTTCACCCTCAGCAATCTTCGGTTGTAGCAAATGTAATCATACCCGATCATAGATCTATTAAGCTATATGTACCAATAGCAATTACGAAGCGACGTAGATTAGTACGTATTCAGGAACATTTATTGGCGTTCTAGACGAATTATTAGGTCCATGTTTTGGCAATGGATCATTTGTATAATGAGAATTATATATTTTCCAGCATCAGAAAGGAAGAAAGAAGAGAGAAAGAAAAACATTTATTTGACACGCCCAAAAAATAAATTAAATAATTAATTAATTAATCAAATAATGACAAAGAATGTGGCCAGTTTTTTAAACAAAAAAAAAACAAAACATCGATATTATTTAAAAAAATACATATCTTTGATACTTGTTTTTTTTTATTTGATATTTTTTTCTGAATGCCCAATAGTTCTTACTAAGACCCATTTCAAGATTATCCATTCATTACCGGACACCCTGTATATGTAGCACAATATGTAAATTTCGAAGTGTATTTTGTTAATTACATATTTCTAACTTCAATAAATTGTTTAATTTATTTTAGATTATATTTTAATTTAACTGCTTTCTTCTTAATGACGTTTCTAAGTGTTAGGTTTACGCTATAATATAAAAAAATACCTTACTGAAGAAATAGATGAATAATATTGATCGCATACCTCTGAGAGGGGAACTGTTCGTGTGACTGCCATTTCTTTTGGAATTTCCAATGTAATGTGAATAAGTACACTCGGATCCAATCCTCGGTAATTGTGCGTGATTCGGTAGCGATTCAATCTGCGGCTCAAAACTCAATAATTGAATCGCGTCGCAATCAGGCGACGTGCGACGTGCGCCCGAAACACGAATTTTCATTCCTCCTAATTTCGAGTGCATAATTTTATCTTCTTTGAAATATATTTATTGATAGTTCTATTTCATCTTTGATTCCACCAAACTTTACTGACAATATTTAGTATTTCGACTGCTTTTTTACTGGCCACGTTTAAAAAGCAGGAGTGAACGAGCCGACTCAATCGGTAGGTAGATGCGAGCACCACAATGGTTTAAGATTTTTGGTTCTGATATAATATTGCAGACTCGTTTATCCATATGTGGCAAAATTACAAACGTGCAGAAAAACTAATCTAAGCAGAATGTACGAAGATATTTTTGTATCGCTAAGTATTAAGATCGACTCAAACCCCGGCATCGAAAATACAACAGAGAGCGACGAAAAACACGCTTTGGACAAACAAATGTACTGTTTTCCATTGTTGCATTTTAGCGATTTAATGCGTTGAAAAACGACCGTGTGAATGAGATTTTAATTGTACGCAAATAAAGTGCACTTTCGGAAAAGTTACGGAACGAGCAGATGACGCATATGATGTGGAATTGTAACCTCTGCCAATAACAAATAGCAGGTTTTGGGAACCCCTTCATAGGTACGACAAGATTCAATACGTTTGTAAAGGTGTAACGTCTCATGTTCTTGTAATCTCACCGGCAACCACAACTTTCAATCCGGAACACAGTAACGCGAATGCATTACAGCTTGGCGCCAGAATGTAATACTATAATTGAAGTTCGTCCGGGGAAGTACTGCCACCATGCCCATTTCTGCTGCCAAGCAGTAACGCGTTCGCGTTACTGTGTTCTGGTTTGAAAGGTGTGGTTGCCGGTGAAATTACAGGCACAAGAGACATTCCACCTACACGTCTCAGGGTTACGGGCGCATACGATGCGACTTAGGTCTTGTCGTACCTAGTAAGGGAGGACCCAAGTCGCATCAGTTGTTATGGGCAGAGGTTACCACTTAACACCAGGTGGGCCGTCGGCTCGTTAAATAACTGTATCACATAAAAAAAAAAAAACTGCTGTTGAGTATAATGATCCAGCTAGACTAAAGTTATGTAATTACAAATGTACATACTTAGTACGAGTATACATAGTTTGTATAAGTTGTGGTTGATAGATATCATTAATATGGTGACCCGGCGACCAAATTGTTTCGCATTTGTAAGAAGGCGCCTTGTACCTTTATTTATCCGTTTAATCCGAGGAGTTCCTGAGCCTGTGGAAATAATTATGTCCGTGGATTGTAAAAGGAAATAGGTAGGGGCGCGAATAAATTGGAGCGAGATATAATGAATCGGTGTATTAACTTAAGAGGAAGATAACTCAGTCCTCTCCTGCAGCATCGACAGTTTGAAGTGACAAATTTTAATGGTTAGAACGCATCTGTCGCTCGCTACCTTTCATCCCAGGACCCATATATGTATATTTATTCTGCATAAAAATGTATAATAAATAGGAGTTTTAGATACTAAATGGTTTTTCATAGTGAAATACTAACATACAGAACTATGCCACGTGGTCAAATAAAGCAACCAATTGGTTCCGCCATGCTGTGTTATGGTTCCCAGCGTGTTGAAGCCGGTATAATAATAATAATAATAATAAATAATGGTGGACATTTCACACAGCGCCATCTAGCCCCAAAGTAAGCTAAGCATAGCTTGTAGCATGGGAACCAGACACTGATATAATACTTATATACTTTTCTTTTGTAAATACATACATATAATACATATTAACACCCAGACACAGAACAAACATCAATGTTACAAATGTCACATAAATGTTTGTCCTGAGTGGGGATCGAACCCACGACCTACAGCGCAGAAGGTAGGGTTACTAACCAACTGAGCTATGAGGCTAGTCAAATCACAGGTATGATCACAGCTTTACATCTTTTGGTTTTGGTACACTCACAAAAAGAAATTAATATCATTTTTATAAGTTATGACTTGACCGAAGGCAGCACTGTAAAATACAAAAATAACACTGATTATATTAATAGTGGAAAATTGCGTGTGTTCATATGATTACAATTTTAATTAATGTTTAATCATGTATGTATTGTTATAGTTTGGAGACTCCGTAATGACTTGAAGCACGGTATCAAAATATATTTGGTTAACCAACTCTTTTATGTGCGGTTTGAACATATTTACTTATTTATATTTGCTAATTTTTCGTAAGCGAAATTGCGTTCTTCTTTCTTTTTTGGCGTTTAATTCAACAGCACCACCTAGCCCAAAACTAAGCGGAGCAGCAATTATGGGAACCAGAAAATATACGATATAATACATTTTTTATATATACATACATAATAGTTCTTAGAAACATCTATGTTCGTCATACAAATGTTTGTCCTGGGTGGGAATCGAAACCACGACATACGGCGCATAAGGCAGGGTACTACCAACTGAGCTGTGAGGGCTGTCATTATATCAATCAATCATATATAAGAATGATAAGGATAACCATATTACTTGTATATTCTTATAAACAAAGTTCAATGAGCACTATCCTTTCCTGTAGAGTGGCGTAACGTGGCGTGACGTGGCGTGGCGTGGCGTTGCCATCCTCCCCTCAGTTGTTCCGTCAACATCCGGGAACAGACGCTATCTTCAACTTTGACAAACTGATCAGAGAAAACAAATTATAATTTGACCCTGTTAGACCCCTAGATAAAGATCATTATCATAATACCAATATAAATACCTAAAGTATAATACCTAAGTAGTCAATTATTACAAGGATCGTGCTCGCGAAAAAAAAGGAATCCCTCCATTAGGGGTTTCTTTTCTGTTCTTGCCCATGGAGGGTCGGTTAGGGTTTGAACAGGCATCAAACTTATCGATAAGTACGCGTGACCTTATGTTTTGAAAATTGACGTTTCCAAGCCATTTCTTTATGAATTCTATGGAAATAAAGTTTTTGACTTTGACTTTGACTATATAGATGCCGTGGCGTGTGGTCCGAGACAGCGATGACGTCGTGAATGCAAATTGCTACACCGACGACAATTGAGACCGTAATATATTCGGGGCCCGTCTGTCTTAATTAAACTCTTGCACTTTTCAGTACGGCACGCCGCCGCCCGCCCGACACGGTACCCGGGGGGGAGGGGGTGGGGGAGGGGGTGGGGGAGGGGGTGGGGCGCATACTAGATTTTTCAAGAAAATTTATTCATAGGAAAGAAAAAAGGATTTTTATAGTTTTATGATTCATATTTTATGAACAGCAGCTAACGCATTTAGGAAGAATAAACTTTTATTTAAATATATAACGCACAGAAAACTGTGAAATAAAGTAAAAGACAGGAAAAGCATTGTAATGAGAAACTATTTCTTTCACGTTTAGTTATCCAAGAGAGTTATCAATCCGGAGAAAATCATTCCGAAGAATACTTATCTCAAGCTTGAGCTAGCAGAGGGAATCTGGGTTTACGATTAAGACAGAAAAAAGGTGAAATAGTTTATCGTTGTATGTTTAAGTGGCAAACAGTTGCAAATCCAAACGTATAACAGAACTCCACATTATTTATTTATTCTTCCTTTTTAAAAATATAATACATAAAAACCATGTATTAAAGTTTTTACAAAACTAATTCTGTGCTGCTTATGCGGGACGAAACTGATCTAAATATACGCAAAATTGTCTGGATTTTTTCTGTACGCCAAATTAGCAAAACTAATATAAATGTTGATTTCCGAATACACAGATGTATTCTTTATATAAACGTTTTCCTAGTGTCTTATCAGTGGCGTTCTGTCCCCGAGTGTATATAATGTTTAAGGTGTACGTGGATTCTGATTAATATGAAATGCTCAAGCTTCCAGAGAAACAGGACCATTTGAATGTGGGCGTAGAATACAATGCTTAGAACACGTATTTCAGGGAATCGCTTTGTTGACATTCGTATAGCACGAGGACACAATGTAGTCGTGTCGTGTCGGTATGTATAACTACTGACGTGTTTACCGACATGATTACTCGGTAGTACTTAACTTGAGACGTATATATTATCCACCCCTCCGCTGTTTGCTCCCTTCTACCCGCCGTTCTCAAATATAAGTTGAAATATGTCTTATTCTACGTGAATATGCAAGAAAAACAGGCGATGCGATTCGATTTCAGATACACAATTAGACAAATAATAAGTCAAATAGTTAGTTGTTAAGTTTCTGTGATCATCATTTGATAATTACGGACTGTAATTTAGCCATATGGCACTCAGTAAAATAAATAAAAATAATATGATTGTATCGCAATTACTTATCAGCTCGTTATTTTACATGAATACAAACATATGTTTGTATTCATCAGAACAAGATTGAAAGTAAAATATGCTGCATATGCTGTGAAACTAATTCAACTAGGTAATTGTAGTCTTAAATATTTTGGCAATAATTGCTCGTTTTTGCATTGAAGTTAATAGGTAAATATTTTTTTGTAACTGCAATTACAAGTCCCGGGTTGACTTTAGACTCAACCGGGTTTGAATCGGAACTATCGGAACAAAAGGTAAATTAAGTTATGAAAGTGAAATTAATAACATGAAATTGAAATGCGAATAAATTCCACCTTAACTGACAATTTAAACCAAATAGATTTTATTTATAATACCCTTTACAATCGCGCATATTAGTTGGTTCGTTAGGGAAAGAATATCGCGGTGGCTTTCAGTGAGTCTGATTTAATTTCATGTCCAATAAAACTGCCCCCCTATGCCCCTTGTACCCCGCGTGCCCCTTACACCCCGATGCCCCCGCTTGCCCTGTAGGGGACTAGCGCTCGGAGCACGCTAATCTCATTTGGTCTATGTCACAGCTTACAATGATACCAGCCGGCTCAGTGTTTTTGCTTGTGAGGCGACTAAAAAATAGCAGATGGGCAGACTAGTTTTGTGCGGTTCCTTTTCACATAACACCAAATTGGACTACAGTTTTTGACTGTATGTCATTTATTTTATTTTATTTTACCGGTACACTTTATGGCAGAATATAGCGGAACAGTTGCAAAATTTAAAACAGCTTACTTCTACTTCAACAATATAACCTGTGAATAAGGTGAAAAGTATGATAATAATATGCTAGACTCTATCAATCATACTTATTATGGACTATCAGGGAGAACCCCGTAACACAATCAGAAAGCTAGCTTTAAATCACAACAAACAAAAAAAAAACAAACAAAAGTTACGGGATAACTGGCCTCGCAGCTCAGTTGGTTACTAACCCTACCTTCTGCGCTGTAGGTCGTGGGTTCGATTCCCACCCAGGACAGACATTTATATGACATTTGTAACATTGATGTTTGTTCTGTGTCTGGGTGTTAATATGTATTATATGTATGTATTTACAAAATAAAAGTATATAAGTATTATATCAGTTGTCTGGTTCCCATGATACAAGCTATGCTTAGCTTACTTTGGGGCTAGATGGCGCTGTGTGAAATGTGTCCACCATTATTTATTTATTTAATTGAACATGTTTATGTTTTACAAATCCAAAAAATACTATCACTTACTATTTGGGTTGTAATATAAACTTAACTTGTGATGCTATCTCATGAGGCGCTGTGTGAGAGCCGGCGGGCGCCGCGCCGCGTCGCGCCGGTCCGCGCCGCGCCGGTCCGCGCCGCGCCGGACCGCGCGCCGATTATGTTAAGAGAAACTGGTTTTATTGTTAGAATCACCAACCGACGGGCGCACAGACTGTCAGTGTTGCCATCGTGAATCTTGTAAAAAAATCAATCTACTTACATATTCAATGAAAACAAATGTTGAAATCAACAAATGGAAAATTCCTTGTCATATAAATGATATAATATGTAGATATCGAGTTACGAATTGGAGAAAAATAATATTTCCTCAAGTAAAGAAAAGTTTAAAGCACATTTACTCTTTTCAAAATATTCCTTTTGCAGGACCATTAAAGTATAATAAAAGCGTTAGCAAAGAGCTGACACAATAGTAACTAGTTAGCTGGCAACACCAGATTGTGCTGAAGAATAGATTAGTTTCTCTCCTTGTTAGCGGGGTAACATTAAATCGACAACTATCATCCCTGTCTGTTCCATTACAACTTCTAAAGACACCCTGCTGACATCAGTAAATAAACTTACAACTGATTTTTATATGCGACTATTTTAATTTTTAGTTTTTATGAATAACAAACTTCGATTTTTGAATTAGTTGTAAAGTTCGATTTCTTTTCAACTAAAGAAGTAGAAACCAATTGTATCATGATACTAGGCTTTATATGAAAAATTCCAATAACGAATCTGTGGTTCGCAGAAGGTCTACGGCGTAGCAAAATCTAAAGCGTAGCAGTGTCTACGTAAGCCTCATAACGCTGGGAACACATTCGTTGGTGATAAGAACGGGCTCGTATCACTCGTCAAACTGATTGATTGCATCGTTTACCACCGACGTAGATAGCTGGGCCAACGAGTGCAAATATTGTAGAGAGTGTGAACGCAAATAAACTCAAAATTACCGCAACAGTTCGTACCTCGGCAGATAGCTCGGCTGCTAGACTTTGAACATTGTCTTAAAAGCGCGATGACAAATATGTTGGCAAAATTAGAAGAATGGTTGAATCCCGCTTGAGATGAATGTGCAAGATATGTAACTGGGCTTGTGACTTCGGGAAATGTTGCCACATTAGTGCTCGGATTAATCAAATGACCCGTTTTCGATTGAGAATTGGGCAGATTTGAACTGTTAAGCTCACGATCGAGAATACGAGAGAATTACATTTTATTTATAAACACCTAAATGTTTTGATGTAAATTGATTTCAAATTATGATTTCCTGCAGATTGCAAATCATTGATTGATAACCGATACCAATAGTCATGAAGTAATATTTTCATCAGTTTTAAAAAGGAGTTTAAAATATACTACTCTACAAAAGTATTTATAATAATATTTTTCCTGATATAAAAACACGGAACCATTATTATTATTGTGTACAAGTCTTTATTTCTTTTGTCAAGTGTACAGTTTTGGCCTGAGCGTCTAACTGTATGTTTAATATAAATCCGTTATTACTCTGAGACAAAATGTGTAACATCCCTGAATGGAGGTGTTCAGTGACAAAGGGGGGATTTGATAGTCAGTTTCTTTTAGGGCTGTAATAGTTCAGTTTCTGATTTCCTCAAAAGGATCGATAGTAAAAGGGTTTTACTGTTAGTGAGCCAGAACTGATGTACTAAAACGAAGCAAAAATAAGGTTTCTATTTCTCAATGCGTTCCTGCACAAATCCTTTGTTCATTTGGAGAGTAACGTGAGGACTGGATTAGGGTTGGAGGCACATCTTGCTGCATGCCACCAGTCTATTCCTTTCTGACAATCAGAAACGTTATTAGTAATTACGAGAAAAATCTGCAGTCGATTCTGATGAGTGTGGTTGCTCTGAATTGTTTCTAGTTCTAATAACATAAAGAGGTTTCGAAGCAAAAAAATTCCTGAATAGTTTTAAGGAAACTTAATGATATTGTTTAGATATATTTTATTCATGCAATCTAATTTTGGCAAGGCCTTTCAACACAAGGTTACGCGAGTTTCCAGAACACGGCCACTTTATTTTTTTGTGTATTTATGTAACAGGTGGGAATCAAACCCACAACCAACCGAGCAGAAGGCAGAGTTAAAGCTGTGATGCAAGTCAAACAGAAAGTCCCGTAAAAATAGATCACTAAGTTAAAGAATATTTTTATTCTGTAACACATTCAAATATCACCCACCCTTAGTCTTAAATATTGTTGACTATTATTACAAAACACTTTGGAAATTCAGTTTTAACTTTAACGGTAATTAAAATTAAATGTTATAAAATTCCGTAAAATGTTTCAGATATCAATTGACATCCTCTTTATAAAATACAGGCCATGAAATGAAAATTCCCGTCTTCTATATTGCGTTGTTCACCTTACCCGTAAAATTCTTATGGGTGTATAATTTCAACGGCACTTACCGCACGGCGTTAACGACGGAGGAAGTTACCGGTTCTTATGTTTGTTCAAAGAAGAGTGTTACTTGATACTTTGATTGGAATTGAGTTATGGAAGTTTCTTATTATTATTCATGTTTATTTTCTATATACAATAAAATGTTCGTTGAGGGAGTATGAAAGTTTGCTCTCTTGGAAACAAATTTTAACCATTTTTATACGGAACACGAGTACTAATATCTTTATTATATTTACTTGCAGAAATTAAGTTGCACGGACTGCATTTTGCTACATTTGTACTGTACATCAGTGAAAGTAACCTTCAGCAAAAATAAAATAACCTTTTTAGAGTACTTGCTAACTTAGTTATTTTATTTTATTTATGTACGGTCTTCGATAAAATTAGTCGATTTATGGTTTGTTTTTAGGTTCCCGGAGCGCACTGGGTCTCACGCTTGTGTGCTAACGAGCTATGACAGGTTATATCATAGCTTACTCATAGCATCGTAACCTTCATAATATTACGTTTAACTTTATATTTATACTTCGTAGGATATTTTTTCCCGTGTTGTACAAATTCAGGTTAATTGCAAGAAAATGATTCTACTCATCGCAAGTATTTCAGGTTATTTTCAGGAATGTGTTTAGATTCTTCTTAACTTAAGATGATTAAGAGCAGTAGAACTCGCCAAGTTCGTCCTTAGAAGTACTGCCACCATGCCCATTTCTGCCGCCAAGCAGTAACGCGTTCGCGTTACTGTGTTCCGGTTTGAAAGGTGTGGTTGCCGGTGAAATTACAGGCACATGAGACATTACACCTTCACGTCTCAGAGTTACGGGCGCATACGATGCGACTTGGGTATTGTCGTACCTAGTAGGGGAGGACCCAAGTCGCATCGGTTGTTATGGGCCGAGGTTACCACTTACCACCAGGTGGGCCGTCGACTCGTTCCGTAATTAAATAACATAAAAAATCAAAAATTAAATGTGTATGTTTTTTTATGTTGTATTTTAAATCTGCTTTGAATATTTTAATTTTGTTCAAGAAGGGACGGACTAATTTTGTTTCGTAATTCGTCCGCTTGCTGTTTTAGATTTGTTTAGTTAAGTATTTGTGTATAGCGAAGAGAAATATTATCTGTGTGCTGGATTTTAAAAATCATTCAAAATTAATGCATCCATGTTTTGTCATGGAAAATCATCTCACCTCTTGTCGTTTACACGTTTTAGCGATAATGTAGTCCTCAATAATGAGACCAGTTACGATAAGTTTACCGATAATTACCATTTGTGTGAAAATTACAGTAATTAATTCGAAAATTCATCACTGCTTCTCCATACATAACTCAGCTAAAGCTTCCTTTAGTTAAAATAGGACAGATCATAACAAAATAGATACATATCTATTTTATAATAGCTTCAAAGCAAAGGAGCAACAAAAAAATGGAATTCTACATCTTCAGTGACACGGTCGTGATACCAGTGAACAACTTTAGTTCCACTATGAAGACTTGTGAGTAGTTCTCATGTAAAGTAGGCATGTACGAAGCACTTGTAAGTTCCACTGGGTTCAAACATTGTAAGAAGTTTATCTACACGACATAAACACCGATAACACAATGGGTTAACTTCCTTAATTTACTACAGTAATTACTATAAATAATAGATAGGTTGTACTGTACACAGACAGCAGAGTAAATGCAATTTTACCTTAATCATTTAAGGCACAAAATAGAGATCTTGTTTGATATACTACGAGTAAATTATGCGCCGATGAAATTTGGACTTTATTTTGACCTGGGTTCAAGTGCAATTTAGCTGTTCGAAATGATAATAGGAACAGTCCGGTCGACTGCTCGGTAGATGTTTAGATTTGCAATTCTAAATTTAAGCTTCGTGGGAATAAGGGTAATTTTTGTGTAACTATTCATATTTGGTGTTGAGGTCGAGTGCCCAAGGGGCCAGTAATATGTGCATTTTGGACCTTAGCGTAATTTACCTAAACAGGGAAGTTTTTGTGTTGGACGGCCGTTTATTTTTAGAGGCGGTTACTCGCAGGGTGTAATGTACTGCGAGCGTAATAATATTCAGACTCTACACGAGATCCGGTAACCATTTACGAATATAATGAAAATTTCTGGGAAATTTTATAATTATGCCCCAAACAGTGTGTACAGCTGTCGGTTAGTAACCTAGCGTCTGACCTAAAACGGTGGCGTGATTTATGTATATTTTGGGTACTAATTCATTGTACCTAATAAAATAAAGGAACTTATTAATACTGATCAATTAAGTCAAATATATTTCATAATTGTGATATTCTTAAGCGCTAGTGACAATCCAACTAGGTACATTTAATGCAACAACTTTTTCCTTATATTCTTAACAAAACTCCTTATTCCTGCAGAACGGAGACATTCGAGCTGGCTGCAGGGTGCGACTGCCGTAAAAAAGACACTTTGAAATAGTTTGGACTGCGACGGAGTAGGTACGGTTAATGCATCATGTGTTTTTTTTTATGATAAGTGCTTGAAGGTTTTTTTACTCAAATACACATACCAACTCGAATTCACGTTGATTTTAGACTAAAAATATTTATTGTGATGGCAGGAAGTGATAGACGAACCCGCCCTGCGCACCATGCGCGCGCACACAATACGTTGCACTCTACTCGATTAGGTGATATAATTGTTTTTTTAAGTTACTGAACTGCGAGACTAGTCGTGTAAAATGAGCCAGTCAATAGCAAGAAGTGATTCTTGGGTAATAGCATCGCCCGCGCCCTCCGCCGCCGGCCGCAGCGCCGATTTGCCTTGCAAATAGAATTAGGTCCTGTTTAACAGCCGGAAAGAACTTCGGGACACCTTGATAAATTCGCTTTCCAACTGTTACAAAGTTTGTCTTCTGGTTAAAGTTAATTATGGAGTAATTGGGGTGTCTTGCGACTTGAGTCGGGGTGAAATGTGTCCAATATTATAAAGTTGAAAATAAGTTTTAATACTTGAGCTAAGTTTTTTAAGCTTAACGCGACTCATCGCAACTAAACTTATGTAAATGGTTAATGTGAGTTTCATAGCTTGGATTAAACAATATTGGCATATAATTATATTGGCAATTAAATTTATGAGTTTAGTAATTTGCCAGTTTTATTCAAAACAGTTTTAATTTATACTCGAGGATCAGTTGTTTATTGGGTAATTAAGGCCGTTAAGCCTAATGGTGTGCTTAATATACGAATTTGAATATAGATCTAAAGGTCAATGTCGGAAAGTAACAGTTCAGCTGTTACTTTTGAAGAGCAGTAGAACTCTCGCCAAGTTCGTCCGGGGAAGTACTGCCACCATGCTCATTTCTGCCGCCAAGCAGTAACGTGTTCGCGTTACTGTGTTCCGGTTTGAAAGGTGTGGTTGCCGGTGAAATTACAGGGACACGAGACATTCCACCTACACGTCTCAGAGTTACGGGCGCATACGATGCGACTTGGGTCTTGTCGTACCTAGTAGGGGAGGACCCAGGCCACATCGCTTGTTATGGGCTGAGGTTACCACTTAACACCAGGTGGGCCGTCAGCTCGTTCCGTAACTGTATTACATAAAAAAAAAAAATGCTAAAAAGGAAAACCTTTGAAATTCCACAGGTCATAAAGAAGTGTAATTGAATATGACGTACTTACCTGAATTACCTTTGTGAGGTTGTCATACTGATATATTAAGAGAATTATACATTAACCGGCTAAAATCTGACTTATCTGAGAGCGGAAAGATTTATTGGTCGTCCACCCGCGATTTAAGTTGCTAATTGAATTAACCTCTCCGCTTAAAGGGTGGAAAAGAGTTCGAGCACCTTGAATATTTTAACTATGCTAATAAATAGCAACTTTATACTTCTTAGTTTGAATTCAGCTTCATGAGTTAAAAGTATTCGATGGATCAGATCAGTTTTGCATAACCTAACAGCGTCATTTGGTTCAAGGACATGTTGGTTCCCTCACGATGACCTCTTTAACAGTTTGAAAACATGATATTTCGTACAGTATAGCTGCTAGTCAAACCGAGTAGCAGTTTGAACCAACGACCTTCAGATTAATAGTCACGAGTCCGTACTGCTCATTTAATTAATATATAGCTACATACATGAGTCACTATATACTATATAATATTTCGTGCATTAAACTTAATTTAAAAGAAGAAAATTGTGCATGGATTATACAATTTCAAATAGCAAATTACTAAATTATTAATTAATTCCTTTTTAACTATTGAAAATGCGAGTGTAACATAATGAAGTATTAGCTTTTTTTTTATGTGATGCAGTTAGGGAACGAGCCGACGGCCCACCTGGTGTTAAGTGGTAACCTCGGCCCACAACAACCGATGCGACTTGGGTGCTTACTTACTAGGTACGACAAGACCCAAGTCACATCGTATGCGCCCGTAACTGTGAGACGTGAAGGTGGAATGTCTCATGTGCCAGTAATTCCACCGGCAACCACACCTTTCAAACCGGAACACAGTTACGTGAAAGCGTTACTGCTTGGCGGCAGAAATGGTCATGGTGGCAGTACTTCCCTGGACGAACTTGGCGAGAGTTCTACTGCTCTTAAAAGTTCTCTTAGGTATATAATTATGAGATAATATTACCTAATGTGATACGTATGAATAAAAAAACTCATAAAATTATCGAGTATTTCAAAATACAATTAATTATTGGTTCCAATTCAATACTCAATCATGCAGGGATTAAGAACCGAATAGGTACGAAGCAAATTGATATGGAAGCTATTTTATTGGCAGACCGGGTTTAGGTAGAATACTCAATAATTACCTGATAAATGTTAACGTTCAACAGTCAATTAAAAATAGTATTTTTCTTTGGTAAAAACCATAAAAATAAACATAAAAATATTAAAAAAAAATATATATATATATATATATATATATATATATATATATATATATATAACTAAATTAAAAATGTTAGTTTTAATATATGGAGTTATGTACCAGTACCAATGATTCATGATATTTTGTAACTGTGACATTTATTAGGCACTAATTCCTCATTAATTTACCTTCTAATATTTAACAAATTGGCATCGATCGGTCTGATGCAATTCATTGTATAGCTCTGAATACGGAGGTATTCTAAATCGAGCACCGACTTTCGAGCTCGGATTTGTAGAGCAACGATTTCCTCAAATGCCGATGTCATTCTATGTGTTCAAAATGTAACAAATAGCCATATTGTAATAGGGTTTTAATAGGCAGGTACAGTTGGTTCTAAAACCTAATATTTGTATGTAATACATATACGGAACGAGCCGACGGCCCACCTGGTGTTAAGTGGTAACCTCGGCCCATAACAGCCGATGCGACTTGGGTCCTCCCTTACTAGGTATGACAAGACTCAAGTCGCATCGTATGCGTCCGTAAATGTGAGACGTGAAGGTGGAATGTCTCATGTGCCAGTAATTTCACCGGCAACAACACCTTTCAAACCGGAACACAGTAACGCGAATGCGTTACTGCTTGGTGGCAGAAAAGGGCATGGTGGCAGTACTTCCCCGGACGAACTTGGCGAGAGATCTACTGCTCTTGAAATTCTATTGCTCTCTTGGTCAGGTGAACGAGTTCTTCTATAACGCTACTCACGTTAAGAGTCAATCGCCGTACACTGGAAAAAAAAATGTAGAATGTACGAACAAGTACTTACCATTAATACATTTTGTCATGCACATAATAGGAACATGGCGCGATAGCTTGGCCCTAGCATTTACGGTCCACTGCCGGTTTAGGGTCTCTCCGGGCCTTCGTAAGACGCGATGTTTTGTTTCGGACGATAATCGAGCTACATAGTCAGTGACACAGTGTATACAACTCGAATACTAAAAAAAAAGAGACAACGTACTAAAAAGACCACCTATCGTTAACAAACGTTTTCTAGCCTCAAAGGTTTGCTGGAAGAAAACTCTTTTTAGGGTTAAGCTCGCCTTTGTACATATTTTTTTATATATGTTAATTAATGTTTATTTTTCTGTGTACAATAAAGAATAAAGAAAGAGCGAAGTAATAATACGGACAACAGTCACAATTGTTTCTGGTTCGAAGAGTAATTAAAGCATTTTGTCCAAACGATGAGGTCCAGAAATTAGACTATAAATTTAACGTGAAATTCCGTTTACAATTTGAACAATGTTTGTGCATAATTTTGTTCGTAGTACAGAAGAAACAACACATGAAAAAAACGAACAAAACTAAATATCTCCGAAGTAAAACACTACATAATTAGTAGAAACAATAATTATTTCATGGAGCCAAAAATATGAATTAAGTCTTGTGAAATCTAACAATAGATACCTATGCATTCAGTAAGGCAAACTTCAGAAATGTATTTGATAATATTTGTATGGATTCTGAGTGATAATCCAGTACTTCTTAAGCTGTAGCTTGGCTATACTCCGTATTGTAGTTTTCTCCATTGAAATTGTTCGCAAGCTCAAAAGTAAAATAATTTAAGTTATTCTAAACATTTAAATGTCTCGGTCCTGTATTGAATGTTATGTGAATAAATCCATTGTGTATCTTATCAGCTCTAAATAAGTGTTTACTTTTTAGAACTCACTAAATCCACGTTTTTGCTCAAACATTAGATAGGAATCTAAGTTGTCTCACTGCGTTCGCTCGCACATTTCCCCCGAGACTCCCCCCAACTCCCCCGACTCCCGCCGACTCCCCCCGACTCCCGCCGACTCCACCAACGTGCTACAATTTACGATCCTCATTCTACTCGCCCATTTTGTTTGGCGAATTATTTCACCAAATTGTATGAAAAAACTTCTATGCAGTAAGTCACGGCTGACAGCGGGATGAGTTATGTGACGTATTTACATTATATTTGCTAAATAAGGACTGATTGTAAAGAGTGTTGAATAAGATGAGTGAGAGAAGAGGGAAGCACTTTTCTCCGCATAATTTTTAAGTAAAATATAGTATAAATGAATAAATAAATACTATCTGACAAAGTTTCAACTGACCATATTGTTATCCGATTTCGGAAATGAATTTTCTAATTTACAGTTTGAAGCACTTGTTATGTGACCGTTTTTATGAATAATAGATTTGATTTAATTGTCATCATTAGGATGGGTGACCATTACGAGTACTCCAAATGATTTCTGTAGAATTCTGGATGGCACGTAAATCTACATTTTTTTTTACACGTTAGTGATTTATAGTTTATTTTTTTTATGTAATACAGTACGGAACGACCCGACGACGGCCCACCTGGTGTTAAGTGGTAACCTCGGCCCATAACAGCTGATGCGACTTCGGTCCTCCCCTACTAGGTACGACAAGACCCAAGTCGCATCGTATGCGTCCGTAACTCTGAGACGTGAAGGTGGAATGTCTCATGTGCCTGTTATTTCACCGGCAACCACACCTTTCAAGCCGGAACACAGTAACGCGAATGCGTTACTGCTTGGCGGCAGAAAAGAGCATGGTGGCAGTACTTCCCCGGACGAACTTGGCGAGAGTTCTACTGCTCTTAAAGTTTTATATAATCTACGTTTTATTTTAATTTGTGAAACGTGGTATAGCATATTCAAAACGGATCTCACTTGAATGATTTTAATCGGCAGTCGTAGCTTCAATGAACTATTAACATATGATGCGATTGAATGCATCAATCACTCCACGCCAATCCAAACTAAAGTCACAATTGTATAAAATATCAAGATGATTTTTATTAGCTCGACTATTGAAAATATATATCTCACTCGGTGTACCATCGACGAAATAAAAACGCTACTGACAACAGTGACGTGAGAACTGAGGGCGATAAAGGAAGGCTCGGAATGTGAATGTGATCAAACTGTATAAAATACAAGGTAACAATAGTTTTACAGCGTAGGCACGTGACCATTCCGACACTAGTTTTATGAGGGACGTCATCTGGACTCAATGTCGTAGAGATACCAGCTAGGACACTCCAACAATATAGCTCTATCTATTCGAGTCACTGGTTCTGTCGAACCAGTGTGGTGAAAGAATTTTAAGTGCGCCTCATTGACATCCATATTCAACTGATAATAGCTTGAGTGTGAAAACACAATTAGTTATAATTCCGTGTCATTCTTTATCTCCAAATTTGTTTTGTTCATAGTTTTATTTTATGTTTAATTTGTTTTTACCGCAACACAATACGTATAGTATATAGGTTTAAGTATTAGCAGTAAATACAGATAAATTCAGTGAATGTCCCAACAATAGACTATGTGAAAACATTCTAAATGTGCGATTCAAAGCTTATGAATGCTCAAATTTGGATGCAGCAACTGACAAAGATCTTAAGAATACCCATGAATTTGCACATGCGACTTTTCTGGAACGAACGATCGATATGAGACTACTTAATTTTATAAAATAAATTCTGCCAACAATTCTTAAATTAACTCTTCAGAGTTGTAATGTATTATCAATAGTAGTGAGCTATCTCTCCTTTAAGTACAGCGAGTATAAAAGTGACTGTTTCGGAAAGAGTGAGATAAGTTTAATGTGGCTGCTAGTGTCCGGTCCCCAGACTCCAATAAACTAGTAAAGTTTTGATTAAAATGTAGATTTTCTTCAAGCTTTTTAACGTTCAACTCGGAAAGCGAGAGATGGACATGTACTGTATCTCGATTTAAAGTTGAGGAATGCTACATTACTTGCTACTTATGAGGCTCGCATGGTGTCTAAGGCGACACACACAGTGGGTAACATCCTGGGCGTGATTTTGTAATATTTTATAAATCAGTCTTGAGGCATAATCATTTCATTAAAAAAAAATAGGTAGTACGGTAACTGTTTATTTGATATCTGTGTTGCGATTATTGAAACTCATATGTGAATAACTGTGAGGTTATAAACGAGTTAGTTTTCTCTTTAAGAGGATAAAAAATGAAACAATATCCTATTTAGAACGTGACTAATGTGAAGTCTCTATAATCGAGTCAAAAACCGTGTAAATGTGTTCTGAAAACAGATGTGAAATGCGTCGAACAGCTCAATCAGTGGAAATTAAGTGATTTGAGTTAACGGCTGCACAACAATGAGCCCCATAAATTAAAACTTAACTGGATATGCTCGCATCAATGCGACGGACGGACGCCCGAAGTAATTTAAACTGTGCTACCTTCTGACAAGGTCAAGCATTGTTTGGTGATTGGATGCATGAATATTATCGACTGAATAATCGTGCAACACTTGACATCTACCGAGCAGAGTGAACTTTGTGACTTTGCCATTAGAGATCACTTGTGCCTTCACTAATTCTTTTCTTGTAAAATGCCTTTATATTCAAACGATTTATTTATAGCAACATTTATTTTTACATCGTTAATCAAAGTTTTTATATCACAAAATATATATATTCTTTAGTAACAATAAAAAATATAATCATTTTTACCATATACAATGAAACTAAATGAGTTATCTAAAGACAGACTCGCCACTCACTCGCCACTAAACTAAAATGAGTTATCTCGCACTTGGATGACATATTTATTCCAGTTAATTTGATTTAAAAACCATACTACCGAACCAATGTTTAAGGATTTTTTATGGAGCCAATCTGAAGGTCTTTCAAATAAAAAAATATTTCAAATATGTATGATTATTGTATTATAGATATGACGGCGATATGAGGTAATAAGCGTAAACAAAAAAAACAAACGATTTGATAACCTCCTCCTTTGGAAGTCAGTTGAAAATGAAAGCTCGTTTTTGTTTTGTGATTACCATATACACAAACAATGTCAAAGTCAAAGTCAAAGTCAAAAACTTTATTTCCATAGAATTCATAAAGAAATTGCTTGGAAACGTCAATATTCAAAACATAAGGTCACGCGTACTTATCGATAAGTTTGATGCCTGTTCAAACCCTATCCGACCCTCCATGGCGAAGAACAGACAAGAAACCCTTAATGGAGGGATTCAACGATTATCTATTTATAAATATGATAAAAGGGGGTGAAATTACAAGCACATGATACTTTCCAACTGTAAGTCTCATGGGACGAGGTGAAATCGAAGGGTGCAATGTGGATTGCCTAAACTATTAATATTTGTTTATCATTTTTAAATTCCTCTGATTATTTGCTAATTTTATGTTAATCGATGTAATTTATTTAATGCGGCATTAATAGATCCGTTTTTTCTCTGTTATTCTCCCTCAATGTAATTAACTTGCGTCGTCCATGTATAAATTATTGCTTAGTTTGATCGTGTCAAGGGCAGAGGCGTCTGCTCCTGGCGTCACATAGCTCGCACATACATACTGTTATGTAAAATAACAACCTGATATATAATAAAATGGTAAAGGGATTGGATTTCTTATATAATAATGTACACAATATTAACATTATAGAACTCGATTTAGGTTTTACTTACATACATAATGTTAAATTAAGCTTAGGTCTTAGGATTTAGTTCTATATTTTGAATACGCTAGAATTCCTAATAGAATTGTAATTTTAAACCGACTAGCGGACGGAGCTTTTATGAGTCTATTAAAACTACGACATATATATTAGACCACTAGCTGTTGCTCACGACTCTATCCGCTTGGAATTCAGTTTATCACGCTTTAACGCTTTCAAAGTATATAAAAAAACTCTGCTCTCTCTAAAAATATCTGCCATTGAAAGTCCCATCAAAGTTGGTCCAACCGTTTCAGAGATTAGTAGATTAGTAGGAACAAATAGACAGTCAAAACTTTTAAAATTTTTGGCACAAGTACCGTATACTAAACTTTCATATTAATTTAGTAAAAACCTATTAATTTAGTATAACAGACACTTTAATTTCATTTATTTTTATAGATATCATATGAATCGGTGGCTTTTTTTAGCTGCAATTTTAATATAAAAAAATATATTTTAATATATGAATAAGACTTTACGCGCTAAACACTTAACTACAATACGCATGCGCGCACGCACGCACGCACGCACGCACGCACGCACGCACGCACGCACTAATACATAAGTAGATTATAGTTGTACGTACTTATTTTGAATGCATCAAAAAACGCCCTCTCATTTATGTTTTAATATTAGTTACCTGATATTATACTATTATTTTTATCTTCTAAAATGTTTAAGTTGTCCTTGTTTGTATTACTTTATTCGGAGGAGAGCTGGCGATACAATATTATACTCCCGCCATATAGCATCATCGTGTCTCATGTTATTTATAATCTACAAAGTTAGCAAATAAATAAACTTAATTATTATTATAATTATATGTACATTGTACACTTTGTTTTTATTTTATGTAATACTGTTACAGAACGAGCTGACGGCCCACTTGGTGTTAAGTGGTAACCTCAGCCCATAACAAGCGATGCGGCTTGGGTCCTCCCCTACTAGGTACGGCAAGACCCAAGTCGCAACGTATACGCCCGTAACTCTGAGACGTGTAGGTGGAATGTCTCGTGTGCCTGTAATTTCACTGGCAACCACACCTTTCAAACCGGAACACAGTAACGCGAAAGCGTTACTGCTTGGCGGCAGAAATGGGCATGGTGGCAGTCCTTCCCCGGACGAACTTGGCGAGAGTTCTACTGCTCTTAAACTTTGGTGTCACGGTGGGTACAACAAAGTTGCACACTGCTACATTTTCTACCTCTCACGACTCATGTTCTATATTATGAGTATCCACGAGTGCCAATTATTAATTGTCGAGAAAACTTTATATGAGAAGACGTACATAAACAAAAGATTGAATGCTGATTAATATTTGCATTATACGAAAACGTAGCTGAGTTTCAATTGTCCACTAAATTCCTGCAAGAACTCGTAGAACCTGGTAATTCATGTAGCTGAGGTCAATGTAAATATTAACAAAAAGAACCGATCTTACGAATCGTATCAAGTTCTATTCCACATAGAAATAACGTTGAGAATGCTGTAAAAAACTAAAAATAATCATATTATGTGGACTTTTTCTTTGAATAAAAATAATCATCTAAGAATGTTGTATTATAAGTAAAATGCTTTCAATAACAAAAATAATCAGTCTACGACACAATAGAAATACCACCTAAATTAAAATAGCAATACGTTTGTAAGCCCTTTTCTCCAAAATATCGCTCAATCTGGCGCGCGGCACAGCATACGTAAGCGTTTGTACGGCTGAGGTAACACACACCAGCCCGTGGGCGGGCGGTGCTCGACAGGGCGGGCGCACATTACCATATATCTAACAGAACAACTGCTGCTATTACACTATAGTCCAAAGTCAAAGTCAAAGTCAAAACTTTTATTTCCATAGAATTCATAATGAAATGGCTTGGTCCGGTGACACATAACTAATAACGGTGATATAGATAAATACATTTATATAATTTCACACATCAGCGGTTTGTCTGAAACAATGTCCTTGTCTCTGTCTCGATTACTCAAAATATATAATTATTTCGCCAAACAGGATACACAGTATGAAGAATAAAATATTTACAAAACTTAGTACCTAGGTATAAAATGTGGTTTATCAAATGGCACATAATGCAATTGATTATTCAATTCCACTATAAACGGTTCGGGCTCAGGAAACATTAGAAACAGATGACACATTATGTCGTGATGTCTCAAAGTGAAGGACACAACGCGATGCAAGCTAGAGGGCGTTTCAAGTCTGGAGATTTTAAGTTGAATTAGTATTGCTATTTACCTCCTGAGTTACAGGAACAGAATAGAAAATATAATCGGGAACTAATAAAAAATAAATATTAAGCATATAATGAGTACTTCCAATGTTCCACAATAAAAATTTAATTTTAACAAAAAAAAATTTTTATACTTTTTCTTTATTAAAAATATTTTTAGTTGTATGTTTACTATGTTAACTATATTGATGTGCACGCCCACACGATAAGTCTTTTGTTATTTTTCTATAAAGTCGAAAAGATTCGTCGTTACGTGGATCGACAGAATTCGTAATGCAGGCAGCACTTCGACGAACGCAATTTGAAAGTCTAATGTCTGGAAGCCTAGTAATGTGGAGTGAGTCTTTGACTATCTGCTGTCTAGACTAGAACGTTCAAAAGTATTTGGCATGTTTATATCGTATCGTTTCTAGTGGGAACGCATGACGAATGATTTTGTCCAAAAAAGCGCTGGAATGCAATCGCGTCGACGTGCTCACTACTTTGTCACGTCTCCGTTACCCTAAGTGTAAAGTTAAAAGTGGAACAATCCGGAGCTGCCTCTATCCCTCTGACCTTGACCAGTATACAGTGTCGTGTAAGTTCTATCACCCCTTCCATCGACCTCTAGACAGCGGCTCGCACACGTCAGGAATCAAACTCCACACTCATTGAAAGTCACGCGACTGAACGCTACTATCCTCATAGACTTCGAGTGTTGAACCATCGACCACGATATTTATCTTGACCTTCTTAAGTGTCTCGTCTGAGTTGACTGATTGAAGTTTCCAAGCTATTTATTGGTAGGTAAGTTTAACTTTATGTCTATTGATTTGCACATTCAGTTTGTTAAACTAAAATTCAATGTTAATTATATAATTTGGTACCAAAATGTGTCTGTTTGTACCACAGTTTTATATAAAAACTATTTAAATAAATATTTATCTCAAAAACACTGAGTGCCCAAACAAACCCAACATTACTGTTAACCAAGATATAATGTTCATGTCACTGTTTGTAAGTCGTAAGTACGATTTTATTTCCTAAAATATCTGTTCTCATTATTATAAATTAAGACAAAACATACAGACCCTTGTGTGTATTGAAGAGTTTGTTTTAAAAGCTCTTGAGAGGGAATCGCTACCCTAATTTGGAGGTTTTGTGTGACAGGGTTATGTAAACAGACTTATTTGGGACATATAAGAAACATAATCAAAACACAAAAAATCAAACAAATAACATTCAAAGTTATTTCTGTGTTGAACAAATATTGTTAAGTTGTTCTGTGTTACATTCTAACAATATTTTAAAACGTATTAGCTATCTGGAAATCTCTTTATTTTTTATTTTTGCTTGCTTCTGGACCGTTTGATTTGCCCGCGTAGATAAATAAGTATTTAAATAAAATATATTTTCTATATTACTCAGGGATATTATAGCTTTTGTGTATCGTTTGTTTCTTGTAATGAAACAAAAGCTTTTAAAATTGATTTATTTATTTCAGAGAGACGTATGTATTAAGTAATTTCCATATGATACAAAACCTCGGATATAACCAATATTCTGTTTTTTCCACAAGTAATCATCATCAGAGTAGTAGAACTCTCGCCAAGTTCGTCCAGGAAAGTACCGCCGCCATGCCCATTTCTGCTGCCAAGCAGTAACGCATTCGCGTTACTGTGTTCCGGTTTGAAAGGTGTGGTTTCCGGTGAAATTACAGGCACATGAGACATTCCGCCTTCACGTCTCCGAGTTATGGGCACATACGATGCGACTTGGGTCTTGTCATACCAAGTAGGGGAGGACCCAAGTCGCATCGATTGTTATGGGCCGAGGTTACCACTTAACACCAGGTGGGCTGTCGGCTCGTTCCGTATCTCAATCACATAAAAAAAAAATGTGGCATCAGTAGCTAGAACAGATGCTTATTCCCATGGAGGTGCCATAGATGAACCATACAATATATTATCTGCAACTTTTATCAATGATTTGTTTGTTGTTGTTGTGATGTTACTTGTAGCCCATTCAACCTAAAGCCGTTACCAATTCAATACTGACGGATTCACAAAAGAAAATATTATATTTTTTGTCACCTAATCCCAAAAAAAACAGACATACGCAAACATAATTTCAAAAACAATCAATTTCACCCGGAATCACCCCCCTCGCAAATCACAATCAAACTGAAACAAACACTCCAAATAAAATATTCCAATTACCTCCAAATTGGGACTCGCTGTTTCAATTTCAAGGAGATTTTTACATAGGGGTGTTTTTGCGCGGAGTTACGTTTACACATCGTCACATACTAACTACGTATATAGGTAGGGGCAGCAATAGCTGGAACAGAGGCTTGTTCCCATGGTGATGCTATGGATTAACCATACTATGTGCAACTTTTTCTCAGTGAGGCTGCGGGAATACACCGATAAGCGCGGGGCAGAGGTTTGTATATAGTCAGCTGGACAGTTTCTTTACCACCATTTCATTACACACAATGTTTTCTCATGATTTTTACTTTGGAAGTTCAAACTGAGGGTAGTATTAGAACCTACGACCTACAGACCTTGTAGCCAAACCACTACCAACCGAGCTAACATCTTGTTTCTAAAAAGTATATTATAATAAATTGTTCATGTAAAACATGACTTTAATATTTAATTACAAAGTTATTAACGTTGAATTATAATTCAGTTTGGAGCAGCCTACACGCTCTACTTATCTTTAACGATAAACAAAAACAAAAGAAGAGGTAAAACGTGTATCTAGCGTTGAAAGCTGTTTTACATAACTAGTTTAGGTTTTTCGGTAAATTCTTTGCACAAACACAAATAAAATATTGGAGATGTATTTTTAAATAATTATTGTACAATATTTCAACAAAATTACTGAATACATAACAATACAATACTCCTCTAATATCAGATTCAATCAAAAATCAAAATATATATACAGGGTGTCCGATAATGAATGGATAACCTTGAAATGGGTCTTAGTAGAACTATTGGGCATTCGGAAAAAAATATCAAATAAAAAAAACCAAGTAGTATAAAAAAAAAACAAAATAAAACAAAAAAAAAAACAAAAAATCAAAGCATCGATATTATTTAAAAAATACATATCTTTGATAATACTTGGTTTTTTTTTATTTGATATTTTTTTCCGAATGCCCAATAGTTCTACTAAGACCCATTTCAAGGTTATCCATTCATTACCGGACACCCGGTATATAGAAAAGATATTGTAAATGTGATCGATCATGTCTTTCTAGCAATCATTTATATCTATAGCGTTCTACAATGAGATAAATTGTCGTGGGGGTTAAAAATAAATGAAATACCCGCCCTGACACAGCACCATATATCACCAGATACCGACAACAGATGCATTGTCCCGCGGGACACGTTATGAACGCACCTTTACACATTGCCTGATACAAATACCCTATCTAACAGTGTCACTCGAAAACTAACCATGCGCCCTCGCATATAGGGTATCAGTTAGAAATATTACAATGTGCATTACATTTTGTCAAAGCATACATAGTTCGAGAGCAACCAGTGATTTTACATCATAACAATAGAAAATTGTTTCATAGTTTATATAGAGGTATAAAGCTTCTTCTTCTTCGAGTCACCGGTTCTGTCGAACCAGTGTGGTGAAAGGATTGTAAGTGCGCCTCAAAGAGGCTCCTTTCGTGCACTCGACACATGTCTTCGAATTTTTAGTTCTAGGACATGTCGGTTTCCTCACGATGTTTTCCTTCACCGTTTTGAGAACGTGGTATTGCGCACATAAATATTTCAATCGAAACACTCATAGGTGCACGTCGGGATTTGAACCGGTGACCTCCAGATTGAAACTCAGGGGTCAGTACCGCTAGACCACCACACTGTATATACCACGCTGTATAAAGCTGAAATCGTATAGCGGTCAATTGTTTTTCAATGTTAATTTATGTAAGGTAATAATAACAAAGATATGTTTGAAAGAGTCGCGCAGCGCCCGCCCGCCCCACTACTTCAACCACATCTGCTGTACCTTTAGAATAGTTTTAACTTGAAACAGTTATTTTTAATTTGAAACAAAAACTGTTGATCTTTGTTTTCATGAAAATATTGTTAATTGAGAGTTAACACCTGTTAAGACACGATACAAAGATTAAAGTGAATTTAAAAATGTACTGGAATTAATAACGGTGTAAAGAAAATTGAAATAAGCGTTTTCATCAAGGGTTCGATTGCGGGATTTGCTCAGTGTTAATTGTGTTAAAACTGCATAATATATTTCATACTACTACTACAGATAAAGTAACCACTATTTGATGAAGTCTCTCGGACTATCGTCGTAACAATACGGGGTCTAAATCCACTAAACCAGTAGATGATAAATCACGTGTAATATATTTCACCTATGTTAATCGTAGGTGCTACAGCATTACTAGGTTCCAAGCCATTTCTTTATGAATTCTATGGAAATACATACACACATCTGGGTTGAAACTAAAGAACTCTGGATTGAAATTTGATTTCCGTATCCGGCCATCATACTGCGACATTGAAATTCTCTTACGGTCTACGGGAAATGACCACAACCCTTCAGTAAGATTTGAAAATCTAAATGAGATTTTGAAATTGGAATTCAATTCTGTGTAATAAAGAAAAACAAAGACAGACTCTTCACACTTTCAAATAGAAAATTTAAGCAGTTAAACTGTATAGTAGATTTAGGGTGGAAATTCCAGTTTACCAATCATCTTATTTTAAACTCACAGTTCTATTTATTTTTTATATTGAACCATCTAGAAACAGTAGCCATTGGGAAATGGACTCAAAACGTTGTGAATAAGGTTCAAATTAGAATGTTAAGCGATTACATCCATTGTAGCAGATTATTCCCCAATGCAATAAGATAGCGGCACCGAGGACAGCAGCAGGGCAATGCCGCCGATAATCACCAATGATCCTAAATAATGCACGTACCTATATGTGACGCAACGCGACGTGCGGACAGGGAGAGGATGGGTTGCCACACGTGTTTCTTCTACTTCAATCGCCTTTTAGATAATACTTTATGAAGATTTACTGAGGAGAGTTTGTTTAGAATATGTCAATGACAAATGATTTATTACATTTGACTTTTCTTGTGCCATGTTTACATTAATTGGACAATGCGAGACTAGTTCTAGCAAGCATGTCGTTTAAATAAATATTTACGATAGTCCTTTAGTAAATGTGCTATATTAAGCCTGTAATAACAAAATTACTAGCGAAAACTCTTGCGAAAACGGTATCAGCATTTAACAAACAACAAATATTCTCTTAGATGTTTTATGTTTGAATGAAAAATTAAATAAAACCATAGTGTTTATGATAGTGATTGTAAAATCAGCTTTCTTATGTATACATATACACAATTGAAAAAATATGAAAAATAAACATAAAAAATAACAAAAGAATAACAAAAGTAATGGGCGATCTCGTCGGTTTGAAGTGATCTCTTCCAGACAGATATGCCTTATATCCTGCCTATACAGGATGTCCGGTAATTAATGGATAACCTTGAAATGGGTCTTAGTAGAACTATTGGGCATTCGGAAAAAAAATATCAAATAAAAAATTTCTTTATAATTCGTGAACATACAAATAAATATTTTTCAAACTGAAAAGATTGAATATACTCGTATGTATCCGTATATGTGTTCATCAAAAATTCCCCCACGCCAGCACACAAAGGTAGTGGAAGCCAAAATCAGTGGCGCGACTCCCCGCTTTGTGCCCGAGTCACGCGTCAAACACACGCCCTTTGGTTACAGCACCCTATTTAGGCGTGACTAGGCTAGTTGCCGAAATGGTTATACTGCCTGCCGGAAGCTAAAATGTGGTATTTCTGTTCAATTTTTTACAAAGAAGCGGCTAGTTTTAATACTCGCTTTCTTACCCGTTATTTTAGTTAATATATACACAGAGAGTCATAGTGTTTTGTATAAATTGCCTAGCAAAGTACAGGTCTCACAGAACTACCTAAAATTAACTAAATATTCATTACTCAAACGTATTTACACAAAACGATGTAAAAGTACTTGTAGTATCATTTTTATTTGAGACATGGTGCCATGAGATGCGATACATTTTTACTGAAAAGTTAACGTCCGTGTAATTTTAGCGTGAAAAGTTACTAACTGGGGTTAGTTAATATAAATTAGCGTCAGGTTCTTTATATTTTATTGAATATTTTATATATTTTTATTGAAATGTAAAAACTCTTGAATTAATTAATTAATGTATGTATGTAATTAGTTGGTTAGTGCGTACTCTACGTTAAAGGCACTGTATTATTAATAGGTACTTAGCCCACGCAACTTAAGCCCCGCCAGCAGAGGTAGTCTAGAATAAAGCATTACGCACAAAATATATATTAATGAACACTTGGCATTATTATGGCCGTTTAAATGAACCGTTTAAATGAATACTTTTCACTCAATATTTGAGAACATTTACATTTCGAGGTGAACGACGGTGTAATTGACTTTCAACGAAATATAAAGATCTCAATAAGAGATCACGTACCTACTATTAAAGCCACAACTTTCTCAATATTGATGGACGCTGTCCGGAGATCATCATCATCATATCAGCGGGTAAAAGTCCACTGCTGAACATAGGCCTCCCCTAAAGATTTCCATTTTGAACGGTGTTGAGCCACCTGCATCCACGGATTTCCTACGATCCTGACTATGTCATCAGTCCATCGGGTAGGTGGCCGCCCTACACCGCGTCTGCCGGTTCGTGGTTCCGGAGATGCCAAAGCTAAAGTCTACAATTTCCATTTACTTTCTCAAGAGGACGCACAGATCAACACAATTAATTTAACTGAATTCCATGGAAGTAGGTGGAAGTTTTAGCTGAGTATATAATGTTTATTTATTTTTACTTACGATTGCATGCAACTAAATAATATTTTATTTTTTATAGCCCCTTGTTTGCGGCTTTGTAGCCGTTCTCTTTTCTTTGTGTTTATATGATTAAGTTGTCGACTTCATGTCGTCATGCCAACTGCTACACAACTTGAGTCCTACATTTGTAAGGTATAGGAATACCCAAGTCATACTAAGGTATGACTTGGGCATGACTTATAGCACGTGTACCTCTGAGTCTTAATTGTCTGTAATTTCTAGAATAACTTGTAATATAATATTATTTGGACATAATATTTTTTTAATGGTGGATATTTCTCACAATGCCTTCTAGCCCCAAAGTAAGCTAAGCATAGCTTGTGTCATGGGAACCAGACAACTGATATAATACTTATATACTTTTCTTTTGTAAATATATACATATAATACATATCAACATCCAGACACAGAACAAACATCAATGTTACAAATGTCACATAAATGTTTGTCCTGAGTGGGGGATCGAACCCACGACCTACAGCGCAGAAGGTACGGTTACTAACCAACTGAGCTATGAGGCCAGTCAATGTTGTTTTGTATAAGCCGAGGCTTTTACGGCGAGCGCTGAGTGCGGTCGAGTTAACATTGATTTTCAATGCAATTGAAATATGAACACCTTTGAAATATTTATCCGTCACTTTGGTTTCAAACATCACCAGTGGCTTTATTAACATAATACCTCGCGATTTTTTTGATAAATAAAAAATATATCTTACCCTAAAGTAAGGTAATACATTACGCGGGTTCTTCTGTAGATAAGTGATGGATTATGTACCTAGTCAATATTTGAAGTCAAATTCATAATGGGTAAAGTCATAGTGGCTACTGACAACTTCACAGCCACTACAACTTTGGAAAATTTCTTTAATTTCTTATCTGTTTCGTATCATATTTTGTTCAAATCTTGACGCAGTGTTTAAAGATTTTAACGAGTCTAGAATTACTATATAAATGATACATTCTCTGGTTAGCTTTTATGTATTTTTTGGTGTACAGATTAAATTATAATATAAGTTAACAATTATTGATTATTTTATTATTGAATATATTATATTGATTAATAAATTAACTTTTTCACTTCATCCCAAAAAACACGAGGAGGTTCGTACTCAGCCGCATTGCAGTTTTATTAAGTCGGCAATTTCATTACAACAGTAATTTGCATAAATATCAGTTTATGTTGCTGCTCCATATAAATTGAAATCTATAGAACAGATAAATCCATATTGCATTTTATGAATGTCCGAGTGGTGCAGTGCCGATGAAAAACATATAACTAAGTCCTCAACTGCAGCGGTAACAGCTGTAGGGTACTCAATAAAATAGTCCAGCTGAAGTGGTTTACGCATGGCAAGTAGCACATGGAGGCTCAGTAAATGATGCAGCTTTAGTACATGGTTTCTGTACTGTACCATGAAAGGGCTTAGCTACCGCTGCCTATGATACGGCTAGTTTAAAATATCTTTGCGGTAGCAAGCTGTAAGCAAAGTGGAAAACTGTGTCCTTGTTGAGACATGAAGGATTACCCGCCACACACCCGCGCCTCTAACCCTAACGAGATTTGTAAATGCCCTAGCTACCCAGTTTGCCTGGAGCTGGTACCGAATGTGTCCAAACAGCACTAAATGAAGGTGATTCACCTATTTACCCGTAAACCTTGTATATTGTTACTCATAACGATTTACAACGGATATTCATTCCAAGCTCCGCCATATTTGTTTCAAAGGTATCGCTATTTTTCAAACGTTCCGGTTTAGATCTATGCACAGCTAGTGATTTACGAGTTTTATTTAGTGCTTGGAATAAAATACTTTATCCGCGATAGTAGATAGGGGCGATCGGGCCGGACAAATTTGAAATTACACCGATCTGATAAAGCTGAAATCTTCGGTAAAAAATTGCTGCTGAATGCTGCACTGTGCCGGAGAATGATTCTGTAACATACGTGGTAACTTTTATTTAAGCTAATTGCTTTAAAACTGGATGATGTACGAAGTCTCGATTTGTTTACGTTACAAATAAATATTTTTAATGTCACGTTTTCTTGTAGTAATATAATAACGAAAAAGTTACAACGATAAATATTAAAATCTATTATCTATTTGCAAATTAACATCCAGTAATGAATAGCAGTTCAATATTTTGATTTCAATATTATTTATTAACTAAATATTGAGGCTCCCATATAACGGAACAGTACAATCCAAATTAAAATCAGAATGGAATCACAAAAAACACTTTGCAGCTTTGTGACTTGGATCTGCTTCACAGATTATAATAATCTAAGCAAACACAGGGCTCATCAGACGAGCGTGAAATCCCGATTTAAATCGCAATTCAATTTGCGAGATATACAAAGCTCTCGTAAATTGAATTTTGACCCGATGGTTCAAACAACTTCGTGCGACTACCTTCTCTACCTCATCACTTTAGATAAATACTGGATAATGGAAAGAAAGTTATTTCGATTGGCTTAATAGCTCAGTTGGTAGTAACCCCGCCTTCTGCGCTGTAGGTCGTGGGTTCGATTCCCTCCCAGGACAAACATTTATGTGACATTTGTAACATATATATTTGTTCTGTGTCTGGGTGTTAATATGTATTGTATGTATGTATTTACAAAAGAAAAGTATATAAGTATTATATCAGTTGTCTGGTCCCCATGACACTAGGTATATTTTGCTTATTTAGGGGCTAGATGGCGCTGTGTGAAATGCCCACCAGTATTTATTTATTTTATTTATTTGTACCACTAGTACTACTTTTTTTTGTTTGCAGGAGTCACCAATCATCTCTCTCTGAACCAGTGTGATAAAACAATTAAAGTGCGCTTCGAAGAGGCTCCTTTTCAGTGCTTCACATATGTTTTCTAACTTTGGCCATACTTTTTTCATAACTTCTGTCATTACGCTCTCCTTATTAATCTTATATGTATCAGTATCCCTGCATTCGAAGCGTAAACATTAGGATGATATAATACTACACTACATAATGCCACATCTACCCTACCGTACATATAAATATATATGTGTATATTATGTATTATATATGACGACCTCACAGCTCAGTTGGTAACTCTGCCTTCTGTGCTGTTGTTCGTGGTTCAATTCCCACCCAGGACAAACATTTGTGTGACGAGCATCTTTGTTTGTTCTGTGTCTGACTCTTAATATGCCTTTATATGTATGTATTTACAAAATAAATGTAATAAGTATACTTTTTTTTTATGTAATCTAGTTACGGAACGAGCCTACGGCCCCACCTGGTGTTAAGTGGTAACCTCGGCCCATAACAACTGATGCGACTTCGGTCCTCCCCTACTAGGTACGACAAGACCCAAGTCGCATCGTATGCGCCCATAACTATGAGACGTGTAGGTGGAATGTCTCATGTGCCTGTAATTTCACCGGCAACCACACCTTTAAGTATACTATTAATACACTGTGTGAAATATCCTCGAATATTTATATTTATGTGTTATGACGATTCCGGTTAATAGATCAGTAGAGGGTACAATTAATTATTCAACGTAATTCAGAGATATGATACTAATATGATTTGTATAAGATTATGTCTCATTTTATCACTAAATTCGTCACTGAGTAACACTAATCTAACGTGTTTCATGTACCCACGTAAAGGGATTCAGTTGGTAAATGGATTTTATTTAATTTAAACTTAAAATAAAGTTCTCAAACTCAAAATATTTCAGACAACAACATTGTTATATAGAACTGTTCTTAAATTATTATTTATCATTTTTAAAAAGTCTTTTTATTAAAATGGTGTCAAGTCTGTTGTAAGATATAGATAGTAGAGTATATCAGAATTTATTTTCTGCCATCTTCATCTAGAAAGTAATGTTTTTGAAGAAGTTTTTCTTTTGCAAAGAGGGCATAGTATCATTATCAAAGTATTTTAAGTTTTTCTTAAAAGAAAAACTTCCATTTGAGTACATGACCAGTAGGTACCCCTGGCCCGCATAGCTCAGCTCGTTTGCGGACTCAAAGGCAAGACTATCTTTGTCTGGATCTCGGGTGGCGCTGACTCGGTCAGATTATACAGACCATTGAAACTTTCAAAAAAACATATTTTAAACTAGATTTATGTCACTTGTTTTATAACTAGCTCATAGTTTCTGGCCAGTCTTCTCTTAGGCATTGATGCACCATTTACCACGTAGATGTGGTAAGTGGTGTACTGTTGCCATTATTTTCCACGAATAAATTAATGCTCTCTTTCCTTCAGTCTTAATCAGTACAATCCAGCACTCAGGAGAAATATATTGTTACCAAAATTATTGTGTAGGCAAACTACATTTTAAAGGCTAAAATATTGTTTAGGCTAGAACATATTAGCCTATTAGGAATATTATAAGTTTTGTTCCAGGACTGTTTAGTTTTTTTTTTATGTGTTACAGTTACGGAACGAGCCGACGGCCCATCTGGCGTTAAGTGGTAACCTCTGCCCATAACAACCAATGCGACTTGAGTCCACCCTTACTAGGTACGACAAGACCCAAGTCGCATCGTATGCGCCCATAACCCTGCGACGTGTAGGTGGAATGTCTCTTGTGCCTGTAATTTTACCGGCAACCACACCTTTCAAACCGAAACACAGTAACGCGAACGCGTTACTGCTTGGCGGCAGAAATGGGCATGGTGGCAGTACTTCCCCGGACGAACTTGGCGAGAGTTCTACTGCTCTTAAAGAATTCAGACAGGTAGTAAATAAGACACGAAATTAAACCGAAATTTTAAAGCACTTGCGGTTAAATCAAGAGTACCTTGTTAAGTGGCAATATATATACAGGTGGTATTAAGTTAACTGCTAAGATTGTTGCCACAATTACTGGCTTATCTCGAGGCCTATTGTAGCGAGCGCTAGATTACTCTGACGGATGCTTGAGATTTCATCACAGTATAGGCGATGTTCAGTAGCACAAGTCTCACATACAAAATAAATAAATAAATAATGGTGGACATTTCACACAGCCATCTAGCCCCAAAGTAAGCTAAGCATAGCTTGTATCACGGGAACCAGGCAACTAATATAATACTTATATACTTTCCTTTTGTAAATACATACATATAATACATATTAACACCCAGACACAGAACAAACATCAATGTTACAAATGTCTGTCGATATATACAAATAACTGTCGATATAGACTATCATTATTAGATTAGTAAGTCACTGTAAAAATTACATGGCATAATATGAGAGTCCTGTCAAAAAATTTAAATCATTTAAAAAACAATAGTCGGAAGGGAAAATAAGAAGTTAAATAATTAAAAATGCATATTTAAAGATCGAAACGATAAAATAGAATTTCTGGAACAAATGTGTAGGACGAAAATTGAACATCGACAAACAGCTATATACAGGGTGTGGCGTAATGAGTGGATAATAGGGTACCTGCGGGTAGGGGCCATTGTGGCGGTTCAGAAAAATATTTGTTATGCTCAGTAAAAGTGCCTCGGTTTTCGAGATATTCGACATTTTCGAAGCAAGTAAGCAAGTAAAATTTTAGTGAAATCTTATTTTAAAAACATAACTGTGCTTGTGTTATAAAAATAATAGTTTCCATTCGATAGCACATCTATCCAAGAATACTATCCAAAAAACAGATAGAAAAAAAAATTTCATTTGCAGTCTGGGCGCCAAAAATAGTGACGAAGGGTGAAATATTTCTTAAATTTCGAAAATGTCGAATATCTCGAAAACCGAGGCACTTTTACTGAGCATAACAAATATTTTTCTGAACCGCCACAATGGCCCCTACCCGCAGGTACCCTATTATCCACTCATTACGCCACACCCTGTATATTACTTTATATTTTTTACTTCATATTTCATAATAGTACCTTATAATCGAACTAAAAAATGTAATTGAATTGTTATACTGAATTTGGATTTAGTTTTGGCCCATAACTCTTATGTAAGCTGTGGTGAGTTTAACGCTAGCTTTGGGACCTGGTTTATCATCTGAGAAACGCGTAAAGATTGCAGGAAGTTATTTTGGCGGGAAAACGGACCGTTCGTTGTCGTATTTGCGGTTGGAGATGGGATTGGCTAGTTTGTTTACTTTTAGAACCCGCTGACCCAGTTAAATAAATTTGGTTATTTTCAGTTTCCACTCCAATTGCAGGAAGAATACAGCTAATTGACGGTTCGTTATCAAAGACGAATAAGGCTTGCGAAAAAGATTTGATAAAAGGCCGATGGAATATCTAACGCATCCCAAAAATTTACATATTCTTTTATCACTATTAGGTTTGGCAGAAATTTCAATATATCCAGACTCATATTGATGATTTATTTGATGAAAATGATTCGTTAAAACTTAACCTGGAAGTATTGCTACCATACCCATTTCTGCCGCCAAGAAGTAATGCATAATGTATTGCTGTTTGAAAGGTGTGGTTGCCAGTAATATTATAGGCACATGAGACATTCGACTTTCTCGTCAGAGAGCAATGGACGCATACGATGCGACTTTAAGGTACATGTTTTTTTTTATGTCATTAAAGTGAGGAACAAGCTGACGGCCCACCTGATGTTAAGTGGTAACCGCCGCCCATAGACAACAGCAATACTGCTTGAGTCCTGTCCATAGTACGAGATGACTCAAGTCGCATGGCGTTGCGTCCATCACCTCGAGACGGGGATGTTACGTCTCATGCGCCAGCAATTACACCGGCACCCACTCCCTTCCACCGGAACACAGCAACACGAGTGCATCACTGCTTGGCGGCAGATTACCAGGTGTGGTGGCAGTACTTCTCCGGGCGAACTTAGCACAAGTTCTATTGCTACTTTGGGTTGCTCTTTTTGCACTACCCGGGCGACACGTGTATGGATTCAAAGGGTAATCGCATACGGACGCGAGCAACTTGGCAAAGTGGCCTTATTTATGCTTAAGTTTTGTTTTTTAATGCTGTATGTTGGTATAAATGCGATTTTGTCTTAATTATATTTATCTTTAGAAGTCCATATATTCGAAATATGAGTTGTAATACCAATGTCAAAGTCTCACACTAAAAGTAGTGGCAAAATGTCCTCACATTCTTGGTGTAAGAAAGTGTACCATAAAACGTACATTGATAAGCGTATAGTGAGAAAACAAGCCCAAATAGAAGAAATCAACATACGCCGGAATGCATGTATTTAGCATAAAAAAACATCGCCCCAAATCACATGATGTCATGTAAATCCGCAGTCACTCCACATTCGCCCCGCGCTCTATAATTCAGCATCCGATGAATTATTCACGTTCCAAAGACCAATTGTTTACTTTGCCTCATTGTGTTCACATTTGACCTCACATACACGTTCAGGCGAAAACCGACTCAATCACACAAGTCCAAGGTTCACAATCCAATGCTGGATTTAAATACATATTATCGCCTGAGACTGTGGCCGGTGAGAGCTGTGTGGCTATCGAAATGATTCTTTATCTAAAATCATCTGTAATGTAATTTAAATCATTCAATATTTATCATCTGTTTGGAGTTTACGTTCATTTCCTTAATGCGAGTTAAATTTTCGCATTCCATTTCCAGCGAGTGAAACCAAATCCGTAAATTTTGGACGTGGATTGATTTCATTCAAATAGTTTTATCCGTTTTCAACTGAAGTTATGATTTCGAGCGATTGGTTTAATGATACTTTTATATAAATGCAATACATATAAAACCATTACAAAAAACTCATTTCGTTTTTGCAAAAATTCTCATTTTATAACTAGTTCATAATTATGGACAAAATTCAATACGCCTTAATAAGTGACAAGAATATCTGGTATAGAACTATATGTTGTGCGCCTTGGTGTACCTGTGGGTAGGTACAGGTTGACACCAACTGAGTGTACAAATACAAAATAATGTATGAACTAGACTAGATGTTGTAAGATCGAATAAAGTCTAAATTAATCATTCACCTTGTTTTTAAGATATCTGTGTGCTAACTGTGTGGTTCTTATTGTACAAAACAGTCACAAAAAAGTAACTACTAGAGATATTTAGTAACGGATAAGGATAGTACTAACACTATACCTAAAGGTGCATAATTATTTAACGACCAAAAAATTACATGGACCAGCCCTAAGGAGTTTCCTGCCGAAGCGAACCAAATACATTTATGAAAAAGTTAAATACTATTTCCAAGTTATTTATTAACGTCAAAATATAAAAAAGAAACAATTATTTGTATTGTACTATGTGCGGGTAACGAAACTTGACCGTTTTATCATCTTTTGTATTGTTTCAAAAGAAACGCGAAGAAAAAAGAAAATATGAAAGGACGTGATAACTCAGCAGGACACCTTTCTAAAAATAAGTTGGGATTTATACTCGGGCGATGAAGAGAGTGCGTCCAACACGCCCCGAGCCCCGCCACGCCACGCCGCGCCACGCCGCGCTGCGCCGCGCCACGCCACGCCACGCCACGCCGGACCCTTTGACCACTTCATTACTTGAGAGTAAACCTAGACTATTTCATTCTGAGTATTTATTGTAATGAATTTTCATGATCAGCTTTATGGGAACAACTAACAAATATTCTTTTACAAAACTGAATAATACCAGATAAATTTTACTTTGACTTTTCCCGCACAATAATATGGTACCGTATTGTTTGTAATTAATTGGACTAATAATATTATTATAATTATGTAGTTTGTTTATTGTTAATTGAATTTTATTTATTTATTTATTTATTATTATTATTATATTTTTACATTGTCCTTACAGTCTATATACCAATGCGACAATGAAAACTTTTAATTCTAGTTAGTACAACAATATTACAAAAAGAAAACGAAAAAAGTAAACTAACCTAATGACCCACATAAATAATGCAAGGCAAATATTTATGAATTGAATCTTCCTTTGCCTCGTGAATATAATATCATGAGAATATAATCGACTTCTCCGACTACTGCACTGCAGGCTGTGGGTTTGATATCCAAACCAGGACAAAGAATTATGCGAAGAACTAATATTTTTCTGTTTGGGAACACAGGGAGACCAAGTTGCCCGCGTCCGTATGTGATAACCCTTTGAATCCATACACGTATCTCCCGGGTGGTGCGAAAGGAGCAACCCAAAGTAGCAGTAGAACTTGTGCTAAGTTCGCCCGGAGAAGTACTGCCACCACACCTGGCAATCTGCCGCCAAGCAGTGATGCACTCGTGTTGCTGTGTTCCAGTGGAAGGGAAAGGCCGGCGAAATTGCAAGCGGATGAGACGTAACATCTCCGTCTTGAGGTGATGGACGCAACGCAGTGCAACTTGAGTCATCTCTTACTATGCAAAGGACTTGAGTGGTATTGCTGTTGTCTATGGGCGGCGGTTACCACTTAACATCAGGTGGGCCGTCAGCTCTTTCAGTCACTTAAAAAAAAAACTGCTTCTGTTGCGTCAAAAATCAACTAATATCACTGTAATTAAATCAAATTTGAAAAATTTGAAGTTTGACAATACAGTTTTCATGATATATGAACATGAACAAAAACGTCATAAAAATGGCCACTATTGTAATATAACAAAGTGTTTCAGAATACAGCCTTCTAAATGTCGAACAGACAGACGGACATACACAGGCACCCATCCTGTGAGTATTAAGTAACGGAGAACTTCACTCAACTACTATCCTATTGTGATTTTTAGTAAACAATCCTACACGCCTTCAATTCAGGTAAGATGACGAATTACCGTTTGTCACAATCCAGTCCCTAAACTTAGCTAACAACCGCAGTGGGCGTGTATTCGCACGGAGTAATTACCTCGTGGTAATTACTCCGGCTTGTTTACACGACGTGGTAATTACATTACTATGAAACAGTTGGAAATCAATTCTGATTGCAGAAGTTTGATGGGCGCATGCCATACAAGCATTAGCCAGGATTGAACATGGTTGCTTGTCTTGGTAATTATACAGTTGACGATGCAATCCAAATTGTCTTTGGGATTACAAATTGTGGATCAGATTTATGGTCCGTTCCACCAACAATTCTGTATCTGCAAGCATTGTTAGGTGGCCAGGCGGGAGGGGGAATACGATATATACAGGGTGTCCGGTAATGAATGGATAACCTTGAAATGGGTCTTAGTAGAACTATTGGGCATTCGGAAAAAAATATCAAATAAAAAAAACCAAGTAGTATCAAAGGTATGTATTTTTTAAATAATATCGTTTTTTTTTATTTGATATTTTTTCCGAATGCCCAATAGTTCTACTAAGACCCATTTCAAGGTTATCTATTCATTACCGGACACCTTGTATAGCGACGTCACAATGCCTTTCCGTGTCCCTTAAAGTAATAGATATGAGCTTATCACGGGACCTTCGCTTCAATGGAACGGGTTTTCAATCAGTAGTGATGTATTTGGTAACTGGAGTATTGCCACTATAATTTCTCATATATCACGAGATCGCGCCATCTTCAGCAGTCCATACGTACATTACAAATACGAAAAGAAGTAAGTCTTGCGAAGGAAGGTGAGAAAAACATGTTTTTGACTTAAATAAAACAAGAAAATTTCAGTTCCAGTAAAAATTCCCATTTCAACCATATCATAGAAAATAATAAACACAAATCGATTGAATGTGAGACGAGATGAGTGTTTGTATGAACAGAAGACACCGGGTATGTTACTACCTACACCATACTCTATCTGAACTTTTACATGTCACATCTGAGCTACCTTATTTTATAATCTATCATCAAATACAATGAGAAAAATCACTGAAAGCGATACAAAACTCATTGCGAATAAACATTATTTTGATTGTTTGGTGGCGAGCAGCGGACCGCAACCGCAGAGCGGCCGCGGACCTGGATTAATGATGTTTTGACGGCAATGACGCGATCATCCCTCGCCACTAATTAGGCCCACTTTGCTGCCCAATTCCTGGATATAAATGACCTCTAGTATTGGTTAGAATTCAAGATTTTATTGCCGCCAAACCGCGCCATGAATAAATAAATTATGTGCGGAATAACGTACTCACAAAATAGTGACGGCCGTTCTTTGCCGAACGACTTCAGATTTTAAGAACTGTCTTAAAATGTAAAGTGGATTCAATAAAGTGCGCCAGGAGTCTCGTTAAGGCGCACTTTAATATACACAACACTAGCCAGAGATATCCACAAGACCTATCTGCTGTGAAGGTTACTTCTAACATCGGTTTTTTTTTTTGCATTTGTGACATAAATACGTAATAAATATATAAAAACGCCTCAAGCTTGCCAAACAAAAGGTGAATGACATCAAACAAAGACGTCTATCAATTAAAAACATTGTGTACACAAAAAACCCATGAAGACTTTTATTTGAAAAGAAATTCTCCAAACAGGAAGGAATCAAAGGCAATCTGGTGTGACTGTGCCAATAAGTGATCGACATGGTGTGGAGGACACACTCAGAGGGCAGACGCTCTACCTCGGGGTCAGTTCCTACGTCGTACAGGGTCACCTGTGGGTCAGAGAGGACACTGAAAGAAACGCTCACGAAATAAACGAATTCCTCTTTCCCGGGATCTCAGTCTTGATCTCTCCGGATTGACAAACTTCCGATCTGATTTCAGGACATTTTAGTTTCCTAATTAAGTGTGTTTCTTACGTATATATATATTAGTAAATGTCACTCAACATTGAGCAGTATGTAGTCTGTAAGTCTATAACACTAGCAGCGATAAGACTTGTGAAGTAATTAACTATTAGTTCCAGTGCGTGGGCTCAGTAAGTACATGATTTTCACTTAAAATTTCACGCATACTTCGAAGATCTAGTATTTTTCTTTGTCTAAGTTCTATTTTTGAAATCTAGGGGTCAAAATTCCAAAATGCCTCCCTCAGGGTGCACCTACAATTTATAGGGCACGCACCCTCAAAAATGTAAGTCTATAGGATCAGTGTTTTAGGCTGTATGTTGTCACTAGACACATCCTTGTTTTTGCAATGTCAATGTTGATTATATCCTCCGCCACGTTTTACCCTCTGTAGAGACTAAACTGAAACAGTTCAGATTTTGATGCATTTGCACCAATACACAGATCGACGAACGTCTATATTAAGTTATTTATATATCTTGCAGTCCTAATTACTCAATGACTTCCAGAAGTCGCTAGTGTAAATAGGTGTGATATTAATGACACGATTCTCCACAAGCCACTTCACGGGAACGTATGTCTCTCCCGGGAGCCGCAGCGACTCTATGTAACCTTATTACATATTTACGAGATTTCATTTGAAAAACGCAGCGGTGAAAAGATTGTAGATATTTTTCTAAGTTATGCCACTTTAATTACACACTCTAACTGTAAATAAAGCAATTCTCCTGAAACAAGAAAGTTTATCCGTGATAGTGACCAAAATTATGAGCTTTCTTCACACAAACAAGGTGTCCGACATGGCTTATCTACTGCAGGGATCCTGACCTAGAGCCGGTAACCTTTTATGCACCGTCCCACCACACTGCATATTTAATCAAATTTCCTTGAAAAATAACCCAATACACACAAAAAGTATCCACAGACAAGATGCACCGCGAATATTTCAACGCCCAGTGACACTTTGATATATCTCTATTTAACTCTTGGGCTCTTTGAAGTGTTAATGCTCTCTTTGTCCGCATTCCCAAACAAGGCACACACTAATCCAACACACTCAATGCGTTTAAATTAAGATTAAATAAACCATTACAGTATAGGTAGAGTTTACTTTTGATGTTTATATTCCGAGTATCGGGGGAGTGGAATATCTGTTTTAGACTTTATTCTATAAAATTCTTCTCTTGGAGTTCTTCAAGCGTGAAAACTAATTGTCTGGATTATTTTTTGTGATCATTACTGATTCTGAGAGTGAAAAATGGAGTTTAAAAACATTTTTTATTTTGAAACTTTCTAGAAGTAGATCGTTTTGTGAAGGGTTGTTTCGACAATATATTGTTTGATGATCTGATATTGTGTTATTATAAGGTATAATGTTAGTTAATGTACATGAGTTCAATCTTCCTACTATTTTCCAATCAGCCCCTAAGTGCTTTTCCAATTAACCCTGAGGAGGTTGCGTCGGGCGCTGCTCACCCCGGCGCGGCGTCTTCTGGAGAGATGTTAATTATTTATCCGTTATAATATTGCCTACAGCCTGTATAACATATTATCCGGTACTTAATTTACTTTGATAAAGATTTCTTAGCGATATAGCAAGTCGCGAAAGACACTATTACAAGCACAAAAACATGCCTCGTATCATCGTGGGTACACTTTCGTGGGAACATAATCCTGACTAGTGTCTATCACATAATTGCCATTGCATTCTCATATACTTACGTATCTATAGCTTAAAAAAATACTTTAAGTGTCTATTCCTAGGTAATTAAGACTGTTAGGGCATATTTTTCGTCAAAAGGTGTCTTTTACTAGATTAAAACGAAATGCGTTTTAGAATAAACTTGTTGGCTTAACCAAATTTATTTTAAGATTTTATGCGCTGTTGTACACCTCGCTGACTAATTCACTGGAGAAGAAATAGTTTCCTTTAAAAAAATATGTTAAAAATGAGTTTTTAGCTCACGAACAAAATGCGTTATTATCAGTATAGAATCTGAACACAACACCAAAAACGTAATAAAGGATTAAATTGGAAACATTTTCATTCGAATCCATCAATCAATCATAACGTAATGTCAATACAGGCAGGGTGTTAAATATTCACAGTGCATGTGACCGTTTCAATCTGAGCGGAAAATCGATACGGTACCCCGCGAACTGATAGCTGGAGGCATAGCAGCCTCCAACTATTTAGATGTATTGCATGCACATCCAGTTAGTGCACGGATGCAATAGATAGATAGATAGATAGATTAACTCTTTTTTTTATGTAATACAGTTACAGAACGAGCTGACGGCCCACCTGGTGTTAAGTGGTAACCTCGGCCCATAACAACTGATGCGACTTCGGTCCTCCCCTACTAGGTACGGCAAGACCCAAGTCGCAACGTATGCGCCCGTAACTATGAGACGTGTAGGTGGAATGTCTCATGTGCCTGTAATTTCACCGGCAACCACACCTTTCAAACCTGAACACAGTAATGCGAATGCTTCACTGCTTGGCGACATCATTTTTCATTGTACTCAAACAACTACTTAACTGTAAAGTATCCTGAGATTTTCTTTCTTCTTTTCAAATTTATTGACAGCTAAGAAAACGTACCTAATATTCTTTACTCTGCAAAAATAAATCACGGCATTCAAGAGATGAAAACGAAATCAAGCACGCGCCATCTTCTTCGAGTATATTCAGCCGTTTGTACGTAATAAACACTTGAAAAAGCTTTGCCAGTTTTAAACCACTATGTACTTAGTGTAAGAGTCCTTTACCATATTTATATATTATATACTCATATTGTAGTATATTGTAGAATGCGCAAGACTAAAATGTGTCTAGTCTCAAACTTTTTACATGTTTACTTACAAAGTAGTATAAAGATTCTACAGCAAGTATTTATTGATCAAATTAGTTCATACCGGCTCACTTTATTATTATTTTTTACTATTTTACCACATTCTATTAAGTAAGTGTTGTACGAGTCATTTCCCACAAGCAAACAAGGCAAATTCTTATATATATTTATACATAAATAGACGAAATTTTAAAGAAAATTCATTTTTGTAGCGGTCGAGTTATATATTAAATGTTTTCCATAGCAAAGGTAAAAAATACGTATATTGACTGTGTAACTCCAGCACAGACATAATTCTAATATTACATCAAATTTTACTTCGACCAAATTAAATATGAAAAGTGTTCGTGGCTCGTGCACTACACGAGTAGGGGCGTGCGGCTATCGCGCTCCGCATGTCAATGTCACACATTGAGAATTGTCACCCCCGTCACGTAGCCGTCACCTCGTCACGTCCCTGTCACGTCGCCTCGCCTCGCCTCGGTACCGTCACATATAAATAAAGATGTACCACCGAGCTGAGCGGAGATAAATTTTTCAAGTGCTAACTAACTCTTCACAAATAAACAGCTCCGATGATAGATAGATAGATATCAATATTTATAGTGTGAGTTCTAATACCGCAATTAATTTATTTTCAATATATTATACATTTTCGCTTTAAATAAGGAAATTTTTAAACATTTATTCAAAAAGAAGGATCACAAAACAGTGTTTTATTACTGTGCAGCTCCTACACAGATAGGTACTCATCTCCATACATACATACATACATACATTATGATAATGTGATTATCTTCATCATCTCACATATCTCGTATCGTGGCACAATTTATTCCTACGCAATTATTGTATTCATGCTGTTGAAAGGAAAAATTATATTTAATATTTTCTTTCAGAAAGGCGGAGAGCTGAGCCTCTCATTACTAAAAATCTTAATAAAAGTTAGCGTGACCACAAAATAAATGTGAGTCATTATTTTAGTTACGGTATTTTTGCCTTTAAATTTTGAAATATAAAAATGTTTTCATATTTTCTTTAAAATTATCTTCGTCTATCTTAGAATTTACTTGACAATAAAAGAATATACTTCTGGTTCAACGCTAATATAGATAATATTGGTATCACAAATTAATAATATTATTTATATCCGTATTGAGTTTGAGTTTTCCAAAGCTGAATATTGTCCATGCCTTTCAAAAACTAACGACATTTTTTTACCCTGTCGTGTCAGATACTACTGAGGGTAGCATTTGCACAGGGGTGCAAACAAGAGTAAATACAAACCTAAACGAAGTTATATCCGAAACACAAACACTCCGTCATTTGCAACTTCAAGTGACGGGGTGAACAGCCCCTAAGGAACATCGTTACACAGTATAGAGGTAGCGCTAAGCAGTGCTCCTATGAAAGGACAATGTTGTATGAGATGAGGTCACCAGTACAAAATCAGGTGCATTCATGTTAATCAGATTACGGGAAAGATGTTTCTGATTTTTTTTATATAAATATTTTTCATAATAAAAAAAAACTGTAAAATAACTTTACAGCGATAACTTCATTTTTCTTTACTTTCGAAACCTATGATTTTTGCACGCAAATGTAGAAAACTGGTACAACGGAGTCATTTAAATTTGCCGCAGTAATTTTTTTATCTAAAAATGTGTATGATGTATACGAACTTCGCATCTGTCCTTCTCGCACTGCGCGAATTTCCGGATGGAGTGAACGGGATCGATGCCCGTGCATAGATGTACTCTTCTAATGACGGCATGATGCATTTCCTCAAAAGTATTTGATTGTGTTGAGATAGCAGTAGAACTCTGGCCAAGTTCGTCCGGGGTAGTACTGCCACCATGCCCATTTGTGCCGCTAAGCAGTAACGCGTTCGCGTTACTGTGTTCCGGTTTGAAAGGTGTGGTTGCCGGTGAAATTACAGGCACAAGAGACATTCCACCTACACGTCTCATAGTTACGGGCGCATACGATGCGACTTGGGTGTTGTCGTACCTAGTAGGGGAGGACCCAAGTCGCATCGGTTGTTATGGGCCGAGGTTACACTTACCACCAGGTGGGCCATCGGCTCGTACCGTAACTACATAAAAAAAAAAAAACAGAAAGTAGATGAAACAAATTTGCTAACACATTAAAACTGGTAACTTTTGTAGTTTCCTTACCGTTTCATCATGATATCGTATTATTTGGTGGGATGGTTATTGAAGCATGCCATGTACCTTTGGGAGTGCACACGTGTTAAGATTTGAAACTGAGATGGGGGGGTATCGAAACATTATACAGTTCGGGACTTGAATTCGGCTCGAATGTTTTAAGAATTTCTTAATGAGAATAAATAAATAAAAACATGTACACTGTACACATTTATGAATTATTTCAGTACTTTTTAAGATGGCTCAATATTTATTTATGAATTGATGTATTGACTAAGATAGTTTACATAGTAGGTAATATTACTTGGTGATGTTCGTAAAGATATGCAATTACATCAAATTCAATTGCCTAAAGATGATGTATGTTCCAGCTTCTTCTTCTTCTTCGAGTCACCGGTTCTGTCGAACCAGTGTGGTGAAAGGATTGTAAGTGCGCCTCAAAGAGGCTCCTTTCGTGCACTCGACACATGTCTTCGAATTTTTAGTTCTAGGACATGTCGGTTTCCTCACGATGTTTTCCTTCACCGTTTTGAGAACGTGGTATTGCGCACATAAATCTTTCAATCGAAAAACTCATAGGTGCACGTCGGGATTTGAACCGGCGACCTCCGGATTGAAACTCAGGGGTCAGTACCGCTAGACCACCACGCTCTCACTATGTTTCAGCAAAATGCGAGTAATGAATCCATAATCAGTGTTTATTTGGTCTTTATCTTTTACTAAAATCTTCAATAAATCTAATGCTATCGGTACTTATTGGCCACCAGACTGAGGTATTCTACTTTGAGCACCAATTTTTATTTGTGTTGTTCGGTGCTTAAAAGAATTGATAAGTAAAATATTGAAAACTTTATGTCTTGATGTATTAAACAATATATACAACTATATAAACAAATAAAGATAATAATTACAAATATATAAACAGTATTAAACAATAATAAAAATGTCTACTTTCGATGGAACACAAAGTAAATTATGTATCTGGGTTGGTGCTTTAAGTGTAAAAACTCTGTTGCTCTACAAATCTTTGTTATAAAAGTGTAATATCTGTTTGATCGACTGCGGACCCCTAAAAGCTGTGCTATAACCTATCGCCCATAAAATAGGGTAATGCATTTTCACGAGGAGTGTTTACACGACAACAGCCAACACCTGTACCAATACTTTATGTACTTACTGCGTGTGGGACATAATATATTGTGTACTAAATGTAGCAACATACATACTGTAAGTACGATGTACTAAAATAACATGTGCTTTTGATGTGAAATTCGTTCCACGAATCGTTTGGGGTAATTGATATATGTGAACCTTTTACGTTAACAATTTGAAGTCAATTACGTTTTTGGCACTTTTTGAATAATTTCTAAAACATTGAATGAACAAACTTTATTTATGAATTAGTTTTGTAAACAATTGTGTAATAAACTAGCTTTGGCCAGTGACTTTTCTGTCATGGATTTAGGAAGTAAATAATGCAGCCAGTCTAAAGGTATTTACTTAATTCTTTGTACATTAGAACCCACTATCTTAAAACAATATATAAAAAAGTGTTGTTAAAATCAGAAGAGCTGTTTGCTTCTGCTACTAATAACTTAAAAGTAATGTTCCGATCCAATAATCCAAAATCTTCATAACGATAGTTCAATTGGGATTGGTGTGTAAGAACTGACCTCACATTACGGTATCATCACTTAATTATTAGTTAGTGTACCCAAGTGTCCCGTACACCACAATTATGTAACAAACTATTCAGCAGATTAAGTGACAGTTTAGTGAGCTCGCGCACCACGCGCACACTGAACACTCACTCACTCACTGGCTGTCTCCAGAGGTATTATGTATTCCATTATGGAAATGAGCTTACGTAGTGCATAATTATATTAAAACTTTGGATTCAGTGGATAGTTTTACCGAAGGGAACTGATTTAGGGATTTTGTTGGTACGTTACACTGAATAGCGTTCATGTATTTTACTATAAAAGAGAGCGTAGTGGTCTAGCGGTACTGACCCCCGAGTTTCAATCCGGAGGTCGCCGGTTCAAGTCCCGACGTTCACCTATGAGTTTTTTTTTTTGTTTGAAATATTTATGTGCGCAATACCACGTTCTCAAAACGGTGAAGGAAAACATCGTGTGGAAACCGACATGTCCTAGAACTACAAATTCGAAGATATGTGTCGAGTGCACGAAAGGAGCCTCTTTGAGGCGCACTTACAATCCTTTCACCACACTGGTTCGACAGAACCGGTGACTCGAAGAAGAAGAAGACTATAAAAGAAGCGCCATTATGTAAATATCATTTTTATATGAAGTACATTATCTAGGCTGAGTGTGGGACCTGTTTGGCTGCGGAATTTGAGTTTATTTCTTTCTCGCACCATTTTTTATGACTATAGGGCACCATGGCGTAAAATACAGATAAATAGAAATACACACTTTTTGTAAATACTTACAAACATTACAAATATTATAACAAATTACATCGACACCCAGATACGAAGCAAATATCCATGTTCGTCACATGTATTTTTTTCTAGATGGGAATCGAACCCACGACCTACAGCGTAGAAGGCGGATTTACTGCAAACTGTGCTGTCAGGCCAGCCATCCATTATGTAAAAGACTGAATAATACTTGCAAATCATATTTTCCCGAGTCAAAAGCAGATTCAATTGACGAATGATAGTCACAACGGAAATTTTATCGAGTTTTTTATATATCTTTTGTACCTAAATATAATAAAGTTAATGGCCATGTCTGTGCATATAGATATTGAAGAAAAACTAATATGGAGGGTCTGTCAGTTTAACAAAAGCCAAACTAGTGTTTGGAATTTTTGTCTGTCTGTCTGTTTGTATGTATCATTGTACACGCATCACGCAATAACTGTTGTTTGGAATTGAATGCAGTTTTCTCCGATGTATTGCCAGAGGTTAGAAGTCTATCTTAAAATAAAGAAGAACTTACACCAAGTTCGTCGGGAAGTACTGCCACCATGCCCATTTCTGTTGCGAAGCAGTAGTAATGCATTAGAGTTACTGTGTTCCGGTTTGAAAGGTGTGGTTGCCGGTGAAAATACAGGCACATGAGACATTCCACCTACACGTCTCAGAGTTACGGGCGCAGAAGGTGCGAATTAGATCTTTCGTACCTAATAGGAGAGGACCCAAGTCACGTGGGCGTAATTCAAAAACTTTGAACCAGTGACCTTAGGATTGAAGCTCAGCACCACTGAGCTAGTCTCCCAAAAAAAGGTATAGAATTAAATTCACTTAAGATTCTAAAACGAACTATCTTCAATATTTGGGGTGAAAGCTAACCTCTCATGAATATGTAATAACTGTACCTCATAAGTTTCCCGTATATCCGGGAATCAATTGGGTGCCCAAACCCCGGGTCCGCTCGCATTCCGCCCGGGGCAGGTGCGAATGTGGTGGACTCGACGCGACGCAGTAACGAAACTGCACAATGTTTAGTTCATACGAGTACATTTAGCGCACCAATCATACTCCACTTACAGAGCTAATCCGTTATATTTAATTGATATAATAATATAGAATATAATTATGACAGTGGGTTGGCCAGTAATTTAAATAAATTATAATATATTCACTATTCACAATAATTCAAATTAATATTTCATTTTACGGCGCAAAGTGATTATCACTTTGCGCCGTAAAATGAAATAAAATGACTTCATCGCCAATGAACGAGAATGATTCGTCGTTGCCTTGTGGACATATTTTTTCATGTAATTTGGAGTTTAAAACGAAACTACTGAACCGATTTTAATGATATTTTTATGGGAAAGTAAACTCTCAAATAAAAAACATTATTTTCCAAATCGATTCATCAATGACGGAGATCCGAAACATAAAAATAGCAGCCGAGCTGAGAACCTCCTCTTTTTTTCAATTAAAAATAAGTCGATTTCGGCGCTGACACTTATTCTATACATATCGACGTGTATTATTACCGAAACGTGTGTTCATTCATCAAGGATTCCCATACTTATGATGTGGGTGTAACTACCAATTACTTATTGGTATTTTGTATGATCCGACATCGTTTGACATTCATATTTCACCCTTTGTATGATATTAGTTTCCATTTAGCTTTATTCATCGTGAATTTAATTAATGTTATAACCTATCTCTGATATTTAGTGCAGGATATAAGATTTTTAATCTAGATATCAAAAACGCAACGCTATTAGTATAAGATATACAATAATATCACACCTTAAAACATGAATAATTTAGAAATAAGGCAATATCTAAAGTAATATATTACTTCTAAAAAAGAGAAGTTTAAGCGGTCCGTAGCTTATGTCATACCTAACGGATTTATTGTTATTGATAATAATGTTTTGTTAAATTCTACAATCAACATGAATAAACATAATCATACCATAAAAATGACGCATATGTGTATGTAATGGTTAAAGTGTCACAAAGTGTCAAAGTATAATGGAGGCTACAAGTTACCGGGCCAAGTTACTTACAGAACTGGGTGCAGCGGGCCAATTTATAAATGACACGCCGCTGCGCGTGGAGCCGAGGGAATTACACACCGGCTTATTGTGGTTTACGGACTACTTTATCTTTTTGAACGTCTCCGCTGTAAAAGTGTGCAGTGTAAATAACTTGTAGTATCTGCTGCAGGATTTTGATGCTTCTAACCGGTCTCCGAGTGGCTATTGTGGACTGGTGTATACCTATATACCTATACACTAAACGTTCAGAAACCAGTCAACTTTCCAGATTTTTCAAATGTTTGCGTTTTCAAACTAAATCTTAAACGTCAATATTAACCTAGCATATGCTATTTCTTAAATGCTAAGAAAGAAGTTAAGTTAAATAGACCCTGACTTTTATGATAAAGTAACTTTTTGAATTTGTTGTTCTTATCAGAGTTATAAACAGATCACAATAGATAGATAGATAGATAATACTTTATTGACCACCATACATGGAAATTTCGTAAAGATTAATACTTAAGCTAAGGTAATACAATGGGCGGCCTCATCGCTAACAGCGATTTCTTCCAGGCAACCTAATAGTCAATACATAGACGATAACTTAAAAAAATATAACCATAACAGAACTGCAGGGAGAGCGCACAAAACAACCCTTCCTTTACATAATTATTACGATTAAGAGAAACCGACTAACATAAATATACAATACATTAGAAAAAAATAATATATCGCCCGCTGCTTCAGTTAACTCAAACTACTCATGTTTTATGCTAATATAAAACATGTTTCATGTAGAAAATGAATGTGAAACATTATTTGAAAAATCCACATTCCCAAATTTGCATGAATAAAGTTTTATTCAATCTTTCACTTCACTCACAAAGTGTACACTTCATATTCAGCTGACCTCAGTAAGTTATTCATATCAAATGAGCTCCAGAAATGTTTGCGACCAGTGCTCCTGATTTCATACGTTTCCTTGAGGCTACGGTTGAATAGAAATAAGCTGAGCATTTACTATGAGAGCCAGGGTCTGCGATGACTATTATAAAATGTATGACGTCCACTTCTAAGGGCCCTTGCAGAGTCGCGCTTTGGTAACTGTGTGATCGCTCCTTCGGATATTGCTTGTTTTTATTTTTTTACTCTATCTGCTTGACGGCAGAAGTGGGCTGACACATTTATTCTCTGGCTCAATTCGGGCTACATCTCAAATGAAAAGTATGTCAGAAGCCATAAGATTGATCAAAAATTTCAATTATTGAGTTATATAAGCGTAACATTCTAAATTATCCCTGTTAACTAGCATTATTTTTGAAACAAAGCTGAAGCGAGATCAATTTATTAATATAATTATGTCAAAACCGACCCACGCCGACCCACGCGCAAAAAGATGATCAGATATTAATATTGGATAATGTGCTTCGAACCGATAGACGTCTAATAAATGTAAAGGTTAGTCCCTAAATAGGTTTTAAAAAAAACTTTGAAAGTTGCAGATTAGAACGAACTGAAAGGTCAGAACATTAATGTTATTTATCTTAAACGTGACCTTTTGTACAAATTAATACGCAAGACTCGTATTCTTGAGAAATCGTTACTTAGTATAAATAATAAATAAATAATGGTGGACATTTCACACAGCGCCATCTAGCCCCAAAGTAAGCTAAGCATAGCTTGTATCATGGGGACCAGACAACTGATATAATACTTATATACTTTTCTTTTGTAAATACATACATATTATCACCCAGACACAGAACAAACATGAATGTTACAAATGTCACATAAATGTTTGTCCTGAGTGGGGATCGAGCCCACGACCTACAGCGCAGAAGGTAGGGTTACTAACCAACTGAGCTATGAGGCCAGCCTAAGCCAGTCTAAGTATAGTGTGTACATATGTGTGTGTATATATATATACAATACAATACTTTATTCATAAAACCTTATTACATGTCAATAAACTAATACAATTAATAAAAAATAACAACATTATCGACATTATCAACATAATGTAACAAATTAAATTAAATTAGGAAAAAATCTTTTTTTTTTTTTATAAGTTCCTCCATGTTGTAGAATGACTGGTTAATGAGCCAGTTTTTAAGTTTATACTTAAAGGATTGTGTCGATGGTGCGTCAGTTACTAGAGCCGGGAGGTGGTTGTAAACAGTGGGCGCCATCACGTGCACTAGTTTTGCTGTTTTAGTAAGACGCCGTGGGAGCGCTCTCAGTGTTTCCGTGTTTCTCAATTTACATTTATGACCATCTCCACTCCTTGCGTATTCTTGAAGATGGTTTCTGGCATAGGTAGCATATATATATATATATATATATATACTTAGTGTCTAGTAGTTAGTAGCTTAGTTAGTAGTTTATTTATCTAAAATCAAGTTAGAAACCCGATTTTGCTGGATTTATTTCCATAGGAAGCGTAAATTTCAGTGTTCCGTTTGTGCTAGTTTTCCGGAGAGGTTCATTTTCTTGTGGTAAACCATATAACACAGTCCGTCCTGCGGTGTGAACGGATTGCGCAGCTCCACTAGCTATCATACTAGCCCCTAGCAACTCTCTCTTTTTGCGCACTGGGGCACATTCATCGCCAAGATTTTATCGAGTCTTATTGTCGTGCCTTAAAACAATTTATCCAAGACTTATTTCGTACTACCTGTTGCCCGCGACTTCGTCCGCGTGGAATTCGGTTTTATCACGCACCCCTATTTTACACCTCTGAAAAGTAGCCTAAGTTACTCCTTGTTACATTAGCTATGTGCCAGTGAAAGTCCCGTCAAAATCGGTGCAGTCATTTCAGAGGTTAGCCGGAACAAACAGACAGACAGACAAAAATAGCAAAAAATGTTGTTTTGGTATATGTACCGTGTATACATCGATATGCACTGAGTAAAAAGCGGTTATTTTAATATTACAAACAGACACTCCAATTTTATTTATTTGTATAGATAATAAAGCAATATTTCTATCCAAGAATAGAAATCTGTAACCGGCTGACGTCAAAAGGCCTGGACTTTTCATCTCATTCTACTAGAATATTCTCTAACAAACTTACATGATATCTTTATTGAATTTTTACTTGTTTATGGAGAGAATTTACCTACAATCTAAATGCAAGCAAGTAGTATTTGTTCCTAGCTATTCCGGGGATGTACTGCGACCATAGCTGTTTCTACCCACAAGCAGTAACACATAGGTACGCATGACTGTTCTAGTTTGAAAGCTTTGGTTTCCAATGAAATTATTGATACATGTCAAATTTCGCCTTCAGGTCCCGAAGGTAGGGGCCCAGTAAGTTGTGACATTAGTCAAAGATTGCATGTCGCAGACAATATCACTTATGTATTATATTTGTGTAGATATGTAGATGAGCCTTATAAAACATGAGTTATTCAGAGAGTATTAATACTGCAAACACAAGGGAAAAACGTGAGACGAATCGAGTCAAAAATATATTATTGTAATAGACTTCCGAGGCTTGCGAACTGGGTTAGAATAGAATAGAATAGAATATATTTATTTTCATATATGAAACACATAACAAATTAAATTATAATAAATTAGGTGCACAAATATGTCTCGTCATCAGTGTAATAATAGAAATAAAAGAGCAGTAGAACTCTCGCCAAGTTCGTCCGGGGAAGTACTGCCACCATGCCCATTTCTGCCGCCAAGCAGTAACGAGTTCGCGTTACTGTGTTCCGGTTTGAAAGGTGTTGTTTCCGGTGAAATTACAGCACATGAGACATTCCACCTGCACGTCTCAGAGTTACGGGCGCATACGATGCGACTTGGGCCTTGTCGCACCTAATAGGGGAGGACCGAAGTCGCATCTTTTGTTATGGGCCGAGGTTACCACTTAACACCAGGTGGGCCACATAAGAAACGGACTGCCCCAAGGGAGCGTGCTGGCACCGATTCTATTCAATATATATACCAATGACCTACCCAGCACCCGATCTACAACACGTTTCTTATATGCAGACGACTTGGCGCTGACGACCCAAACATCTACCTTTGAAGAGGCTGAAGATAACCTGGTAACAGCCCTAAATGAACTGGGGGCATACTACGACGCAAATGGTCTCACACCGAATCCCTCTAAGACACAGTCCTGTGTGTTTCACCTGAACAACAACCAGGCTAATCGGACTCTTAACATTTCCTGGCGCGACAAGGCCATCGCACACTGTCCCCTTCCGAGATATCTTGGTGTTACCCTAGACAGGTCACTCACTTTCAAATCACATTGTCAGAGAACGAAAATGAAGGTGGGGTCAAGAAACAACATACTCCGCCGCTTAACATCTACAGAATGGGGGGCAGCTCCCAACGTTCTTCGCACAACTGGCATGGCGCTTTGCTATTCTGCAGGCGAATACGCGTGTCCAGTCTGGCACCGGCACCGGTCAGCACATGCCAGTTTAGTTGATGTTGCAATTCATGACACCTGTCGCATAATCACTGGTTGTCTTAAGCCCACACCACACCTCTTAATTTAATTTACCCTCTCGCGGGAATGTCTCCACCTGGCGTCCGAAGAGATGTAGCCTGCTCAATTGAAAAGTTTAAGCAAGAGAATGATAACCGACATCCCTTACACGACCACCGAATCCCTCGCGGCCGGCTCAAGAGCAGGAAAAGTTTTCTCCGCTTCACAGAGGCTACAAATGATCAATTTTTTTTTTTTTTTTTTTTTTTTTTTTTATGTAATACATTTACGGAACGAGCCGACGGCCCACCTGGTGTTAAGTGGTAACCTCGGCCCATAACAGCCGATGCGACTTGGGTCCTCCCATACTAGGTATGACAAGACCCAAGTTGCATCGTATGCGCCCGTAAATGTGAGACGTGAAGGTGGAATGTCTCATGTGCCTGTAATTTCACCGGCAACCACACCTTTCAAACCGGAACACAGTAACGCGAATGCGTTACTGCTTGGCGGCAGAAAAGGGCATGGTGGCAGTACTTCCCCGGACGAATTTGGCGAGAGTTCTACTGCTCTTGTAATCAACCCGCTAATACGAGACGTAACCTATGGAATGAAAGAATCCCACCACCTCTTGATTTTATTACACCTCAGGAGCAGCTTCCACCAGGCCACGAGGCACCGTGGCCAGTGTGGAAAGCACTGAACCGGCTCCGCACTCAAATTGGACGGTGCAGGCAAAATTTGTGTAGATGGGGATTCAGGGATCCGATTCTGACGGAATGCGACTGCGGTTATCCGGTGCAAACCATGCAGCATCTGCTGGTTTGCCCACTGAGCCCGGTCACCTGCACAAAGGAGGAACTGAACGCAGCTACAGATAGCGCATTGCGTCTGGCATCGTATTATGCCAAATTAGTCTGAACCATTGACTCGTTAAGAAGAAGAACCAGGTGGGCCGTCGGCTCGATCTGTAACTGTATTACAGAAAAAAAAATGTATTACTATTTTCTTATAGTCTTAGGACTCGTAGGCACTTACCGAGAGGAAACCAGAACATTCCGCGAACTATTCGCGTGGTACAATGTATTTTTACGTCGTGGAAGCGGCATTTGCAAGTTTAAGTGACCGCTATATTGACAATACACTGTTCCGCGTTACTTAGAAACTGTCTTATTTTACTTGCTCAACTCCATAGGTAAGCCAAGCATAACGACGGTTCGATTCCCGGCCACGGCAAACGTTAGTGTGATAATCATGCAGTTTATTCTCTGATCTTGAACGCACTCACGCGGTGAAATATTATGTCCATAATTGACGTCAAACTTTTTTGATTTGTTTTTTTTTATTTCCATACATAGCAGGGTATGGGACGTATAGCTTTTGTTAGTTAATCAAACCTGTGTCTTCACATCAGGTGGGCCGGCAGCCCATCTGTAAGTTCTGCAACGTATTCACATGAAACATATGATATTGTTGTGTTTGAGCCAATAATTAGCCTGATGTTGTCTGCGCACTATCATCTTCATATTAAATCGTACATATAGTTTCAGCACTTAATCTTATATAAGTCTGTGGCAGTCCTCGTCATCTTTTTGGGTGTTGGGCATAACACAAAACCCTCTTGTAACAGTCTATCTGTTCATTGTGCTTGTCGTACGAAGCAAACTTTAAAATCTATTATTATTTCCTGGTGTATACAAAACATATTTTCCTTTATAACGTACATTATTTCAACGACAGGCGAACCATCTGGGTGTGACAGACAAAACAGGATGAAACAAATCGTCCATCATCGCACGACCCGCCTAAAAACCTGCTTGTTTTAGATTTGGGTGAGATCATGATAAACTATGAATAGCAGTGGGCCCCGAGTTAACCTTGAGAGACCCTTTTATCCCTACGCCCGCGCCGCCCCTCGGTCACTTATTACGCTAGTTTGAAAATAGTTTTAAGGTTTGTTATTTAAACTCTAGAAGTATTGAAATAGAAAATATTAATTTCCCATAATTTAACCACGAATTATATTTTACCAATTAACGAAACCAAAAGAGTTACTGATACAACATTAAATGTGACGTAATAGTTAAGAAAACATAATTAAATAAGGTATAGATTAATTCGCTTCAAAAATGTTTTTCAGCTTGACGGTCCATTATATTATGGCGGTTTTGGTAAAACTGGACATCAGAAAACTATACACAGCAATGATGACCTTAAGTTTCGACATTTACATTACAACTGAGCTAGGAATACGTTCACTGGAGCGCAGTTTGAAACCCTTCTGAAGGTATTGTCTGTTGTTTTAGGCAAAAGCAAATAGGTAGACAACTACACGTTAGTCGAGTTCACTATGTATGTATTGTTTACGGTATTTATACAGACAAATGCTTATATAATTAATAAATATTAGCTGTTGCCCGCAACTTCATCCGCGTGGAATTCGGTTTAATCACGCACCCCTGTTTTACCCCTCGGAAAAGTAGCTTAAGTTACTCCTCGTTACATCAGCTATGTGCCAGTGAAAGTCGGTCCAGCCATTTCAGAGATTAGCCGGAACAAACAGTCAGACAAACAAAAAAGGAAAAAAAAAATTGTTTTGGTATAAGTACCGTGTACCTTTACATCCATATGCACTTAGTAAAAAGCGGTTGCTTTAATATAACAAACAAACACTCCAATTTTATTTATTTTATTATTGTGACTAGCATTGCAATCCTGCAGTCAGCGTTTTGTAAATATATAAGCTTAGAAAATTTAAACATGCTGAAGTTACGCAACGCTACCCGTTCGTTGTTAAATACATTTTGAGCATTATGGTATAACTTTGGATTTCGTTTGTTGTTGAGATCCCAGTCTGCAAGTGGGGTTTTAACTACATATTTTTTCTCCACTTGCACTGCGAAAAACACAGAGGTTATCCAAGTTAGAGCAGCGCCCTCAAGATTGCGCCACGCCTCTGAATTTCAACAAGATACTTTAGCTGGCAGAAAATGTTCAAAATTATTTAACTACTTCAAAAACAGAAGATACACAAAAATAACTTTTCTCAAGTAAATAATACATCAAAGGGCTAAATGATTGATGAAATGGGCGCAAGAGGGGAAGGATAGGGGGGGGGGGGGGTGGGGGGCGTCATTAATCTTTCTGGTCACCCCCGGCGTGAAGTCTCAATGTAGAAAACTGATCGGTTGTTTTGATGGCAAAGTGCGCTCCTATTTTCTAAAGTTATTTGTTTTGGCATAGTTCTGAGAAGTGGGTTATCTGGTTATGAAATTGTTACTTTGTTATGGGCCGTAAAGGGAAGAAGTACATATTTCAGCGTAATTTTTAGAAATTAGTGCCATAAAAGAGGATTTGGTTTCAAAATTTGAAATAAAATATGTCTCAAAGAGACGATGAATTTTACCACTGTATCTGTAATCTAGCCACTGCAGTTTGATTACTAATATTCGTATCTTTTGGATAAGTGTGAAAAGCGCTTTCACAGATATACAGGGTTACAGGAAAAGTCGTGCTAGATCCGTTAAGGGCGTGGAGTACCCATCATTTCTGACTTATTTCACTATGAAACACCCTACCCTAAACTTAACCCTTTTCGAGATATTCGACTTTTAATTTTTTATTGAATAATGCCGATTTTTAGGCTACGAAATTTATTTTTGTTTATTTTGTGTATCTTATTATTATTATTATTGCATTTTTACATGTGTAATAAGATGCTTTAGGACATCAATCATTAAAATAGTGCATAAGTTAATTGAATAGACCGTAGTAGACAAGTGAAAGTAAAAAAATAAAAAATATATTAGCAAGCTTATTTTTCTCTAAGGGATATCTAAAAAAAATATTATGACACTTGTTCGGCAGATATTTTTTAAAATATCTACGTTTCATCAGCTATCTAACGAGGTATAATAATCTAGGGTTTTATTCAAATGCATTGGAAAAAAATTAGTTTCATAGGCGACAGTGGAGAAGAAAATTTATACTTAGCCCTAAAAAGTAAAATAAAACATTAGGTATGCATGAAATGTCATTTATTAAAGGTTTTCACACAACTTTTTCTTATTCTACAGTTCATGTTCAACATGGCCGCCTCTATTTCTGAAACATTGTCGCATCCTTCTACGGAGACCAGTCTTCACTACTCCAGTGGTCAACGTGGTCCTCATTTTATTTGCTGCATCCACAATCCTTTCTCTTAAGTCTTCCACAGACAAAACTGGATTCGGCTCGCTGTACACAAGACTTTTCATGCACCCCCATACATGAAAATCCATGGGAGTTAGGTCCGGACTTCTTGCTGGCCATGGCAACGGCCCACCTCGTCCTATCCATTTGTTTGGATAATTTGTGTCCAGCCAGTCTCTGACACTTCTCCTGAAATGGGCAGGGCAGCCATCGTGTTGGAACCACATGTCCCTGATCAGGTTGAGTGGCAGATCATCCAGCAAATCACTCAAGTCTGCTCTCAGGAAATTTTCGTAGCTTTCCCCATTTAGATTATCCGGGAGAAAGTAAGGTCCAATCAAATGATTAGAGATAATGCCCATCCACACATTCACGCTGAATCTTCGTTGGGACCCTTTCACTCTTTTCTTATTGGGATTCCTTAGTTCTTTTGGGGCCCAGTAATGGACGTTGTGATAGTTTGTTATGCCATCTTTATCAAATTTGGACTCATCCGTCCACAAGATATTTCTTAGAAAATCTGGGTCTTCTACGTCAGCATTTAGCATAAATCTGCAAAAGTCCAATCTTCTCGCGGGGTCTCCTTCTTCAATAACGTGTACCGGCGTGTAATGGTACGGGTATAGGCCAGCAGTATGCACTGTAAACCACACTCTCCATTGCGAAAGTCCCAGATCACGGGCAACAATATTAGTGGAAGTAGTCGGATCCGCTCGAAAGCGTTGCACTATCTCATTGTCCTGTTCTTCGTCGTCAATTCGTGGTCTTCCCATGTCTGTATTTCGTCTCAAAACAGAGCCAGTTTCTTTAAGTCTTCGATAAACTCTGTCAAAACAGGCCACATCCGGCACTCGACGACCGGGGTAGCGAGTTATGTATTCGTTACGAGCTTGCGCAGACACAACTACTTTTTTCCACGAAATGTAATACAAACCCTAGATTGTTAGACCTCGTTAGATAGCTGATGAAACGTAGATATTTTAAAAAATATCTGCCGAACAAGTGTCATAATATTTTTTTTAGATATCCCTTAGAGAAAAATAAGCTTGCTAATATATTTTTTATTTTTTTACTTTCACTTGTCTACTACGGTCTATTCAATTAACTTATGCACTATTTTAATGATTGATGTCCTAAAGCATCTTATTACACATGTAAAAATGCAATAATAATAATAATAAGATACACAAAATAAACAAAAATAAATTTCGTAGCCTAAAAATCGGCATTATTCAATAAAAAATTAAAAGTCGAATATCTCGAAAAGGGTTAAGTTTAGGGTAGGGTGTTTCATAGTGAAATAAGTCAGAAATGATGGGTACTCCACGCCCTTAACGGATCTAGCACGACTTTTCCTGTAACCCTGTATAACAATAAATAATTTTTGGGTTTTCAACATACCGGTATGTTACTTATGTTTTATTTTATATATAGGTACGTAATAAGAAAGAAAACGTTTTTTTTTTTTTTTTATTCTTATGGATTTGTACCAACGACCTCGCAACTGATTGGTATGTTCCACTGGGCCAAGGCGGTCTCGTTTCTATTAATGCCCCACAACAAAGGGAATCCTGGTGTGGGGAGGCTAGCGCACATTATTTTTATTATTATAATTATCGCTGACACATTTATTGTAACAATAAATTGAAAATTGTAAAGCAGGCTGGAATGACTAAACCACAAAAACTATCTATCCATATATCATTTAAACGGCAAACCATTACAATAAACAAGAGACAAATATTGTTTGAACATCATCAGACATGTTGATAGAAGTTAAAACCACGAGTCAAGACTCAGTTAAACCTATTTCCCAGTTTCAAGTTAATCAAGTTAGCATTTTGTAGATTCGGTACATGTTCTCAGCTTGACAAGATGGAGTGCGAGGGTATAAATCTTGGACCGGCTGACCGGCACCGATGCTTTTATTGCCTCAGATGCAAGTGCAATGAGAAAAACAAATATACAGACTCACTCGGGCGCGGGCGTTGCAAGTACGTTACTTCTACATTGTGTTTGGCTGGGAAAGTAGTGCAATGTCTATTTCTGCAAGCAATGTCTATTTTTTCTGGAAAATATCAGGTTTTATTTCGGGAACGAGCAGATCACCCAACTGGTGCTAAGTAGTAACCTCTTCCCATAACAATCAATACGACTTGGATGCTCCCTTAACTGAGTAAGACAAGAACCAAATCGCATCGTTTGCGCCCGTATTTCTGTGGCGTGAAGGTGGATTTGTCTGTAAGCCACCACACCCTTCAAACCGGAGCACAGGAAAGCGAATGCATTAATGCTTGACAGCAGAAATGTTGAAGGTGGCAGTACTTCCCCGGATAAACTTGAAATTAGTTCTCCTGCTCTTATGGCCTATATATTCAAAGTTTCGCAGGCCGTTGAGTTGATAATGAATGAGATGATCCTTGTATATTTGTTAGGGTAAAGTAGGTAAATACGTTAGGAACGAATTAAAATTACTGTCGTTGACACGGGTTATGTGAGACAAACATGTAAGCTTTTGCATTAATTAACTTAATGATATAATATTTAACTGTAAAGCATAGTTTTCAAAAGAATATTAACGCATATAATGAACCATGTTTTATCATGAAAGTGCGCTTAGTAGCAGGCAGCAAAGAACGTGAAAGTTGAAATATTTAGTGATTTAGTTTTGTTTTGTGCAACAAAATGATACAAAGTCTTCTGTTCTCCTAATACGATAGTGATGATGGATATATTATAATTCCTGAGATTTTATTTGTTTGGATTGATTTTAATGTCACTTTATTTATTTATTTATCAATAGATCACCGAGATAGTGTACACTGATACATTTAAGGAATGACACTTATTATTATTTTAAACAATATAACAAATTGGTACTATCATAGTCGCCTACGTCATGTAAGCAGTATATATATATATATATAAAACAAGTTTTCATTAGCTGGAGTAGTTCACAATAGTCGCTATTTTCAGTAACTCCGTCTGCCAGCCCGACGCGACGCGACGCGACGGCCAAATAACCCAAAACGGTGCGAAATATTTCAATTTGAATCGCGCCATAAACATCTTCCAAGCTAAATCAATAAATAGAACTTAACCAAGTCAGGCGAATCTTGTCCTCTATTCCAATACAAAGCCATAATCCTGCCAACATGTCATTGACGAACCATTTTCGACTTTAAAGCTATAGATATAAGATTCAGGAAAATTTACGTAAATTGAATTTCAGTTTCGAAGTTTCTTTATGCCCCATGAGGCGAAAATTGGGTTTCAGTGGACCTTTGTGGGGCAAATTTATAAAATAAGTAAGCCAATTTGAGTGTTATATGAACGTCGGCGATCGATAGGGTCTGAAAGATCACGGTCCGGCTGTTATTCATTCGGTGGGTGATATTAGAGTCACTTTAAGTAACTAATAACGATCATACGTCGAATGTTTAACGATCGATATTACACGATTATTTCGTTACCGGCTAACACGACGCGTCGCCATCGATTATTCAAAACGTCGTATCAATATAGTAAAGAGCGTTGTGATCTAGCGGTACTGACCCCCGTGTTTCAATCCGGAGGTCGCCGGTTCAAATCCCGACGTGCACCTATGAGTTTTTCGATTGAAAGATTTATGTGAGCAATACCACGTTCTCAAAACGGTGAAGGAAAACATCGTGAGGAATCCGACATGTCCTAGAACTAAAAATTCGAAGCCTTGTGTCGAGTGCACGAAAGGAGCCTCTTTGAGGCGCACTTACAATCCTTTCACCACACTGGTTCGACAGAACCGGTGACTCGAAGAAGAAGAAGAAGGGTATACCGTATAAACCAACAATAACCATTTTTGGAAGTGTTTATTTTTTCGGAAATCTCCATCGGTAGCGACACTATCAAAATAATATAACAAAATTAGGGATCGGTTTAAGTGGTGTCACTGCCTCAAGGCCGAAGGTAATCCTATTACTGCTCTTATAACAGTAAAATATTGCAATAAACTAGATGATCATCAAATAAATAAAGCAATTACATTGCGCAGTTAAACGAGAAATCCCACTTCATCGCCAACGAACGAGAATGATTCCTAGTTATTTCATACTTGGATGATTTTTTTCTAGTTATTTTGAATCAAATACCAAACAACTGAGCCGAATTTAATAAAATGTCTATGGCCAGTCTGAAAGTATGTACATATCCTGTCAATTAAAAAAATATTTTTCCGATTCGTTTTATAAATGGAGATCTGAGGTAACAAACATAAAAGAGTGTAACCGAATTGATAACCTCCTCCTGTTTTCTGAAATCGGTTAAAAAACGTCAATCAGTCAAACAAACGTTACAAGGTCATGCGTCTTCTATCGTTTAGTTGGGCACCAGTTCATACCATATCCGATCCTATATGGGGGAATAAATCAGGTGGGCCATCGATTTTTTTCATCAATTTAAACACTAAACAAGGCTTCTACTTCATGATTTACAGCTACTAAATACCTTAAAGCATTTAACTTCACGCGTTAAAGTGTTCTAACAAAATTCCGTTCAATTTTTCACGAACGAGTCCTATTCTTTGTCGAACAGTCAGAGTAATTCACGCCCATTGCTGGCTGGGTGCAGCCATTTAGCGGATTAGCCGGCACACAGCAAGTAATGGTCGTTGAACCAAGTAATCTATTGTCTGCCTTAGAATTGATTGCTTCGATTTGGTAAATTTTACTGCTTTGGAATTTAGGCCACGTTTAAGACCAAAAATACTGCTTGTTATCAATAAAACATAAAAATGAGTTTGTCCTGATTAACTCACAGACAACATACAGCACAGACCTGTGCAGTATGTTGTCTGTGAGTTAATCAGAACTGGCACTTCATTTAATTATTTATTTAGACTAGGGAATTAATTAATTATTTGATTTGTTTTTAATTTTGGATATTCGATCTCTAAAGGACAGAAATGGGGGCAGTATAATGAATTATTTACTCGATACTGGCAATGTCCAGCTTTCGAAAATAAGTACCATCATAATTAAATACATTATTTACCACGTCTGTCAAAAAATGCATCTATTGTTTCAAGCAAACTTTTAGTTTGTATTACAGTGCTGACCGATTATTTCTACCTGCTGGTAACCTCAAAATGTTTCAATGTGTGAACATTATCAAAATTGCAATGCACGGCACTAATGTATGCACGATGCACGTGATGTCGCACGAGACTGATGTGACACGTCAAACACGACCGCGGGACTATTCCTTAACACTTACAAGTTTACAAGTGTGATATTTTATGATTAACACTTGGCTTAAGTCAAAGTCAAAGTCAAAAACTTTATTTCCATAGAATTCAAAAAGAAATGGCTTGGAAACGTCAATATTCAAAACATAAGGTCACGCGTAAGTTTGATGCCTGTTCAAACCCTATCCGACCCTCCATGGGGAAGAATTACTTAATATGATGTACCCCTAACGCAGTACCACGGTTACTAAATGATAAATGGAAATATCGGGAGGAAGCTAATATATCCGAGAACCACATATTTTCTGGACTGGCCTCATAGCTCAGTTGGTTAGTAAACCTACCTTCTGTGCTGTAGGTAGTGGATTCGATCCCCACTCAGGACAAACATTTATGTGACATTTGTAACATTGATGTTTGTTCTGTGTCTGGGTGTTAATATGTATTATATGTATGTATTTACATAAGAAAAGTATATAAGTATTATATCAGTTGTCTGGTTCCCATGATACAAGCTATGCTTAGCTTACTTTGGGGCTAGATGGCGCTGTGTGAAATGTCCACCATTATTTATTTATTTATTTACTCTACATAATGCGATGAAATATATAGCTTTTCTGATGCTATTGAAACGTACTATACAAATCTTGTGTATGTAAATTACAACTTGGGAAGTGTTACGTCGTAGTACTGATTAAAGTTGTCTATCTATTATCGTTAACCATGATAAGTGAACTCGGCTAAAGAGACGAGCAAGTTTAGCCGCGAGCTTCCGCGATCTCACTGTGACGACTTTATCACTTGTAAACTTGTTATTCCGAGAATAAACCCGACAGCTTATTGTAAATATCTGAGCGCCGCTTGCACTCAGTTTGCGGGAATTTTGATATTGTAGCTTCAGCCGGCTGCATGCTAACTATGAACCGCCCCGCCGCCCCGCCCGCCGCACCGCGCGGCTGTGCATTTTTGGCGAACACTAGCTCTGTGGGTTTGGCGGCAACTTGTTTTGGCATTCTCAATTCGAGGCCTTTGAAAGATTGGAAGACTGTAGTTAAATAATATTGGGTCAGTTTTATTTAAAAATGTTAATAACTCATGATCAGTCGTGGTTAGTGAACGTTTATGTACCATGATGTCGCCAATGTAATATCGTTAGTTTAAATCTAATTAAATTTTTAGCTCGTAATAACTTGGATGAAGATTTTAATATTTAAGTATTATTTTAATAAACATAACTCACATAATCAATTTATTACTCGTGGAAAAATAGTAGTAGGAAGTTCATTATTTTTGACTTTCGTCACAGCTCAGTTAGTAACCCTGCCTTCTGCACTGTATATGGTGGGTTCGATTCCCAACCAGGACAAACATTTCTGTGATTAAATGTATGTTTTTTCTGTGTCTGGGTGTTGATATACAGCGCAGAAGGCAGGGTTACTGCCAACTGAGCTGTTATGCCAGTCAAAAATAATAAACCTCCTACTGGTGTTTTCCCACTGAGCTTCGATATGGGTTCCTTCAAAAGGCGAATCACCATCTTAAGGGCTGGCAGCGCATGTCCACGGGCGACGGTGACCACTTCCCATCAGGTGTATCAGGTAGCCCGTTAGAGTGTCCATAATATAACATAGAAAAGTTACGAATGACCCCAAAATTTGTGCAACTGATTTTAGTAACCAATACCTTCTCAAAACCGCTAACAAAAATGAAAGACCATAAGCACCGTTCAATCTATCATGAATCCCATTATTTAGCCATCTTATATCACCATTAATAGCCATCAGCAATAACGTCGGACAATATTTATTTACGCGTCACATCGACAGCCATTTCCTTACGTTTGCCTTCAAACACGGTGTAGAAATAAGTATGAGACAGTGATGAAGTATCCAGCGGGACTAAATACAAATGATAGTTCAAGTATTAAGTTAAATGTGTGTGTATGCGTTGGTTATTTGTAGCTAACTTACGCACCACTAATCATTGATATTATATTATTATTTAATACAAAACTCAGCCAAACTTGAAGTTCGTTCACAATTACGTAACATTTAACTAAGCGATTTTAGAGACATCGTGTTCTATAAGCGTTCCCACGCATCAGTTTCCTATACAATATGAAAATGAAAAATGAAAATGAAAATTATTTATTTTATTAATGAAATACCTTCCTTTTTTACTTTTACTTGTGGTAAAACGGTAAATAAGATGGGTAGTATGGATAGTGAGAAACGGATTTAACAAAGCTCGATTGGTTCTTTTATTTTGCAAATATCATGCATAAAGTATTTTAACATATAATATTGTTTCACTGAAGATAAGGCACCTAAAATCTAGTAAAATCTCCAATTTATTTTCAACAAAGCTTTCTCTGGTAATCTATGGAAATCCGCCAATTCTTTCGAGATTACATAAAAGTAACATGAATACACTGAAGTGTAGTATCCTGTGAATAGTTTAGCGAGGCCTGGCGGGCCCCAGCCCATAATAAGTCATCTTAATGGCCAATATACGTGTTTGAAAATAAGCATTTCGGATGCGAAGCACGACGGAGGGTAATCTTAGGAAAACTCTCTCCTCCAGGGACCGAGTGAATGACTTTTATTTCATTAGGTTATATTAGCCCTGGTCTTTGCCGAGAAAATATGTTATTAGTGGACTTAGCTGCATTATTTTTGTTCTCATTGTTTGCTGGGAAAATAAGGAAGAAATCTTACATTCCTCGGAGCTCATTCTGACAGCAAAATTAAGCACTTTTATTACGGCTCCAATTTTAAGTTGACGAGTGTGGTGAAATTACAAGCGCGGAAACTTTTCTTCGCTAGATTTCAGAATGGCAGAAGCAGTAACTTTGATATACCTATGAGTAAATAAATGATTCACAACCGATGAAGTCAAGTGTGTTATGTGTGTGTGTGTTGTGTGTGTGTGTGTGTGTGTGTGTGTGTGTGTGTGTGTGTGTGTGTGTAGTTCTTTCTCTTGTTACATTCTTAAATATAATATACTCCATTTATGTAATATATATATGGACTTCTATTTCGGTTTGGTACAAAAGATAAAAAGATTAGGTATATCGAAATAAGTGGCTACTTCTATAGACTTCTTTGCTATTAATTGTTATTTATAACTTTGCAACGCGTCTCACGCATTACTCACATATTAGGTGGATAGGATTAATTCCCATTGAACTACGAGTATTATGGAATCAATGTCTCAGAAGTAATATGAACAGAAACGAGTCGCTCGTCCACTGCAGCGAGTCGATACCGCCACGCCGACGCCACGCCACCACGCCGCCGCCACGCCGCCGCCACGCCGCCGCCACGCCGCTGGTATCGTTCGGTAGTTTGCTGTAAATGTTCCCGTACAGTGCACGGATGCCATTTCATTTTCTTTAATCGTTGACCACGTCTGTTTCTAATATTCACTTTTTGTGCCACTTATATTGTAAGTGAATATACATGTAAACATATATTTGTTCTCTTTCACTATGAAGAATGAAACGCCAAAACTAGTTAACTGATTTGTCTGAAATTTTGTTCGAACATAGACGTCAAAAAAGAATAAAAAGTTGACTTTCCGTGTCCCGGTATCAAAGCTACGAGCAGCAGCCTTGTATATTCTGAAATGAAAATTAATTTTGATGAATTTAATTTTTAATTTAAATGTTTTTGAAGAAATACTTTGCAGAGCTTTTAATATTTAAAATATTCATTTAGTTAAATATATTCAGTTTCAATTAGCATTTACTTAGCGCCTTGATATGGAGCCAGAATACCACTCCACATCGGGTGGGCCATCTGCTTGTTACGTCAGTACATTAAAATACATAAAGCGTGAACAAACTTGAAAGTCCACGGTGACCTCTTTTTTTTTGTTTTTTTTTTATGTATAATACATTTACGGAACGAGCCGACAGCCCACCTGGTGTTAAGTGGTACCTCGGCCCATAACAGCCGATGCGACTTGGGTCCTCCCATACTAGTTATGACAAGACCCAAGTCGCACCGTATGCGCCCGTAAATGTGAGACGTGCAGGTGGAATGTCTCATGTGCCTGTAATTTCACCGGCAACCACACCTTTCAAACCGGAACACAGTAACGCGAATGCGTTACTGCTTGGCGGCAGAAAAGGGCTTGGTGGCAGTACTTCCCCGGACGAACTTGGCGAGAGTTCTACTGCTTTTAATATCCACAATATATCTCATTTAAAAGACATAAATAACTCCAATTTTGCGTATTACCATTCATATTATTTCCTTCTAAAAATAAGCACTATAATAAAACTTCAGTAAAGTATCCCAAGAAATGATTATCGAATAAATAGTAATTCTCCCATTGGAGTTCTTAAAAGCGAATAGAGCATACATTCCAATGAGACGTTGATGGCTGCAGGTTGGCTGGCAGCCAACACGATAACGAATAAAGGGGTTCCTCGGTAATCAGCAACTATCCTGTACCTACCGGATTATTGAATCTGATGCTCCCATTTTCCCCGTTTTATGGACGTCATATACGTTTGCGCTTGTTTTTATCATTTGTGACGTCACACCAAAAGGTAATGAACGTATTATGTTGGCTCGTCGGAGGAGATATTTCCATTTAACTTGTTCATACTTGCTTTCCTTGCTTCTGCGGACTCGACTTTGTCGCGTGGCTTAGTACGATAATGTGATATTTAAAAGTATTTCTTTTGTTATAATTAGTAAATGATAAATGATATATTTATTGCGGGAAACATGGTATACAAGATCTTAAATATAATTTATGAGCTCATGTTTGACTATTCTATAGCATGCAATTAATTAACTTATGAATATATCTTAAAATTAATGAATTCATCAATGTCATAATAATTACATTCTTTTAACCAGTACAATAATTTATATTTAAATAAATGGTCATTCAAAATTTTTAATTCATTAGGTACATTATTTTAAATTTTTACACACATAGTCAAGCAGCTTTTTTGATGTGTCGCGGATTTTGATGTTTGTTTTAGAATAAGCCTATTCGGGTCTCTACACTGCCTAGGGTTCTTGTCAGATGCTTATTGGAACAAATGTCCATGATTCCGTACAAAATTTGCTGTTTCATAAATATAAAGCGACGGTAGAGGCAACAAACTAAGATCCTTAAAAAACGGTTAACAGGATTGATCAGCCGGGATTCCACATAATGCTCTGATGCATTTTTTTTTGCACTAGAAATGCTCTGTTTTTGTCTGTACTATTGCCCCACATTACTAACCCATAACGAAGTACCGATCCTATGTACGCGTGATACGACATAATGGCAGTAGAATTCAGATATGAATAAAAACATTTTGCTTGATATTTCAGTTTGTACTGTAATGCTAAAATTAATTAGTACCCCATACCAATGACAATCTAAATTTCACAGGATATTTTAAAATTTCAAATTCGTTCAGGGTAGTACAGCCATCAGCCACATATTTCCTGGGAAGCAGTAATTCGGTCGTATTACCATGTTTTGTTTTGAAAGGTGTGAGTGGCCGGTGGAATAACAGACAAGTGAGATCTTTCACGTCTAAGAGTCACGGACACAAAATAATATGACTTGTTTTCCATCACTAAGTAGTTGAAGACCCAAGTCGTTTTGATTTTTTGTAGGTAATCATTTAACATCAGGGTCAGCGCCATCTACTTATTCCGTAACTTATTCACATGAAGAAACTATTGCAAATCTAAGGTACGAATTTGTTGGAAGTGAGACTGTACGAGACGGCTCGACCGGGGTCTATAAGGTGGTAGTGGACTGTATGTTGCTGTTGTTATTCCGCCGGTGCGAGGGGTCTGTACACGCTATTACTGGGATTCTGTTAAGAAAACTTCAGATGGTGTTTCTATACTGGAGGGTTGGGTTCCGGTTGTTCCGAGTGGTACTGCCGATCTGCTATCTATTTCTATTATTCCGCGATTAGCGCACTACTATTTAAGCCAACGTGTCGACTATTGCTCGACTTGACGCTGGACTATTAACGCACTGGTTGCGAAGAACTGTTACGTGACTATTTACGGAACGCGTGTCGCCTATAGCGCGACTACTAACGAACTGCGTGAACTATACGTATGAACTGTTACGCGACTATTAACCAACTACGTGAACTATACGTGTGTACTGTTACGCGACTATTAACCAACTACGTGAACTATACGTGTGTACTGTTACGCGACTATTAACCAACTACGTGAACTATACGTGTGTACTGTTACGCGACTATTAACCAACTACGTGAACTATACGTGTGAACTGTTACGCGACTATTAACCAACTACAACTTACGCCCGAAATGGCGTTATATTTATACCACTCGTCACAACGATATTTCCGAACCCCTTTCCAGTTTCCTTTATTGTACTACAATTCTATTTAATTCTATTTAACTATAACCGGCTTGTGCCGCAGCTGCCAAAGGGAGCGGTACGACAATGCTGCGGCTTATCTTTTAGTATTTATTCTAAGAAGGAGATTTAACTATTACTATTTTCACATGTAAACACCAGGTGTTATAACAATAGACCTTACTTAGAACTATTCGAAGAAGGGAATTAACTATCTGTATTTTCACACGTAAACACCAGGTGTTATAACAAAAGATCTTACTTAGAACTATTCTATTGTCTTCTATGATGCTATTTCTAACTTATACATTTTTAACTATCTTAAACCTAAGGCGATGCCGTTTCTCGTACGGAACATCTCTCCCGCCGTGCAATGCCTCCTGGCATTGCAACCTATGGTGTGGAGTACGCCGGGTCCGATTCGGTGGGTAGAATTACTATTTTTCGTGTAGGTCGTTTCAGCACGCCGCCTGGGGTACGAATGTTTACTACGCGTACTATTCCATCGCCTCTCGTCTTACACGTGTGATTTTTCGTTTTCAGTCGTAGGCATCTGAAACACAATCTATGCTTCTTCGCTATATCCCATCTATCCGGAATTTCTGCCTTCGTGAACCTATTACAAACCGTTGTGAGATGGTTTTCACTATTGCAAATCAGGCAAACTTTCCCTTTTTTCTCCTCTACCCTCGCAGCATAACTTCTGTCCTTGAAGTTAGTTCTATTGTCGATTTCTGAACGTGGGACTATTTCTGGCTCTGCGTAGCGACCGCATCTGCTTGCTCCTCTATCCAGGAAACGAGAGAGTTTCAGAAGATCAGGCTCTCCCGCCGGTTGCTCCGTGCCAAAATCGTACCATCTATACCTTGGTTCCTCCCAACAAGTGTTTTCAGGTTTCGTAGGTCCTCCAGGCTGGCCCACAATCTGGTTCACTATCGCACTATTGTTCACTCTGGCACTGTTGTTTGCCAGGGCACTATTGTTTACCATGGCACTATTGTTTGCCAAGGCACTATTGTTTGCCAAGGCACTATTGTTTGCCGAGGCACTATTGTTTGCGAAGGCACTATTGTTCACGTTTCCAATATTTTTGGCATACGCGCTATTGTTTGCAGATGCACTATTGTCTCCAAAATCACTATTTTTCATGTTGGTTCTATTTAACACTGGAAGTTCATATCCGTTATTGGGTCTGGGCACATTAAAACTATTGAGTCCAGGTCCATCTACGAATTTGCTATTCGTCGGTCCGTGCTCCTCGTTCGCTGCTGGCAATTCCTGTTCTGTTTTTATAAGGACTGCAGGAACCGCAGCGGGTGCAGGGCGCGGTGCCGGTCTATCTTCAGTGGGCAGCTCCGTCCGTTGTTCCTCCGTTGGTAGCACGGAGGGTATTGTTTCCCTCTCTTTTCGTTGTGATTCGTTTGCTATATCTAACACTCTGGTTGTGTTTTTCACCCAATCGGATATCATTGACGTGTTTTCAGGGCCAGAGATTACTATTTCATCGTCGTTCTCAGACTCCTCCATGAGCTCAAGTTCGACGGCCGCTATTTCCTTCTGGATTTTCAGCAATTTTAGTCGGGCATTTGCTATTCTATTATTTCTTGCCTTTGCTGAAGTCGTCGACGTAGGCTTGGTGGTCGTAGTTTGCTCATTGTGCAACGACGTTTCTCTATCGGGATCTCTCTGGTTCCTCCTGCCGGTGACTTCGGTGACAATCGACTCCTTGGAATCACTCGCTGTTTGGCTCGACGCTATTGTTGTGCTCTCTGTGCTGGCTCCGCCACTTGATGAGGCAGCGACAGCATCGCTTACCGGCACGAAGAAACTCGTCATTCCATGTAGGGTCTTCCTGCTGGCTGAAGTAGGCGTGAAGTCGGCAGGAACGCGCTTCCCGAACACAGATTCTAACGTCGGTGAGGCGCGCCTTGCAAACACTGTGTCAGCCAATCTGGTTCTCGGTGGTGAGTGCGCCACAGAATGGGTGCGTGGCGTGGCTATTAACGGCTCCATGTATGTTGACGGAGCGTGTGCCGTCGTAATCACTGGAGCTGTGGTGGTAGGCGCTGCGGTGGTGTTGGAGGTATTCGAAGGTTCGGTACGAGATGTGCTCGCAGGCCTGTTCCCTCCTCCTGATCTCGTGATAACCATCTTCTATCTTCCAGTATCCGGCTCGAAGGACCAAAATGTACGGGACGGCTCGACCGGGGTCTATAAGGTGGTAGTGGACTGTATGTTGCTGTTGTTATTCCGCCGGTGCGAGGGGTCTGTACACGCTATTACTGGGATTCTGTTAAGAAAACTTCAGATGGTGTTTCTATACTGGAGGGTTGGGTTCCGGTTGTTCCGAGTGGTACTGCCGATCTGCTATCTATTTCTATTATTCCGCGATTAGCGCACTACTATTTAAGCCAACGTGTCGACTATTGCTCGACTTGACGCTGGACTATTAACGCACTGGTTGCGAAGAACTGTTACGTGACTATTTACGGAACGCGTGTCGCCTATAGCGCGACTACTAACGAACTGCGTGAACTATACGTATGAACTGTTACGCGACTATTAACCAACTACGTGAACTATACGTGTGTACTGTTACGCGACTATTAACCAACTACGTGAACTATACGTGTGTACTGTTACGCGACTATTAACCAACTACGTGAACTATACGTGTGTACTGTTACGCGACTATTAACCAACTACGTGAACTATACGTGTGAACTGTTACGCGACTATTAACCAACTACAACTTACGCCCGAAATGGCGTTATATTTATACCACTCGTCACAACGATATTTCCGAACCCCTTTCCAGTTTCCTTTATTGTACTACAATTCTATTTAATTCTATTTAACTATAACCGGCTTGTGCCGCAGCTGCCAAAGGGAGCGGTACGACAATGCTGCGGCTTATCTTTTAGTATTTATTCTAAGAAGGAGATTTAACTATTACTATTTTCACATGTAAACACCAGGTGTTATAACAATAGACCTTACTTAGAACTATTCGAAGAAGGGAATTAACTATCTGTATTTTCACACGTAAACACCAGGTGTTATAACAAAAGATCTTACTTAGAACTATTCTATTGTCTTCTATGATGCTATTTCTAACTTATACATTTTTAACTATCTTAAACCTAAGGCGATGCCGTTTCTCGTACGGAACAGAGACTATGCGTAAAAAAATCCTTTTTAAAAAATTTACTGCTATTAAAATTACATTAGCAATTCCATAAAACTGTTACGCTGTGAAAATATGCACCCTCGATGTAATATATAGGGCTTGAAGAGTCCGGAACGGCCCCAGAAATGTATGCCCTGAGTGAGAGTGACGGCCAATTATGAAACCCCGCAAAAGATACATTGTAGCACAGTATATTATCAAACAGTAAAACCACTCGAAGACGGATAACTTTTCCATATAAATTCATACTAATAAAAGAACATGTAAAATAAATGCACAATGATATGATAAACATGAATGCGTAATGTACTACTGCAACTCGCGTCCATGCTACCTCGAATCAGCCAAGCTTTTCTTTCATCGTTGAAAGTGGTATTGCGCACTATGCAAGCAAGAGAAAAACTTTATTGCACGTCTGGATTTGAACCGCACCTCCGCATGAAAGCTCGGGATCACGCTCTGCAACAAAATAAGCAAGATATAGTTTACACATCCTACTTATTTTGATCTAGCTTTCTGTTTACTATGACTACTGTGAGATGAAATTTTCTTATGATAATATTTTACTAATTTTTCCTAAAGAGATAATAATAATAATGCTTTATTGTACACCATAGAACATTACAAATAATAATAATAGAAAAACTTAGACTTTAGAAGTACAATGGGCGGTCTTATCAGCTATAAAGCGATCTCTTCCAGACAACCTTGTATGGAAAGAGTATTTAATAGCTAAAGAGTGGTTGGGAGTGTACTAAAAGCTAACAGTAGATATCAATCAAAAGGAATAAACTGAGATGTTTAAGTCAATTTGACTTAAGTGCAGATGATAACAAGAGGTAAGGAATAATGATGGCAGGCATACAAATGGCACAAAAAAAACCCGCCTTACCAAATGAATATAAAGTTATTTCAATAAATACTACGAGTAAGTCCTTACTGTATGACGTGTTACTGTGACTGAGGTGAGGGTGAAGTGGGGCTTAATTGTGTTAAATTTGAAGATTTATTCGTGTTTGAAGGTACGCATGAAGGATGGGTACATCACACGCTGTTATTGGCTTTACACACCGTTTAACATTGAATACATTTATTGAGCCAGTGAAGATAATTTGGACTCAATTAAAAACGATGTTTTGTGCGATGGATATACGTAATGGCGCGAATTTGATTGGTTCATTTTAACAGAGCTCTTGTATTGATGTAAATATCTTGTTTTTGCTGCGAAATATAAATTGGGAAAACATTTTATTGAAGTTAAATAGTATTCAATTACTATTTAACAGATATTTATATTTTAATGTATTAAACACATTTTTCGTCAGACTAAAGATAAAGTCATCGTTAAAAGACATACATATATATAGGAAGATTATAAATTAACATTCGAAAAATTAATATCTATACAGTATTTAGTCAAATTCGATTCAAGAAGTGATTTCGATATTGGTAAGAAATATGTGACATTACTAAGATGCCTAATAATCTAGATTCACTTTATTATATCACATGCTTAATTTCTAACAGTCTATTACAATAAAAAATATATAATATATATATTTCTTAACCCTGACTGAAGAGGTCACGTTTGGCGAGTTTAAAATAAACTTTATTCATTATCTAAGATAACTATAAATATATCCGCCTGCTTTAAATGCATTTCCAAAATAGAGAACTAGATTTTAAATTATAAAACCATTTTTATTTTAATCTTCAGATCCTAGAAACTGACAAAATATAACCAACGAAGGTTTGAATGGAATGTCCCAACACGTATCGAAATATACGATCCAGGATTTCAGTATATTTTCTGTGATTTCGTTAAGCTGACAATTACGAAATGCTCTACTGTAAAATATAACAGGCTTTGTATCAGACACAAAATTACACATGTACATTATATTTCCTGGTAATTGGTAAAATAACATTGCTTCAATATGATATCTTATTAACGTCTGTCGGATATCCGACCGATGACCAGTCATCAACAATACAATACAATAACTTTTTACGTATACACCACAATACAAAACTATTTCTATTTTAACTCCCCAGTTTACGTATTTTGTAAACTAATTCAAGCGAAACGTATGTCATGTCATATCCCAAAATAGATGGATGGAGTAGATACCTTAGTCGTGCACCAAATCCGATGTCCGCGGAACGCGACCGCGCGCGGCTCATCCACTGGGAATATAGTTTCCAATAGCTATTTTCAACTTTCCAACTTGATTAATGATTTGAGCTATTTATCATATATATAGCATATATAACAGATACTTGTTGCACTTATGTATCATGCACTTGATGTAGAGCGTGGTGTAGCGGTACTGACCCCCGAGTTTCAATCCGGAGGTCGCCGGTTCAAATTCTGACGTGCACCTATGGGTTTTTCGATTGAAAGATTTATGTGCGCAATACCACGTTCTCAAAACGGTGAAGGAAAACATCGTGTGGAAACCGACATGTCCTAGAACTACAAATTCGAAGATATGTGTCGAGTGCACGAAAGGAGCCTCTTTGAGGCGCACTTACAATCCTTTCACCACACTGGTTCACCAGAACTCAAAGAAGAAGAAGTTTTTTTTTTATTGTTTTGTAGTTACGGAACGAGTCGACGGCCCACCAGGTGGTAAGTGGTAACCTCGGCCCATAACAAGCGATGCGACTTGGGTCCTCCCGTACTAGGTACAACAATACCCAAGTCGCATCGTATGCGCCCGTAACTATGAGACGTGTAGGTGGAATGTCTCATGTGCCTGTAATTTCACCGGCAACCACACCTTTCAAACCGGAACACAGTAACGCGAACGCGTTACTGCTTGGCGGCAGAAATGGGCATGGTGGCAGTACTTCCCCGGACGAACTTGGCGAGTTCTACTGCTCAAAATAGAGAGAAGAACTTCTTGCACAGACAAAATTGACTAAAAATAAGTTCTACTACTATCCATGTTTTAGTTACTTAAAAGTAAGTTGTTTTATTCAGTATATTACCAACTTCAGCCTACGGATTCACCATCATACCGGGATAATAAGTAGAGTATGTATCGTTACAGACATCATCTGCCTTTGTTCTATTTAGATAAATCAATTCAGTAGTAAAACGATTAGTTTTAACTGGGGATTAAACTATTCAGCCTAATTACTATCATTATTTTGCTTGATAACGTGATTAGATCTCACGTCTATGACGTCGTTATTAACGGATTAGTTAATGTTTGCGTTTCACACTTTACGTGCTTTGATAGTAATATAAACCTGTCTTTAGTAACGATTCAACGTATAAGTAATTTTAAGATTTGCAGAGCCTAGCTTCGCTAACAATGAAATGTCATGTGTACATTACTTCTGAGTAACCGTGTTGACATAATCAATTGTGGAGTTTATTCAAAAATACATCCGACTTTTAAATTGAAATGATAAAATCACATTAAGAGATTTATCATTATAGAAGGCGTAAACACTTACGTTATTATCATTAACATAAAGTTAAATATCGACATTTTTTTTGTTTTTTTTTTTGTTTAAATATAAGATGTTTAATGAACATCAGACATAGGCCTATTGATTGTTTCGTTTATGATCAGAGTGGTCATCAGGGTTGGTAACCGTAAGTTTTGTAATTTAGACCACCTGCCTGTAATTTCACCAACCACCTTTAACAGAACTTTTACTTTCTACTGCTACAATATAGTAATGGTGTGCATGGTTAGTTTTCTTACTTATTTTACGATATTTTAAAATTCAGAGACTTCTTTAAGTGGAATTCAGTCCGAATGATACTAACATCGCGAAGCAGATCTCTCACTAATGAGGGCGAGATCAAAGGACATCGTAAACTTATCCAAAGCAGTCGTGTTACAAATGGAGCGAGCGACTAATCGGCCGATTTGTAGCGCAACAAATATATCCCAAACTTCCACATTTAAACTGACAAGTTCATTGGCTGTTTTACAAAAAAAAAGTTGTAAACCACTCCTTCATTGTTAGCTGTAAGCTTAGCTTTTGTAAACACTCCATCATTTTCCCGCTCCTACCTCGTTAATTTGTTCCTTGGGAGGAGACAGTCTACCTGGCGAACCCTGGGGGGTTCGCCAGGTAGACTGTTATTTAAAAAAAAATTAGATCTCATCAAACGTAGCTATGATTTCGGTGTAATATATTTACGTACTCAAACTACGATTGATCTTGTAATCACTTAGATCGTTTTTTTTTATTCCTCGGCTAAGTTATAAGTAATAAATCAAGTTAGTTTTTTGTCTGTGTTGATATTGCTATTGTGTAAAAGATGATTCTTAAGTGGGTTAAAAAGAATGTGATTTTATTCAAACGAAAACTAAGTTTTTAAATAATTTTGCAATTGTTAATAGAGCTCTAAACTTAGTTGAGCTCGGCACACTTATTTAGCGATACAAAATCAAGTTCAGCTTAATAGAATCGTCAACATATCGACAAACACGCGCTCCACACGCGATCCTCCAATCATTATACGATACATCATTACTCATAGTAATTGCCACACGATTTGTAGTCCGTTTGCCGTAACCAGATAGAGGATAATATTTTCTAGTGTATAATAGTATTTTGTGAGTTCAGTTCAGTTCAGCGAGAGTACATTCTCAATTTAAGAGCAGTAGAACTCTCGCCAAGTTCGTCCGGGGAAGTACTGCCACCACGCCCATTTCTGCCGCCAAGCAGTGAAGCATTCGCATTACTGTGTTCCGGTTTGAAAGGTGTGGTTTCCGGTTAAATAACAGGCACATGAGACATTCTACCTTCACGTCTCAGAGTTACGGACGCATACGATGCGACTTGGGTCTTGTCGTACCTAGTAGGGGAGGACCGAAGTTGCATCAGTTGTTTTAGCCGAGTTTACTACATCACACCAAGTGGTTCGTCGGCTCGTTCCGAAACTGTATTACATAAAAAAAAACAACAAAGGGCTAGGTCGCACCCACTTCTTCCACTAAACAGTACTGCACTAGCATCGCTGAGTACAGTACGGTTTTTTTTTATGTTATGTAGTTACGGAACGAGCCGACGGCCCACCTGGTGTTAAGTGGTAACCTCGGCCCATAACAGCCGATGCGACTTGGGTCCTCCCATACTAGGTACGACAAGACCCAAGTCGCATCGTATGCGCCCGTAACTCTGAGACGTGTAGGTGGAATGTCTCATGTGCCTGTTATTTAACCGGAAACCACACCTTTCAAACCGGAACACAGTAACGCGAATGCGTTACCGCTTGGCGGCAGAAAAGGGCATGGCGGTTTCCCCGGACGAACTTGGCGAGAGTTCTACTCTTGAAGAGGTTTGAAGAGACGTCTCAGTTTCTGCCAAACACGCATCGTCTAATGATTCCCTCACATACATACATGTTCCCCGTGATGTAACCGCACAGCCTCCACACAAAACGTTTTAATTACGAACTTGTAATATTCAAAACGTCTATAAAATTATGAAAGTTTCACCATTCACTCATGTAGAAGTAATTAATGCCGAGCGATTATTCAGATGGGATGTAATGGTATGCACATAATTGTGTTACTGTGTCTATGTGGGTACTCAGCGCTGTCAACACTTAGGTACATACCCAGTGGGCTGGATGCTATTTATATCGTTCAACGATCCTTTGAAGCTGTTGTGTGCCTTTTTCAATATCCAAAGTTACAACTTGGTAAGCGAACATTAAACTCATTTTTACACGGACGAGTGCTATTAATTATTGTGACTCTTTTCATCTCTGTGTAGACAAAATAGCACGATCGCCAAATGACAAACGGACGACATTATTCGATTTCGTTTTGAAGGTATTCACTTTCGATGTTTTTCAGGATAATTTCCTTTTTCAGATAGCTCTAGATTGTAGGATTCAATCCGACGACCTACAGATCGTCGAAATTAATGTTACTATCAAGTGAGCGGTAATCCTTGAAAGTGATATAGTCCTGTTTACGTGCACGCGAAAAAAAAGGAATCCCTCCATTAGGGGTTTCTTGTTTGTTCCTCCCCATGGAGGGTCGGATAGGGTTTGAACCGGCATCAAACTTATCGATAAGTACGCGTGATCTTATGTTTTGAATATTGACGTTTCCAAGCTATTTCTTTATGAATTCTATGGAAATAAAAGTTTTGACTTTGACTTTGACTTATGAAACCACGTGCAAATGCATATTATGTAAATAATGTCATCCATCAAATCCAGTTCCCATTTCTTTCTACCCATTTGATCTTCAGTTTGATACTATTATGTCAAAACTGGCATTTATGATTGTCCATCAATGTATAATAAATACTGTCCCGGTGGACGCCTTCCATTGTTCTAATATTTAGAGTTAATTTTCCGGCTACTGCGTTTTATTTTATTTATTACCACCAACATAGTAATCACCGCTTGCAATAAATAATATTTCAATTAATACAAATATTACTTTAATTAGAGGCGATAGATTTTAAATCACTTGGGTTCTAAGTGTGTTTAAAATGATAAGTGATGATGATTTCTTGATTTACAATGGAAAGTAGGATGCAGATGTATTTAGAATGAAACTTATTTTCTAGATTACACATTATTATGGCACACGACAGTTATATATGGTGGCAAAATAAAGTTATGCTTTGTAAATCTTTTCTTTATTTAATACTTTTTTGCATGGACCATGATCTTTACATTTATTCTTACAAACGAATAAAATTAGAAACTATTTTCAGTTTCTAAATGTCATACAGCAAAGCAGTTACAGAAACTACCCCTAAGAGGTTGTTAGCTTATTACCCGCAAACCTGTTAATGGTACCTTCTCAGCACAATCAACTTAATAAATATACAATATGTTGTAGTCCACTAACACGCATAGTTATTACCCTCTTTGTTAAGTCTCGTAAGTACATACCGCCGCGCCGCCCGGAGTCACAGCGCTGTAATCTGTTACAAGAGGAGAGAGATCAAAGCGTTAAGATAAGTATACTTTGTTCTCTAAATAAACGGGAGATAAATATACAAGGACATGGTAACCGTTAATAGATTGCATCATGCACAAAGTAAAAAGTAAATTACAGGCACAACAGACATTCCACCTACACGTCTCAGAGTTACGGGCGCATACGATGCGACTTTGGTCTTGTCATACCTAGTATGGGAGGACCCAAGTCGCATCGGCTGTTATGGGCCGAGGTTACCACTTAACACCAGGTGGGCCGTCGGCTCGTTCCGTAACTGTATCACATAAAAAAAAAAATGTAGTTCAGTTATGTTCAGCAGAGCTTTTTTTATTTCTGGTATCTTTGCGTATGACCTAAATCTCACAAAATGTCAAGCGATAAACAATTTTTATTTATTATAGTAATAAGTAAGTAAAGATAAACACTTAGCGTAATTAATTAAGTAAAGTTTTAGCTGAGTTATTCGTGGAAAAACAATGAGAGAGAAAACGATGAACTTACCACTTATAACGTCTATGTTTCCATGATAGTGTAACCCAAATGGTAAAAAATGGCTTATTAACACTGCATTACTCTGGGGATAAATGCGTGATTCTATGTTTCTATGTATAAATCATGGTACTTATGACTATCAGTTAGAAAATCGTGATAACTAATCAGCCAGAGTTGGACTCCCGTGGAAGAATGTGTGTGTGTGTGTGTTTGTGTGTTTGTGTGTGTGTGTGTGTGTGTGTGTGTGTGGGTGTGTGAGGGTGGGTGTGTGAGAATAGATAAGGGTGCAGCATGTACATTATGCTGATGCGTAAAATAGATGTATAAGTCAGTTCCCCCATCATGAACTAGTGATCAACAATTTGAAAATATTATCATTCAAGAGTAACGAAAAAATTATAACAAAATTATTTTGCTCATGCCTTATTTTACGTTCTTCAATATTCATATATCTTATAATTATCTAGTAGTCAAGTGGATGCACTTGGATTCCCCGCACTGCTAATAGTATTTGTACACACAGAACTCCGAGATCAGAGATCAAAAGCAGTGTGTCGACTTGAATATATTTTTAAGTATTTAAATCCCGACTGATGACTTCTATGAAGTTGCGTTATTCCTAGAACCGCTGATCAAAGAGTTTCAGTTAACAAACAACAACCCCATAGCTCAGAGTTGTGAAAGTGATGTTTATTTTGCTTACCCATCACTTTCGAGAAAAGCAGAGACCTTTATTAATTAGTACAAAACTTTCATAAAGTAGTTTTATATTCATAGATTAAATTTAAATATTTCTGAATAGCTTAACTATGAAATAAGACGTTTTTTGAATACTTAAAGGATAAATTCAACTAATTCTTAAATTAATTAAGATTATTTTAGAACTAATAACTAGAAAACAAAATTAACAAAATATTAGCTAATGAAACCTTTGATGTAGTCACATTTATTTAAATGTAAGGCGGTTTTTATGTAAATTTCTTATAATTTTTTTACTTTATATATTTTACTAAATGTATACACCTTTGCACCCTTTAGTACTTTGAGGTTTCGTCCGAGAAGGTGCTGCGATTACATTTAACTTTCTGCTAGCGAGGAGAAAGCTCGTGAAACAATAGCTACAAGAGACGTTCCATCTATTTAGAACCCCCTCGATGAACAACCTTTTAAATTGAAAAATATAGGGGTGTATACACTGGTAGTTATATGTTTACACGTAAATATGATGACATCTGATTGCGCAGAAGGCAGCGTTACTACCGAGCTGTGAGGCCAGTCAATTTATTTCATTGTATTTCGTATCATGTACATTCTCGTAAATCTTTGTAAATTGTTAATTGATATAAAAAGTTTGTTAATAACATTATCATTCTGTTAAAATTATAAAAGATAAGTGGGATTTAAAACATACACACTTTGAAGGTAGCTTCGCTTCGCTTCCTAAAAAGTAAATATAGTCAAATTGAGACTTCGCCAAACGTTCAGGAAAGATAATCAGATGCAGTCACGGTATTTATTTCGTGCCCCAAACAACATTGAACCTACGATAGATAGAACTACTCACATCTGTATTACAAATTTTCCTGCATCAATATAAACCAGCGCCCATTCAGGACCAAGCGCACGCGATCTTTCAATTAAAATCCAACATTTCTCACTCGCTATCATTGTAGCAATGATTAATGAGCTACCCTATTCAATAACCGACGTTTTGAACCTTATGTCAGTGGGTTAGAGGCGTGCCGAGTGTTGACCGTAGCTGACAGAAGGTATAGATTTATTACTTTTGTGGTTTCCTGAAACTAACAGGACAGGGGACGGAATTCGTAATCAGGTGGAAATAAATCAAGTTTGTTGAGATTAGTAGCTCGCTTTATATTGTGTATTGGTCAGTTTTTTCCAGTGTCAAAAGTTGAGTATATTGCTTGGGGAAGTATTTATCTGAAAAGGTATTTTTTGAAAATACTCTTTTTACTTGTGTTTATACAGTCTATATTAGTGAAGTGTATAGGTGATTGTATATTGCTATTAAATCTTTACTCATATTCTTATTAGGTTAAGCTAAACTATGAATATAGTATGAATTAAATAAATACCCGTCAAGGTACGCAGCAGACACGCCTTTTATTTTCTCTCAATAATGAGGCATCTAGCAAGAGCAGTAGAACTCTAGCCAAGTTCGTCCGGGGAAGTACTGCCACCATGCCCTTTTCTGCCGCCAAGCAGTAACGCTTTCGTGTTACTGTGTTCCGGTTTGAAAGGTGTGGTTGCCGGTGAAATTACAGGCACACGAGACATTCCACCTACACGTCTCACAGTTACAGGCGCATACGTTGCGACTTGGGTCTTGTCGTACCTAGTAGGGGAGGACCCAAGCCGCGTCGCTTGTTATGGGCTGAGGTTACCACTTAACACCAGGTGGGCCGTCAGCTCGTTCTGTAACTGTATTACATAAAAAAAAAAAAAAAAAAAAAAAAAATCTAGCGCGCCCATAGAGATGTTCAAATCACAGCCAGTAGATATGTATGTGAACATAATGTCATTGGAAAGCCGCAATGTTAAAATTACCAGCGGTTTAATTATCCAATTTCCCTTAGAGTTTCGTCAGAAATCTGCTAAGCATGTTTGAACAAACAAAATGGTTTTATGAAGTCCTTTGAGCTTCTTTAGTTACATTTAGCTCCGGAGTGGCGTCGTCGTTTAGCTGATAATTAATTTGTCGAAACGTCTCACACAGCCACAGCAAGATTTGATTGCGTCGGTTTAATCCATTCTTAGTATCCATAGTGCGAAAACCTTATACAACCTAATATTTGAAGACGTCAAATCTACAATACGGTTTCAGATGCCATTCACTCTTGATTTTCAAGAGTAGACTGTGTCCCTTCAATGCTTATTACAGCATTTGACACTGGTAAGAAAGAAAGAAAGAGTATTTATTTCACCCAATCGTCACAAACAACATAAATACCAAAATATAGAAATAGTTTTTTTTTCTTTTTTTTTATTCAGTTACGGAACGAGCCGACGGCCCACCTGGTGTTAAGTGGTAACCTCGGCCCATAACAAAAGATGCGACTTCGGTCCTCCCCTACTAAGTGCGACAAGGCCCAAGTCGCATCGTATGCGCCCGTAACTCTGAGACGTGTAGGTGGAATGTCTCATGTGCCTGTAATTTCACCGGAAACAACACCTTTCAAACCGGAACACAGTAACGCAAATGCGTCACTGCTTGGCGGCAGAAATGGGCATGGTGGAAGTACTTCCCCGGACGAACTTGGCGAGAGTTCTACTGCTCTTAAAAGTAGATATTGTAGATAGTGTATAGTAGATAGATAGTGGTAGAAAATAATAACACAAAAACAGATGTGGTAACAAGTGTTCCAGCTGTCATCACTTTGCTAACGATATGCCCCAAGCCTACAAGCTGTCGTTAAATTTAATTGTTTTTATGATGGCCCTCGAATATTTAATCAAGTTAGCACCTGCAATATTTTGCTTTACTTTATATTAACAGGGTAAGGGCGGGTCCTGTGAGGTCTCGCTTCGTCTGCTACTGAAAAATGGCCGGTTTGGACGTTACGTTGATTTATACATTTTGAGTCGTACTGTGTATGTAGGACACGGATATACACAATTCGTATTGCTATATTATGGACAGGGTATCGTTTAGCATCAGGTGGGCCATCTACTCGCTCTGTAATTTAATATTTTCTATCATAACTCATCACAATGAAGATGAGAGATAATTTTTTTGGTAGCGCCAGACCACATATTTTGTCTATCTATAGGTTGACGATTTCGGGCGTATCAATTATATTTATTTATTTATTTATTTATTCATATATATGTACATCTATATCCACCACACAGGAAATTCTTCTTAGATTTTTATATAATTACTTTACTATAAACAAGCGACCTGGCTCCGCCCTGGTTCTATAAGTATCTACCATCCGGATGAACGGCATAAAATAAAACCAACCTTCCTCTCAAAGAATTTTCTATTAGGAGATATCAGCATCAATATAGTATATAATATATATAATATAATATATAATGATACATGATACAAAACTTAACCAAAAATCAAATGAAACCCCATCTGAAATGCAAGCCTTGCGCCTTCCTCCTGTCTGGCACAAATTCATTTGCGCCATAACTCTAGCTCGCAGAGCGCACCTAGTCTGTGTCTGTGTATTCTTTAGTTAGTTCGAGCTGTGAGAGAGAGGATACATTTTACTCCCTACACACACAGATACTTTTATCTCTAAATAATAATATAATAAATAAATAATTTAATTCACTCAAGGAGTTTGAGCAATGGCCGTCGTTTGCATGGATTCAAAACTGAGTTCATAACCGTATTTCTCAAATAGGTTGAGTGCGTGAGTCGATATTTATTTATATTTATTGTAGACATTAGTTGTCTGCAATAATACAAATGTTGTCTAGGAAATAAGATAAGATTTTCTTTTCTATATTTTGTAGCTCTGTATACATTTGTTTGTAGCGAAAAACTGATTAATCACAGCTAATTTCCAAACGCTCATAATTTCGATCCGTTACTACGGGATACACATTTTGTCACAATTACTATCAGCATATGGTTAGTACATGGTGCGAGCTTTGTTTACCTCCCTTTGCTGATATCTTCTGACAGACAAGGGTATAGACTGGCCTCATAGACAACAATAGATCAACAGAAAATTGCATGGAAAAATAATTGCTAATAGTTCCATCCACTTGTCGTGTCCTGTGGATGTGTGGAGACAGATTCTAAATAATAAATTTGCACCGAGTGCTACAATGTTCACTGGGCATTCTGTCCTAGTAGAATATCGCCGTATTGTCTGTCTGTGTGTATATATCCACGCAGGTACAACCGCACAATTTACCTAATTCCCAAACAGCGCGCCTGCAGCGATTGGCTGGCGACCGATAGTTGCGGACCTAACTTTTACTCGCCTCGGATACAATGGAGTTCGTTGCAAACTTTGCAGAATGTTAGAGAGCATGCTTTGTAGACCCACGTGGTGTGGAATCACAGTTTGGATCTGAATTTGTACAAGGGTGAATGGCGCTGGGGGAAAATAACGCAAATTTAGCTGCTATTCATAAGTTACTATTAGCTATCGAGGTTATATTCAGTAAATACAGTAACTCGGTAAAAGAACAACTAAGAGCAGTAGAACTCTCGCAAAATTCATCCGGGGAAGTACTGCCACCATGCCCTTTTCTGCCGCCAAGCAGTGAAGCAGTCGTATTACTGTGTTCCGACTTGAAAGGTGTGGTTTCCGGTGAAATAACAGGCACATGAGACATTCCACCTGCACGTCTCACAGTTACGGACGCATACGATGCGACTTGGGTCTTGTCGTACCTAGTAGGGGAGGACCGAAGTCGCATCAGTTGTTATGGGCCGAGGTTACCACTTAACACCAGGTGGGCCGTCGGCTCGTTCCGTAACTGTATTACATAAAAAAAAAACAATTTAAAAACTCATCCGTTATAAGCTAATTTGTTTGTTTCCTAAAAGTGTTTAGGTACAGCGTGGAGACTTAATAATGTATTTAATGTATGTAGGTCATATTTAATGATTCTGTGACGAAACGTCTCGGATGGTGCGAAGGCGCGGCGGTATTTTTTAACATTTTGAGGTCATATTAATTGTTTATCAACAAAATTATTTCCTTATTTTGCTGATTCTGAACTACCTAATCCAGGATAAGTGTAAAATTTTGTTTAGGTATGTCTAACTAGGTATAGAAAACATTATTCACATAACCTTCTTTTTAAAGCGGAAAAAAGGTGTACCTTTAGCGAGGAAACATTTTCTGCACCATAATATACAGGGTGTCCGGTAATGAATGGATAACCTTGAAATGGTCTTAGTAGAACTATTGGGCATTAAAAAAAAATCTAATAAAAAAAAAACAAGCAGTATCAATGATATGTATTTTTTAAATAATATCGATGTTTTGATTGTTTGTTTTAATTTGTTTTTTTTTTGTTACTACTTGGTTTTTTTTTATTTGTTATTTTTTTCCGAATGCCCAATAGTTCTACTAAGACCCATTTCAAGGTTATCCATTCATTACCGGACACCCTGTATATTGCTGCACTAGATGAGCACTTCTGTAAGGCACTCGTTCGCGAAAATAAAAATGAAGCCAAAATCACCCTAAATATATGAGGTACCTACCTAGTCGTACCTAGTGTATCCAATATCACATATTGGATTTACAAACGATACACTTTAGCCAGTTATTTCAGAGAACCCAAACAAAATTTTATTCATGTTAGAAAATCTGTGCGAAGAATAAAATGAAAGTTTGCCCTAGAACTGGGCCATGGCTGTTTGATCTAGAGAAAAGATGTCTGAGACACAATCTCTTTTAAAGAATGTACAAAAATAAGAGACACAAAGATCATCTAAATTCACGAAGAAAATATATAGGTCGAATGTTAACTTCATAAGTAATTTATTTACAAAGCTAAAAATGAAAGGAATGGATATGATTAGAAACTGTTCTTTATACATACAATTCTAAAACTTTGCATTTAACAGCCTAAAATCATGAGAATTTGATAAATATGTATGAAAGTGTATAGTTTTATCTATGTCATTTCAGTAACGGAACGAGCTGACGGCCCACCTTATGTTAAGTGGTAACCGCCGCCCATACACAACAGCAGTACCACTCAAGTCCTCTCCACCAAAGTACGAGATGACTCAAGTCGCACTGCGTTGCGTCCATCACCCCGAGACGGGGAGGTTACGTCTCATGCGCCTGCAATTTCGCCGGCACCCACTCCCTTCCACCGGAACAAGGCAACACGAGTGCATCACTGCTTAGCGGCAGATTACCAGGTGTGGTGGCAGTACTTCTCCGGGTGGACTTAGCACAAATTCTACTGCTACTCTCCTTTCGCACCACCCGGGGGACACGTGTAGGGATTCAAGGGTTATCACATACGGACGCGAGCAACGTGGCCCCCCTATATCATGTAAAAGTAGTATAAAGTACTCACTTACGCGTCAAATTCAGAGTGACAAAATACACAAATAGGCAGATAAAGTGTGGAAAAAGCTGCGAGAGTCTTTTACCGCTGAAAACGGTTCATGAACTTATAAGTGAGAAGATATAATGTTATAAAAATACTTTATTTTCTTTTATGTAGGTCTTGAACTTTTATGTAGAACAGAATACATGATCTATACAGTAGCATTTTGCGATTTTAGGCCGGTGATGATTGTGACAAGAAAATTACATCATTCAAGACGGAATTTCCCAATTTATCAGAATTTTATACTGTTTGTTTGCACTTTGCATATTCTTTGGTTTTCTTAGGTTCCTTGGCTAGTATTACTTATTTTTATTAATGGAATTCTTTACAAATTTAGGATATATATAATGTTATATGGTATGGGTCTGTTAAGCTGTGCACAATTCCTAATAACAACAAATTCCTTTCGTACACGTAACATATAGTTGTATGTGTACCCGAAATGAGCTAAAACAAACAACACTATACTCCCCAAAGTTCGTGCAGCGACCAAAACCAACAAAAGTTTAAAACAAGCTCGCCATCAATCACGGCCCTTTATCTGAGTCCGTCACTGGCCTAACTTCTCCATGCCGTGACACACTGAGAATATACACATGTTCAGTTAATTCGCAGCCCGAGACAGATCAACACGACGCGTCGTGGTCGCCGCAACACTCAACTCACACTTTATTGTATATATGATAACTCCGAGACATGAAGATGGCACAAGTGCAGATAATTTATGTAACTAACAGGATATAAGTGCAGATATAAGTGCAGATATAATGCAGATAATTTATGTAACTAACAGGATATAAGTGCAGATAATTTATGTAACTAACAGGATATTAACTACATTAAATGGTAAAATATGTCTATTTTTTATATGTCTAACTCAAATGCAATTACTCCCGCGTATGTAATTGTAAATTAAATACAGATACATATATTTTCATTAATATTTAGATTTACACTCAGTGTGTCCTCAACGCACAGGTCAGGCCCGCAAGATAAATGCGAGTCCGCGACACAGCGGGTGCGTTCGTCGCGGCACCACTACATACTTTATTCTCCAGCCGAGACACCAACTAACCTTTTTGCTTTATCTCACCTTTTTGGACAGTATATTTGGAACGTAATAAAGAAAATTTATTTGAGACTTCTTATATACATGGTAACTTGGGAGTTCTTTAAAATGAATACACCTAGATATGTTAATTATTTCCTCTTATTTAAAGATTAACAATGTGAAATTTTGTTATAATAACATGCAAGAAATGTGTGAAACATTTGAAAGTTCTGACAATAAGTGTACCCAAAGTATATTGCAGCTTTTATATATATGTTTTTCATTTCTAACACAGAGCAACATCTTTTCAAAAACCTGTTTATCTCAATTATATTTGGATAAAATACTTTAATTTGAAAAATAGAATTCAATCTGTACCTAAACATATAATTTAATGGCGCCGCAACCGCCCGTCTCAAGTGATTTATAAGTGAGTGAGTGTATTGGATCCAAGCGCGATACAGCGATGCGATGGAAGAAAACACCAAATTGAATTCTCTCCAAGACATTATACATGTCGGGAAAATGTAGTAAATACTAGTAACTACCAGTGCTAAGTCTTTCCCAGACATATACTGAGAAAGTTAAATTGTTGGATTGTCTGTAAACATTTGTTCTGATACTGTTATTTCGTGAATGCTACAAGGGAAATTTTTGAATGTTCGAAAAAATTTGTATTTATCGAGTCACAATTCGCGTTGAGTCGTCTCGGCGTCTAAGTCAATTTGTATTTGTGACTCGTTTAGTTTGGTATTGGTACAGACTCGACTCCAAGTCCTTTGAATCAAAATGGAATTCGTGTCAAGGAAGCCAAAAACTCGACTCGCCCATTATTACTAAGAATATCTCATCATCTCCTAGTTTCTTTACTGGACATAATTAGCTTGGTTATTTATTGATTAAAATCGAACTACTTAAGATTCAATTCATAGATCACTAGATGGTTAAAGAGTTGATACATTGTAAATGTTTTAATCTCATAATCATTTTTGTATCTTACTTGTGTTTGATCACACAAAATCGAAATAACTTAATATAAATATGTCCAAGCCATAATTCATGCATCATAATCATCGTGTACATTTGTGTTCACAGACAGTGTCCTAAATGTTTATATATTTAGAAACCATTTTATAAATTTGACTCTCATCCAATACCTTGACATATATCTTGGTTCAATCCCAGTAAGGGCATACTTTTTTAAAATCAAAAAGAGAATTCCGAAGTTCTTTCCGCCGGATGATGCTGTTGACACGTCAAAACGAAACGTAGGAACTGCGGGAAAGTTTTTAATTAAAAAGTGGTATTCAAGTTGACGGAGCGGCATAGATTACCATGAAAAATACAGATCGGATCAACCAACCTCTGGACGTCACGTTCCGAAAATTTACGAGCTACTAATGTTTTTTCAGTTTCGTGATCGCAATCAAGTTAACTTTTCTTTGTAAGTTGCATAATTTTTGCAACACCTTTCCAGATGATCTACTTCGAATACTTGTCATTCGATGTTTTAGAGTTATTAAATATATTTTCTTTTATGACAATGTTTCTTAGAACCTTGTGAAAAATGATATGGACAGTTTTATGTTGCGAAGAAATCTTTGAAAGGGAAACAGTCCAGACAATTCACTGGTGTTATATGTTGAATATTTGGTGGTATTTGACACTGTTGAAATCATCTTGCAGATAACAAGGCGCAACCCACAGTCACAGTTTCAAACGTGACTCCATGGGCTTAGATATGACATCACCTCCCGCATTAAAAACAAAATCAAGGGTACTTTTTCGTGGCATTTATATAATGTCATAGACTGAGTGATTAATCAGGGCATTATTTATAATGCCCTGATGTATTTATAAGGCATTACCGAACAATTAAACTTAACAAAATCAAAGTTAAGACTGTGTTTAATATCAAAGGACAGTACAGACGGGCATTCACGCCTTTAATCAAATATGTATCACTTATTATTTGGTACAGCTTCCGAGCACCACGTGAAATGAATATTGGCTGTTAACTATGTTCCTCAAAACATTGTCGAATTTACGTTTTCAATAGAAAATGCTAAATAACAATGCTAAAAGACAAACTAATATAATATTACGTTCTTTTCAGTAACTTACTCCTTAAGATTATAATATTTATTGCAGTCGGTGTGTCAAAGGATTCTGGAATCCTCTAGCTGCACTTTCCAATAGAAATCTCCAGCTTTACTTTCGTTTTATTTTATTCCAAACTACACCTTTCATTTAGAATGGAAATACAGAAGTGTTTGGGAATACTCTTCAACAAACGGAAAATACCGTTGACGTCAATGTTTATTGTTTCTGAGGAAAATATTATTGTTTTTAGGCGATGGCTTTGATTGGAATGAATCCAATGTATATATATTGTTTGATATATTTTGAGGGATACAGTATGATTCCGTATCTTTTAGTACAGTTTGTTGAGTTATTACATTTGTTATTACATAAATACACTACATCTACGTAATATCGAAAAATACCCAGATAGATTTTTCTCGCATGAAGCAATAATTTGCTTAAATTTTGCTTTCAGGACTTCGATATTTGTGGATGTAATTGTGTGTAAATACTATATCTCTCACACGGAACTAAAAAATAAATAAAAAATAAGAAATTCTTGTTTTATTAATCTTAAGAAAATTTGATTTAAGCACGAGTAGCCATTGAAAAAAATAATAAAAAAATGTGATTTCAGAAAAACACATGTCACGCATACATACCTAATACCTCATAATTAAACCAAAAGCGAACATAAAGTCTAAAAATAAAGCCCTTAAGTTTACGAGTGGTTGGTCGCTACGTGAGGGCTCGTTAGCACGGGCGGGGATCAGAACACCTGATCTACCCCCGCAGCACATCAAACGGCTTGACGGTATGGTATTAGGGGTAAATGAGACTTGCGGTGTCACAGCGTAGATGCGTTGCAGTTTAATTATATCTATGGTAATGATTATCAAACGACAGTTTAATTTAAAAAGGTTTAAATATGAACGGAAATACTGATTCACATTCTACCTCCGTGCTCAAGAGCATAGTTCTTGCGTTAATTAGTTTTAAGTTACTTTTTTTAGTTTAAGTTAGTTAGTTAATTAGTAGTGGTAGTTAGCAGTAGTAGTTAGTTAAGTTTAAGTATAGTTTACGATCAGGTAGTCTGGAAGAAATCGCAGAAGAAAAATAAGATCGAATTAAACAGGTTTATGCCGCTCATAAAACTACAGGAAAATCCATTTTGAAGTAACGATCCAAACAGAATTTTTTATGGGATTTTAGCTAATCAGTAAAAGATTTATAATTATATATTTATATTATGGTTACTGACAGTTATACATTCAAAGACTAATACAAAGTAATAACTAGGCAGTAGTTATCAGCTCAAAACCCTAGGGGGATTTCTTTATAAACCATCCTGTAGCAGCACTAACATTTTGTTATAGACAAGGTGCAATTTTTTTTTTTTACAATTCGTACTTTAGAAATAATATTCCTAACAATAATTTACAAGCGAAATAAAATTTAAATACAAGCTTCACTCCGCGTACTTCTTAAAGTTAGACACGCGTGTGCTGAAAAGCTTTATATGCAGCAAAATTCTAGCATAAGAGCTTACAAGCAACTTTATTTTTAAAAAGATGCACACTTGACCCACTGGTATTCATTCAACTACGGCAGTCACTAAGGCTGTATATGCCAATAAACCATTTCGCGTTGACCCCCCCAAGTTGGTTCATAAATCTTACACCCTCACGTTTTCGGGAGTCAGTAGATAATCGGAGGGTCTGCTTATGGTGGCATGCAGTTCATTACCCCTGGTTTTAATCTTGTTAGTGAGTTATTTCTGGGTGAAAGATGGTTGTCTTTGTCCTGGAGTACTTGGGGATGATCACTGATTTCCTAAAGTGACAATTGACAATGATTATTGAATTTAGTAGGGGTGAAGAATGTAGAAGCTAGTTAGCCAAAATGGTTGTCTTGGATGTGCAAAGGTTTGTAGATCTGATGCTATTACTTATATTAAAAGTAGTGCTTCGCTCGGCTCAGCTTAAATATCAGCAGATATACTCACATACTTCCAAATTATATACAAAATAAACCAAAATACTGCAGTATTCGATGAAAATGTATTTTTTATATAGAAAAATAAGTATAGATGTAAAATCTTTAAAAAAATTGATAACATTTGAAACTTTCAAAGCTTCGTTAATTAACTTCCAATTCAAAATTATCATCCTAGAAAAAGTTACAATAAAGTCAAAGCCAAGTCAAAAATATTCACTAGCTCCATAGAATTTGTAAATAAATAGATCTGATTCGGGCTATGGTATTTATTAGAAAAATCCTACAGTTAATGCAACGCTTACAAATAAACCCTTAAAATGTCAAGCTAGTATTCAAGGAATGCTTACACACTCCTGCATTGGGATCCCTTGTGTCGCAGTTGGCATATACAACACAAGTATGCAATTCGCGGATCAAATTGTATGTGTGTCACACAAAAATGTTTGCTCTGGTGGGGTCTTTGCAGGCTTTTAATATCAAGGTTTTGATGGCCTTTGATTTTATGATGTATAGACTTTTTAAGTATGGATTAAAAGATTCAAATATACTAAAGAAATTCACTAGATTACGTAGCTATCCTATCTAGCCGGAGTGATAATTGCTATAGGCAGTAAGTGGATATGAAAAGCTGAAGACGAGGTTAAGTGGCGTTTATTGTGAGAGGCCTGTTATTCCCGCACATTTTTCTACCTAATAATATTTGCGTTGCGCCCCTCAAGTTACAAATCTATGAAATACAAATATTATAAGATTATAGTTCCAATAACTGTTTATCGCTTCCAACTTGGGTATTACGCCAGCCCGTCGATTTGTCCTCCCAATCAGTGAGTATTGCAGCGCCGCGCCGTGACCTGATATTGCTTCTACATAATGTCCTACGCCCCTCGCAGAAGATAGATGAGTTGAACTGTATTGAAATCGTTGGCATTAAGACAAACGGTTCAGTGTATGTTCAGATATACTGTTTTCCTGTTTTTGTTTATGACTGGACAGGAGCTTGCTAAGGAGAGGGGCGCACACGAGATGCTGTTTGAAGCTCTTCTGCTCTCAGTTTTAGCTATGAATTTATAAGCAGTATTATTATATGTGTAATTTTATTTATATATATTTTTACTCTGAGAAAACAATGGCTCAATACGATCGATCCTAAATTATTTCCAAAGGTATCTCAATCAAACACATGGATGCACAAATGCATTCAGCTCCAAAATATATTAGAAGTCTATTTTTCCTCTTTTATCGAAATCGAATCTGTGTCCCTTTTTTATTTGATACAGTTATAAGAGCCGATGGCCCACCTGGCAATGTAACTTGTATCCCAAGTTAGGTACGACAAACCCAAGTCGCATCTTATGCACCCGTAACTCTGAGGTGGAATGTCTCATGTGCCTGTCATTACACCGGCAACCACACCTTTCAGACCGGCTAACAAACACTTCGTGGCAAAAATGGGAATGGGCAAGGCAAATAATCAAAATAATACTATTTAGTTATGCAGAGAAAACATATAAAACATTTATAAAATTGTTAATTGGAATTTGGCGGCCATTTAAAGGAGAATTTTAATTGTGACTCTCTTAGTAATTAAATATAGCATTAATTATTCCCCTTGTAAATGACTGTCTTAATTCAAAGAAGACAAGATACCAAATTCGAAATTATTTTCGTAGGCGATGAAAAAACCTAATTTTATATCAGGCAAGTTTTTGCTGAATGTTAATATATAAATAACTATGTGACCTCTATGCGCTGAATAAAATAACCTGAAAGTCCTAAAGGTGAGTTTTATCTAGAACAAATAAATGTCAAACATGTATTTAAAACTCAATATAGAATCGCAATTTCCTAAAAAAAGAAACTATTACATAAAAGAAGATCAAAAATTCATCATGTTCTATGATTTCAAATAATGAATAAATAACTAATTATTTTTTAAAAAAATATTATTTTTTGGCTATTGGTAGCAGTTTTCCAAAAAAGGTTATATTAATGAGATGCGATAGTGCCAAATAGCTGAAGGTACAAGACTAAAAAAATATTCGTAACTTCATATAGAAAATGGACAAGTGTAATCGTGGACAAGTCAATTGTTTTGATCAGACCAGAGTTGAGTGTGGCGCCCCGTGCATGGGACCTGTACATTTAGAAATCACAATTTACTTTATTACCATTAGTAAATGCAATATTGTCCTAAATAATATTTCTTTAGTTTCCAACTGACTATGATATTTTTCAGCAGATGAAGTCCAAAGCTCTTGCCTCACAAAACATTATGTGTAATAAACATAATATGCCTGAAACACAGGATTACCTAGTTCAGGCTCCCGTGTGTAAATAAGTAATAACCATATGTCTAAATAAGTTTTATGATTTTTTATATTTACCATGTTTTATTTGAATAAATTTATTATTATTATTATTATTATTATTATGTGAAACTCGAACTAGAATCTCACTTCCTACAACTAGGTGAGTAGACATGGAGATTGATGAAGTATTCAATAAAGTGTCTCGGAGCTAAGTACGCGCATTACCCCGACGTCATCGTTTTGTGATGACGTCACACGTGGGGATGATAAATGGACGTCAGGCGACAGGGGGCGACAGTTTGCAAGCTTTTTAAATTCAATTTGCATTATGAAGTTTCTGCCCTTTAATTGTGACTAGCCTTTTGTTTTCAACTAGATGCCCTAAAGTTACATTCCTGTAGGGACCGAGTAATATTAGTAATACTTAAGGTGTCATTTTGTGTGTAGTGATTCGCGTATTTTTCGTTGTGTAATTTATTTTCTATAGAAATAAATAATTCGTTTTTCGTGGTCGTAGGACGCAAATTACACTTTTCCAATAAATTTTCCTAGCAGGGTAATTTTTGTTTATAATTTTTTTTTTATGTAATTGAGATACGGAACGAGCCGACAGCCCACCTGGTGTTAAGTGGTAACGTCGACCCATAACAATCGATGCGACTTGGGTCCTCCCCTACTTGGTATGACAAGACTCAAGTCACATCGTATGCGCCCGTAACTCTAAGACGTGTAGGTGGAATGTCTCATGTGCCTTTAATTTCACCGGAAACCACAAATAAATATACTGAGCACAATCATTTTTCATTTGAATGTCAAAGATTAGTCAGCTGCAAAAAAAAAGTCTTCAGAAAAAAAAATGGTGTTATAATTTCAATTGACGCAAAAAAAATGTGGGGCCATTTTTTTTTTATTTCATAATATTCTTGCTATTCACTGTTTCCTCAGAAAATTTCTCCATACAAAAACTCTCCATACTCCGTATTTAAAAAGACAGTGAGATTGGAATTTTTTCTAGTGAAAGGTTGATGCATTTCCAGATTTGAAAAAGAGACACGAAAGATGCCTTAACGCTTTTTTCAAAGTTCTATCACTAAATAGGCTTCTAAAACAGAGACTTTAAAAGCAACGAGCCAGAATAGTGTCGCTAAGTGATTTTTTATTTACTCATGGCACTGTTTCTGAGCTCAGCCGCCCAAATACATGACGGATTATGAGTAAAACTTACTTAAGGTTCAGTACATCAATCATTTCTTGAGTTTATTTTCAATATATAGTGTAGTTCGGAGCAGCTGTGTCGGATCGTCACGGATATTAGATTATTTAGAAAATGGGGTTTTCAGTTTTTGCTCAGGAAAGTTTTTATTTATTTATATTTTACGTAAGAAAATAGGGAAAATAAATAAATAAATATTTGTTATATGTTTTCTTAAAAAAAGGACATTGTGATTCATCAAAGATAAATGTTCAGTCACATTTGGCTTCGTCAGGAATATAGTAGCCACACTCTATCGCAATCTAATTTAAATCCTCGTCGCTAACAATATTATATTAAACCCAATACCCAAGTTAAAATTCTGTTACAATTTATATTATGATCTTGTGGCAGCTTGGCTCCACTTCGGAATTTAATAACATTCTGTCTTAACTTTATTTTCTATAACCAATTTTCGAAGAGCACTTTCGTCAAATTTTGTCCGCAAAATAGTCCTCAGGGACCTCCTGACCACTATAAATGTAATGAGGTTTTTCTGCCGACGAAAGGTCTGATAGTATCCGATGTGGCTTCTACGCAACATAATTGTGTAGGTATATCCAGTAAACAAGTATAGTAACATGCCACAAGTAGGGGACTGACACATTATTAGGCTCTTGTAGTGTTCAGCATAAACACTGAACTCTTGATTTTTAAAATAGTTATTTAATTTATTAAATATTTTACCATTTGTATAGTAAAAGAGCAATTTTCAAACATTAATTTCCTTTTTTTAAGTCATTTTGAATTTGATACCTTTGACCGAAATGTTGAGCAAATATTGGTGAGCATTGTGCATATTACCAATACCCTGTTTTCGTTCTCGGCGGTTATGTTGTGTTTGAGTTTGTTCATGCCACCTGCGACAGAGCAAGTTGAAATGCAATCAATATATTAAACAAGCAGCAATTTAACTCAATCTTCATGCCGCTATGGCCGCTGAAAAATATAGTTAAAAGGAACTTAAGCAACGAAGGGGTTGTATCATTTACCTTGTATTTTTATCTGGATGAAGGTTTTCTGAGACTACTATACGAAACAAGCAGATGGCCCAAAAGTTTGCTCTGACCACAACAATACCACGATTTCTGTCCTCTCAAACTAAGGTAAAGAGCCAATGCACGACGTATTTGTAAGTATTTGTAATCTCACCGGCACCTGTGGGTAATCACACCCTCCAAAACAGAACAATCCGTGTATTTGTTATTGTTTGCATAAGTATTATGTAAGACTAATGAATACTTCCACTGAAGAATTTGTCATAAGCCAAAGTCAAAAACTTTTATTTCCATAGAAGTCATAAAGAAATGGCTTGGAAACGTCAATATTATTCAAAACATAAGGTCATAAGTTCTGCAACTACCAAATGCTACTACGTACTAGTCTTTGGGTTCAAAGCACTTGTAACTACGGGTTTCCAAAAACGTAAGTTACTGAAATCTGTTTATTATCTCCATTTAAAACAATCTAAAATGAATTTGTGTATATTTTTGTCTCACTGCAAAAATACCAGTCCAGTAGCTTGCATCTATTGTTATGTAAAGTACAACTTACTCCCAGCAATCCTACCTACGGTCATTGCTCTCCTAAAGAATGTAAAATTAAGTTTTCAATTACTAGCATCTCAAAACTATCCACTCTCTTAACTAATTTTACAGATCCAGTGACCATTCAACCCTGATCCCTCAATATCAAACACCCTGTGTCTGGCTCTCTAATTTGTGAGCGCCGAAAAGACGGGCAGAGGTCAGGACATGCTGGCCGAAGATTGCAACTGAAGTAATCTGGGCTTCGGGGAATGCAATTAGGAAGATACCGGTGACGCCTCCAGAGCTCTGAGATATCCGCTACTGCAAGACAAAATAACTCGACTCCGAATTACTCCGTACTTCGTGCCGATTATTTATCCAAAGCTCCATGTATGTTACTTTACATTTGTTAGAATAAATCACCTTTATGAAATAATTTTAACATTACAACCGTTGAACAAGTCGTCTCACAGCCACACTGCCCTTTTCCGGGATCAAGTAACCCTATATGTTATTCCAGGATATAAGCTATGTTATAACCAAATTTCATCCATATCCGTTCAGCCGATTGAGCGTGATGCGTGTACAAACAAACAGACAAAATTCTGTCTTTTATTCCTAACGTATTGCAGTTTATTATTTACAAATCTTCTTCTTCGAGTCACCGGTTCTGTCCAAACCAGTGTGGTGAAAGTATTGTAAGTGCGCCTCAAAGAGGCTCCTTTCGTGCATTTACAAATATATTTAATGTACATACACGCAGTTATTACAATAGCACAAATTATAAACAAGTGATCGTTTATTTGTGCTCTTGATAAAAATCTAACGTCAAAAAGTCTATCCTTATGTCCTAGATAACGATAAATCGTAACTGGCCTACTCCAGTCATCACAGCACAAAACTTCCATCGTGTTTATGATTCCTAATGGAAGATGAAAGCCAGCAGGCCGTAAACAAATTGTATAGAAACTTTCCAGTAAACAACTTCACTCCTAAACAAGGTAAAATTTGGCCCAATTATGTAACACGTTAATTTTAATCCGAAGTGAACTAAGTAGAAGTCGATTTATGTGCAATTAAACAGAAAGAAAGCCTCATTATAAAATGTCTCAAGAGGCATTACTTGTTTTGTGAAGAGCCTTTACTTCAGCTGGAGTATAAGGTTACAATTTACAATTTCATGAGCAGTAGAACTCTCGCCAAGTTCGTCCGGGGAAGTACTGCCACCATGCCCATTTCTGCCGCCAAGCAGTAACGCTTTTGCGTTACTGTGTTCCGGTTTGAAAGGTGTGGTTGTCGGTGAAATTACAGGCACACGAGACATTCCACCGACACGTCTCAGAGTTACGGGCGCATACGATGCGACTTGGGTCTTGCCGTACCTAGTAGGGGAGGACCCAAGCCGCATCGCTTGTTATGGGCTGAGGTTACCACTTAACACCAGGTGGGCCGTCAGCTCGTTCTGTAACTGTATTACATAAAAAAAAAAACAAGTTTAGCATGATAATAATTTTATACTGAGTATTATTGTTATGATGAAAATACTTTTACGTCTGACAAGCTTTGTACTAAGATTTTTGCAGTTGAAACTGAGAAGCCTTATTAAGGAATATGGCACTATTTTGTAATATAAAACTTCTCACAATCTTACTGTTTACATACGAGAGCGAATGGGCTTTAGGTTAAGAATGGTTCAATGGTCCAATCCAAAGTGGTAGATATGTATTGGAACGTTTGATTCTGACACTTAAAGGTTCCATCTTCTTCCACTTCTCATATTTTCTTTCTATCGTTTTGAGAACGTCAGCAGAACTCAGCACATAAGGCTTAAGGTGAAAACTGCCACTCTTCTGGATTTAAACCAGCGACCTCCGGATCAAAAATAACGACTGGACTCAGTTGGATTACAGTCCGTTTACTATCACTTGTTGAAATGGTATACTTACCGAATCAATGTCGTGTACCCTAAATAGGCCAAAACTTAAAAGTGGTTTTCTCTATTCTGTTCTATTCCAATTATCTTAACTATCTCTAAACAAATATACCGTTTTATTTGGCCTGCAGTGTAAAATGTTCGAGTCCAGATTGTTGCATTTTAACCGTAGTCGCTTTAAGTGCTTGCCGTTAGATTTCAATATAAAGTTTCACACCTTGTGTGTTTTATCAGTGCAGTATTAGTACGAGTAAATGTAAGGGATTATAAATGGAGGTTACTATGAGTAGGGTGTGGTTTTTAGCTGTGACTTTGACTTTGACACTAGCCCGGCAAAATAATTGTCGTATATATCAAACAGTTTTTATGGTCAAAACGATAACGTCCGTTAATATCAACCAATACATTTCAAACGTTTTTTTTTATGTGTTATAGTTACGGAACGAGCCGACGGCCCACCTGGTGTTAAGTGGTTACCTCTGCCCATAACAACCGATGCGACTTGGGTCCTCAAGTCGTTACCTTACTAGGTACGACAAGACCCAAGTCGCATCGTATGCGCCCGTAACCCAGAGACGTGTAGGTGGAATGTCTCTTGTGCCTGTAATTTCACCGGCAACCACACCTTTCAAACCGGAACACAGTAACGCGAACGCGTTACTGCTTGGCAGCAGAAATGGGCATGGTGGCAGTACTTCCCCGGACGAACTTGGCGAGAGTTCTACTGCTCTTAAAGTTATTTATTAAACTAGGCAGTGACGAAAGTAATTCAATACAATTTTCCTTCTTGAATCTTGAGTCTCCTCGAGAAATTAAGTCGAAAAATATTAACATTTTCTAACATTGTAATTAAATGAAAAAATGACTGAAAAAATATTAGAACAGCCAACATCACATAATCCGAAAATTGGGCTTTCGGCAATCTTCTCTTTCGCTGTAATCCACAAGCTTTTAACACAATTAACTTGTTGTTATTAATTATTGTTCCATTTAAGTTCAAAGTTTTATTAAAATTAGTATTCAGTGTGGCGTCACTTCTATTTATTTCGTAGTTACTTCAGAGAAAGCTGGAATTATGGTTCAAGCTGTGAACATAACTTTTATTGGGACCTCAAATAATTAAAGATTGAAACTAAACTTCGATAATAGCGCCAAAGAAGAGATTTATGGCAACAATATGCGTGTGAGTAGATATATATTCAGAGTCAAGTCAGAATATAAAAGTAGCTTTGGAGTTTATACAGGGTGTCCGGCAATGAATGGATAACCTTGAAATGGGTCTTAGTAGAACTATTGGGCATTCGGAAAAAAATATCAAATAAAAAAAAACAAGTAGTATAAAAAAAATTAAACAAAAAAAAAAAAACATCGATATTATTTAAAAAATACATATCTTTGATACTACTTGTTTTTTTTTTATTTGATATTTTTTTCCGAATGCCCAATAGTTCTACTAAGACCCATTTCAAGGTTATCCATTCATTACCCGACACCCTGTATATGCTATTTATATAGCTATGGAGAATATTTTGGATTTTAATAAGTTACCACACAACGCTTCAAGACTGAAATTACGAATGCTTGGGAACAGCCAGCACAAGTCAAGCTGGAGTGGTGTGGGGTGTGGGGTGTGGGGCGAGACTCGAGACGGTGCGTCAGTCAGGGCCGATGGCTGTGAACTGAACACTTATCAACAGACTTGCCCACAGAAGCCAATGACAGAGAAGTGAGGCAAATGTAGAGAATTGCTCGGCAATGGGACAAAAGGCTAACATATAATATATAGCTATTTAAAATAGAGTTAATAATAATAATAAATAAATATTGGTGTACATTTCACACAGCGCCATCTAGCCCCAAAGTAAGCTAAGCATAGCTTGTATCATGGGAACCAGACAACTAATACATACTAATATACTTTTTTTTAAATACATACATATAATACACATTGACACCCAGACAGAACAAACATCTATCTTCATCATACACATATTTGTCCTGGGAATCGAACCCTCGACCTACAGCGCGATGCGTTTTCGTAACTAAGGGAAGATCCAGGTCGTGTTCTTGTTATAGGCAGAGGAGCACTTAACACCAAGTATGCCATATGGCTATAAAAAAATCGCTTGTCCTGAAATGACCTGCGTGTTGCTTGCTAATTCCGTCAGTTTTAGCAGCTGCATTCTTGGTCACCACACCGCCCCGCCCCGCCCCGCACTCTGTTTGCTGTCAGCTCTCTAATAGCCACGTAGACAATTTTCTATTCGTCATAAATTTAATTTTAGAAGGATCACGTAGGAACTAATTAGTTTGAGACCACCTCGCTTACCCTTCATTTGGAGAGAAAAAACAAAAAGCATTTTGTTTGTAGCAAAATTTAAATGAATTCGCTTTCAAAAGTAGATTGTTCTATCCCAGTGTCACGTAAAACGTGATTTTGTTCTTTATTTTTCACCCGGTCCAGACAGATTTGGCTAATGAACAAATATTTTGTTGAATCTAGAATCAAATACGTCAAAAAACCTCACGAAGATAAAATAACATTGAACATAATCTATACAAATAAATAAAACTGGAGTGTCTGTTTGTAATATTAAAAAACCGCTTTTTACTAAGTGCATATGGATGTATACACGGTACATATACCAAAACTTTTTTTTTTACAATTTTTGTCTGTCTGTTTGTACCGGCTAATCTTTGAAATGGCTGGACCGATTTTGACGGGAGTTTCACTGGCAGATAGCTGATGTAACAAAGAGTAACTTAGGCTACTTTTCCTAGGAGTAAAATAGGGGTGCGTGATAAAACTGAATTCCACGCGGAAGAAAGCGGGCAACAGCTAGTATATACATAAAAATGTTCGTGTATTGCGATAAAACACTTAAAATATAAATGCAAAACGTAAAAAATTGCCAATGAACCTAAAAATCATTCGGTTATTTTAAGCTCAGAGTGCACTCTAGGGAATTCCCTCAAAGATTTTAGAAGCAATTCCGACGGAGGAATGCACTTAAACCTGATGCCGGGAAAGTGACTTTTTTAAAAGCATCTTCTGCGATATCCAACTGTGTCCGCGGCGCAACTTGCAAAAAAACTGAATGGAAATACTGATCAATCTTGGTTATAATAATTAAGGTAGAATGAAAAAACGCAACATCTTTGGAGTTTTCGTTATGGTTTTTACATTATTCTCAAATTGGGACTGGGCTTTGGAGGGATGAGCACTTTGGAAGGGCAAGGGCTTCTGGACTCATTAATCCTGGTGACCCAGTTATTCATTTGAAATGAATTTCATGTCATATCAAATTTATTAATAAATTAGAGGAATTAGAAAGATATATTTTCTAAGGGATAGTAATTTTTGCATGTGTGCAATTTGCTCTTGTTTTATTTTATCGTTTGTTTATTTTGTTTTATTCATATGTATGTCATAAGTTTAATTGTATTTTTTATTCAATTATATATTTGGGAAGTAATACTTATTACTACCAACGTTTAGTACGTGGTGTTTAATACACTATTTCACTTTTTGTGAGCAGTACTCAGTTTCAATACTAATGATTTACATCTAATCCTACAAGAACTCGTTTTGAACTTCTGATTCACATATAGTTTGATGTAAGATTAATCTGATGAAAATCAAAGTATCGCTTTGTAATTGACAGGAAATTGATGAATCTATTTTTAACTTTGTAGCTGTTCTACATATAACACTTCCTGTAAGATCAGGGGTACGCGTTTCGAACCCCGGCTCGGGGAAACATTTGTGAGCATACAGTGTGGTTTATTGTGTATCCACACACACGACCATACAAGGAGTATCGTACAGGGTGTGTATTATATGTGTTATGTCAGAAGAAGGGCTTTATAAAACCAGTTCCAAGCAGTAAGCTCATTTTCGGAGACTACTTAATTACAGGCAGCGCAAAATAATTAGTTTTGGAAATCCTTGGTGAGTTTTCGGCTACTAAATATTAATTGCATTATGTTAGTTAATACGCTGGGAGGATTAATATATTACGAAAATTCGCTATTTTTGGTTTCACGTACAAAAGAAAACTCAAATAAATTACTCAAATTAACGTGGGTAACACGTACTAGTTTCAACTAGCGATTAATAGGGGTTTATAAGTTTTAGATCGATGGAGCTTATATAAACTTTATGTATAATTCACATGTAATACTGACTGGCCTCATAGCTCAGTTGGTTAGTAACCCTACCTTCTGCGCTGTAGGTCGTGGGTTCGATCCCCACTCAGGACAAACATTTATGTGACATTTGTAACATTGATGTTTGTTCTATATCTGGGTGTTAATAATGTATTATATGTATGTTTTTACAAAAAAAAGTATATAAGTATTATATCAGTTGTCTAGTACAAGCTATGCTTAGCTTACTTTGGGGCTAGATGGCGCTGTGTGAAATGTCCACAAAAAACATACTTTTTCTTTTTAAGAACTTTTATTTATATGTATTCACGATTATGTTTCATAGGCCTCCTTTTTATTATTTACCTGCAAATAAAAACGGGCTGTATGTAGGAGACTTTTTCTCTTGGCCGTATTTGCAATGTCCCTTTCGTTCAGTACGGAAATAATATACTGGGTGGGGTAAAGAACACACATTGGCTTCCTCGTTTCCTATTACTCTCATCATCTGTCGTTACCCTCACGTCTCACCCCAAGTATCTTGATTAAACTTGAAATGTTATTACAAAACAAGGGAACTTCCTTAGGTGTTACTTGGAGCGAGTACTGGCTGCCTGCCCCTACACCTCATATTCCAAGATTCCCGTTCATTAGCCGGAGCTTAAATTATGTCCCGGAAATTTATGTAGACTCCACAGCTGATGAATATTAACTTTATTGTGTTTGTAAATATCTGAGTAGCTGGGGTTAAGGAATATAATTGATAATTAAACAAATATTTCCGAGTAGAACTTTGTAAACCTTAATTAAGAATCAGTGGGATATTTTTAGAAAGGCTTTTTAGTTTTAGTGGCAAGAAATACAATTCTAAAACACAGAAGTAGTTGAAATTTTGCCAAGTTTTACCAAAAAAGTACTATTGTCATAATTATTTATATTGTCATTCAGAAACACAACAAAATACTGTGTTCCGGTATAAATGTTGTGGTTTCCAGTAATAGCAGGCACATGAGACATTCCACGTTAATATCTCAGAGTTGCTGTCCCAAAAGTTGCTGTTTGAGATTTCCCTTACCTTAGATGGGGAGGACCCAAGTCGTATATCTTTCGATGTTGTTATAGGTTACATCAGGCTTCAAGGTGTGCAAAAACACTACGATAATACAAAAATAAACGTCTATAATAATAATAATAATGGTGGACATTTCACACAGCGCCATCTAGCCCCAAAGTAAACTAAGCATAGCTTCAGTTGTCTGGTCCCCATGATACATATTAACACCCAGACACAGAACAAACATCATTGTTACAAATGTCACATAAATGTTTGTTCTGAGTGGGGATCGAACCCACAACCTACAGCACAGAAGGTAGGGTTACTAACCAACTGAGCTATGAGGCCAGTATAGATATGCTGAACAAAAACATATCATAACGCAGTCAGCAACACACTTGCTAATCACTCAGTTCGGACTGAACCTACAATATTATAGGAAAATTCATGTTTCTAAATTTCTTCATACAAAAGTTTATTGAACCCCGCCTCTGTACCCGAAGGATTCGGCAGAACTCTCAGAGGCCACTTCTTTCGTTCACTTGTTTTTTTTTTAATGTGGTACTGTTACGGAACGAGCCGACAGCCCACCCGGTGTTAAGTGGTAACCTCTGCCCATAACAACCGATGCGACTTGGGTCCTCCCTTACTAGGTACGACAAGACCCGAAAATACACTAAGAACTCCACTAAATATTCTTCCAGTAAATCACTCCTTCATTATTTAAAGCCAGGATCAAATTTTACACCAAAGCGATTAACAAAAAACTACTTTTACATAACAAAACTGGTTTTTAGGAACATTATTGAATAAACATTTAACAACCTTAATTACTGCTTCAAATCCAACCAATACAGTTAGATAATGACCTCGTTAATTACAGTTGCAATATAAATAACTATTTGGATAATCGTTGGCGATTTAGTATTTTAAACGAACTATCGTCGATTAATATGCACGCGGTATCACCGCTGCGACAAACGCATACTAATAGCAACTTCCATATTCGGTGTTTAGCGCGAATACATCATAATCTCCATAATTAATGAGACTCAGTTCTGGGAAGCTCGGTACTTTTAAAAAAATATGTTTTTTTTTTATTTAATACAGTTACGGAACGAGCCGACGGCCCACCTGGTGTTAAGTGGTAACCTCGGCCCATAACAACCGATGCGACTTCGGTCCTCCCTTACTAGGTACGACAAGACCCAAGTCGCATCGTATGCGCCCGTAACTTTGAGACTTGTAGGTGGAATGTCTCGTGTGCCTGTAATTTCACCGGAAACCACACCTTTCAAACCGGAACACAGTAATGCGAATTCTTCACTGCTTGGCGGCAGAAATGGGCATGGTGGCAGTACTTCCCCGGACGAACTTGGCGAGAGTTCTACTGCTATTAAAATGTACAAAAACTTGACCCCGGCCACATATTGTAGTTGTTCACAATTGAAAAACTAAATATATTATATTTAGGCAAGCTACGTGGACATCTAGTACAGTGGAAATAACTAAAACAATGGAAATAAAATAAAACACGTTTGAATATCTAATAAATCACCAGAATGGAATATTATCATTTTAACCTTTCTTAACAAGACCGCAATTAAAAGTGACGCCCAAGTCTATCAAACTATGGAATAATTAATTTTAATTTATATTTGAAAATTGTGTTAGCTTATTCTAACTTAATGTACGAGAATTGTAACGCTTCGCCCGATTACCCACCTTCAAGCGATATGAAAAGAAAACAATCCACTTAGCTGTAATAATAAATATATACTGAAAAGTTTTTTAATAATGTTTAAAACAAGTGAAAACATGAGTAAAATATATTAGACAATTTAATATGGAGAGTAATTAATCTATCAATTATTTTTATTTGATATTTTTTTCCGAATGCCCAATAGTTCTATTAAGACCCATTTCAAGGTTATCCATTCATTACCGGACACCCTGTATATACAAGTAATGAAATGTTCTATTAATAACATGCACACATTGTCAAAATATTATTTAATTTGAATGACTGTGATGTTAAATACTTTAAATTATTATGTATGTGCTATTAATTAACCGCGTCCATAAGGACCATTAAATAAAATAAATATTACCTAAAATTATGTTACTGAATAATCTTCACCCCTAATCATTAAATTTGAGAACACAGACCTTGTTGTTGAAGGTTCCCCCTCACTTCTGCCCAACTCTCTCTCCTCCTGCGTCGCACTCAGCGGTACTCCGTCAGTCTCTCTCTCTCTCTCTCTCTCTCTCTCTCTCTCTCTCTCCCCAGTGTGGTGAAAGGGTTGAAGTGCTAAAAACATTCAACCTGTGCACTTTTTTAATTTTATTTTTTCCTAAAGGACATCTGATCACTACCAAAAGTATCCATCGTCCAAGTTCTTCAATATTTCAAGTGTGCATCCAACCCGACGGAACAAATAGCAAAAAATAAAAGATAGACTAAACTACAAGCATTAAGCTGTAACAAACGATCCCTGTAAACACTAGCATTTCTGCATAAGTTTGGATTTGCAAACAATTCTGTACAAACTTACCAACTTACCGACATATCTAATGCGACCTTATGTCAACGCACCAAGGTCGGAATCCGTATGTCGGAGGTTATATTTAGTTTGGTGGTAAAACTTGGTGCATTTACGAAGCTAGATTCCGGCATTCGCTACTATTTGCATTGTTAATAGAGTCAACTGATTCAATATTATAGACGCTGGCGTTGGCGCTGGCTGGACGGGTTTTTTAAGCTGTGTTAGCGGAGCACGGACTCTATGTTTCATTTTATTGGTATAAGAATAATCCGTTAGTTCTATTTCGTAAAGTGCTCACGAAAAAAAAAGGAATCCCTCCATTAGGGGTTTCTAGCCTGTTCTTCCCCATGGTCGGATAGGGTTTGAACAGGCATCAATTATCGATAAGTACGCGTGACCTTATGTTTTGAATATTGACGTTTCCAAGCCATTTCTTTATGAATTCTATGGAAATAAAGTTTTTGACTTTGACTTTGACTTTAAAGATTGAGCTGAGTTAAGCTTATATGAATATCTCTGCTACTGAGTTAATAAATACTGCTAACAAAATAAGAATATTGAGTGTTTCACTTATAAAATACGTTCTGGATAGTTGATTATAGTCATTTGAGATATCTTTTGATTTATCCTTACGAATTTATTTGAAAAGTTATCTAAAGTAAATTGCCCTTCACTTTGTAGATTTTTAAAAGATAATAATATCTTATTTTTCAACTTCGATCACTAAGTAGATATATGAATTTATATCTAAGTATACTAAATAATAGGTGGTATACGAACAAATCTATTGGCTGAAAATCGTGCCTATTAACTTTAGAGTTACTTTTGAAACAATATACCGAATCACTCTGCCCCCCATCTTTCATTATTTCGGTCTTCATGTTCTAGGATCAAAAATTAGAAATATCTGAATCTAGCAGTAGCCTGCAGTCTCAAATAGAACAGATTTAATAATAATCCTTTGTTCATTGACAAATCCAAAGACAATTATGACGATGTAAACAAAAGGTTCTCCCCAAAGGAGGCTAGAACAAAACCTGATACCTACCATAACTCACTTTATTCATAATGCTACAAAATGTAAAAGTACACGCACGAACGCTTCAAAATCATACTTTTATGGGCCGTGAAATAACTGAGTTGGTCTCGTGTCGCGTAACGTAGACGGGTAACATTGTTCCGTTGTGAATTATTAAGTTATAGATATTTATGAGGCTTTGACCAAGCTGCTCAATTTAAGCTTAGATCGTGTGATTCAATAGAAGGGATACAAAATAGCGATCCAATTTTCATTTAGGTTGATAATGTCTAATAATAAAATGGTAAGCATGTTATTTTTTATTCTTATGTATAACATACACGAGAATTTGTCTTTTTCAAAGGATGAGTCAATTAAATGAATTTTATTCTGAAGATCGCTGCTTTAAAACAAAATCGTATGAATAAATGTTTAGAAAATAGATTTATTTCTTTCAAAGTTTTGAGTACGTAGTATAAAGAGCTTTAAACAGTGAAGGAATCATAAAACCAGATTGATCTAGAATCAAAGGCATTGAAGGTCTTTTTTCATGATTCAAGAAAAACTTAAACTTAAAAAAAAAAAAAAAAAAAAAAAAAAAAAAAAAAAAAAAAAAAAAAAAAAAAAACTTTTTTTTTAACTTTACCCTTTTAACTGAACAGAGCCTCAAGTGTATATTAAATCGAAAAAATTTAAATGATAATGCCTAGAAAAATGTGAATAAACAGCATTTCAAACCCAAAAAAAGCTATCTCCTTCGCTTAATCTATGATTAATTCTCCGTAACATAATCTGAGAACTGACAAATAGACTACCCGGCGTTATCTATGGAAACAAAACGCGTGCAAGCGTCCTATCATCTCTGACGCGAGACATTCACTGATATAGGACTCTATTTACAGGCAGTTAGAGCGCAATATTGCACGGCGGGACTTAATCTTAGAAATCCTCCATTAGGTCAAACGAGCAGTGAAGTGAGGACAGTAAATGTGGTGCGGCTAATCAAGGGGGATAACGGATGGAGTGTTGCGACAAAACGATCAGGCGGCGGTTATACTAGCTACCAACTTTCAAGTTGTACCTACTGAGTGTTGAGTTATAGTGTTTACTGTGTGCATTGGCAAGACTCAAATCACACACACTTATATTGTTAATACTAATGCACCTAACTAATAAGTAATTTTCGGATTATACTCTACTACGCTATTTGTTCTATACGATCTTGCTTCTTGCCAAAAACTAGGTAAACGAAGAATATTCTAGTATTGGACATAATTGCGAGTGCCAAAATATCATACGGCTCTTTTAGTTCTCGACTAAGTTTTTTGATTTTTTTGCTCCAAGGGCTCCAAACCCTCCATGTATATTTGTTATTTATTTCAACTCCACGCATTCCTGAGAAAAAGTGTCTAAGTAGACAGACAGACAGGCAGACGGACAACGAAGTGACAAGTTCTCGTTTTTATCTTTTCATGTAAGGAACCCTAAGAAATACTGGATTAGGAAGTTTTCTTCTCTTCTCGCAGCTTTAAGTTTCATAGATTGAGTTGTATCGTTAGTCCCAACGTACAAACTTTGCTGTATATGTATATACATTATATCCCAGGCTGAAAACGTCGCGGGCAAAGGATCGGGTACCTAATATAGAAAATCTAGTAAAATTATTGTTGCATATTGCCTACTTTAATTACTATTATAGTTTCGTTTCCAATTGCAATGGTCATTTGGACTGGCCTCATAGCTCAGTTGGTTAGTAACCCTACCTTCTGCGCTGTAGGTCGTGGGTTCGATCCCCACTCAGGACAAACATTTATGTGACATTTGTAACATTGATGTTTGTTCTGTGTCTGGGTGTTAATATGTATTATATGTATGTATTTACAAAAGAAAAGTATATAAGTATTATATCAGTCGTCTGGTTCCCATGATACAAGCTATGCTTAGCTTACTTTGGGGCTAGATGGCGCTGTGTGAAATGTCCACCATTATTATTATTATTATTAATTATATTCACAAAAAACATTTAGTACATATCAGCCAATCACGGGAACGGTAGTAAAACTCGAGACGTTAACAATTTCCTAGTGATTAGTTCGTCTGACATGAGCTAATTTAACTTGGAAAATTCAAATTTAAAACCAGTGAGAACCTAAAACCACTTGGAAACCAGACAGAACTAGCTCGAGTATGTCTATTCTCAAGCGTTCTACTTTTATACTTTACTTTAAGGATATTTTTTTTTTTTTTTAATTTCAACCTGTACACAAAACTGGGAACACATTAACCTTTTTTTAATTAAAGGAAACGATAAAAAAACATGTGTTCTTGTATCATTTTTTTTTTATGTGATACATTATTGTAACTAGCTGACGGCCCACCTGGTGTTAAGTGGTAACCTCTGCCCATAACAACCGATGCGACTTGGGTCCTCCCTTACTAGATACGAAAGACCCAAGTCGCATCGTATGCGCCCGTAACTCTGAGACGTGTAAGTGGAATGTCTCTTGTGCCTGTAATTTCTCTTTAAGTGCGATGACATTTGTTATAACGGTTTTATGATAAAACGGGATTTTATTATCCATAAAATTTTCTTTCTTTCTTTCTTTCTACCTGTCAGGGGTAAGGGGTCGCGGTTATCCGCGTGTACGTTATAACGGAGCGCTGCGGAACAAGCGAGGCAGGACCAAGTTTAAAATAAAGTTGCCGCGAGTTCGCGAAACGTCCGACCCACCCGTCTGCTCTTGAAATATCACTCCACTTGCAAACTAACCCCCCTTTTTCTCCTTTGTTCATCCCCTTTTGATGCGTGTCATAGTAAGGGGAGATTTGATGTATTTTCGTTTTATTTTGTTAAGGGTTTGAAGCTGTCGTGTTTTTTATATTTCTTTTGATCCTGATATACTCGTAGGTTTTCAAATTGATATTTGGTTTGGAATATTGCATAAGAAATTGATTCCACCGACAACTTTGCACCTACCTACAATTCAGGCTCCATACACTATAGCTTTTCGTTTGTAGATAAATAAGTATAATTCACTTATATATATGTTAGTGAATGTTGGATATATGCATGAATGGTGCATTGCCAGAAGGATCACCTTGTTGTTAAAGCGAATGTACGTAGTGGAAAGAATAAAATATATGAAAAGAGAAATGAATGCGCGTGCGAATGTGTGTTAAATATGTGCTAGATCTTTACATTACTGCATGTCAATAATAGTACCTACTACCCGGTTCAATTAGATATTCAATGAATTATGAATATCTAATTGAACCGGGCATGTATTAATCGCAAATGCCGGATTCCCTTGTACCTGGTAAATAACGATAAATTGATTACCATATCCGTTGGGACCGCAATTGATAATATTAGTTCCAATTTCTGGTTACACATTTCGGATTGTGGTAAATATTTTTAGGTCTTTTGGGTCGATGTTGCTGCGTTTTGTTACATTTTGACAGTAGCTTTGTTAAGAGGCATCAAAAGTCAAATAATAAAATGTTATACATTATATACAAAGTTTCATAAAAATGAAATTATACTTTTACATAGGGTCTTCGTATTGGGCTTTTCAACTTTGAGACCGATCAAAAGTACCCTGGTGTTAAGCGGTTACAAAGGGACACATTAAAACGTATGAACTGGAAACTGGCTCTCTAGGGAGGTTGCCAGAACACAGCTAATCATATATATTAAGTATTCTTTTATATCATCTTTTTATGTGCTGCTCATTAGATTTTTAGCTTCAACTTTGTAGCGCTTGGTTCGCGATATACTTTGACTTACATCAGCAATTAGATGGTTCCTGACACAAATGTGTCTTTCAGAGTAACAGATAATTTTCTGATATCTGTATTTCAGACAGGCCATAAATCTTGTTATAATAATCTAATAGCTTAAGGAAATAAACGTTAACTACTTTGAAAATACTTTGACTTTACAATTTAACCGAAAATTGTTCGAAAATAAAGTGACAAATTCCGTTACAAAGGTGTATACAAAGTTATGTAACAAAATGACAATATGAATATGTGACTCTGTCGTCACCACTCCAACTAACATATACATATACAGGGTGTCCGGTAATGAATGGATAACCTTGAAATGGGTCTTAGTAGAACTATTGGACATTCGGAAAAAAATATCAAAAAAAAAAACAATTAAAACAAAAAACAAAACATCGATATTATTTAAAAAATAAATATCTTTTATACTACTTGGTTCTTGCGTGAAGCCCCCATCGGCCACATTTGCTTAAAATCGTGTGATACGCAGTCAAACGCTATTCTTACAGACGCGCTGCATTTGTATTCTTAAATTGTTTTCGAAGATGATTTCACTGATTAGCTGTACTTCCTTACGCTCCATAATTTTATTTCCACGGTAACAAGAGCATCGCCCCTTGTCTAGAAGTCGTAAAACGTTGGTTGTAAAGCGCGGTTTAATAAGCAGGACTGCCGGTGGAATGTAATGACGCTGACAGCTGCGGCTACTTAGACCACTGCTGTCAGTTCAAAATACTCACTGCGCTATATAAATGTTACCTCACGCTGGGCGCTACAATGAAACAAATCAAAATTCTTACTGCTGTAGATAAGAAAGAAAGAAAAATAGATTTATTTGTAACAGTACAGGCAAAGAGCACAAGACATTGATAAATAATAAGACAAAAAATAAAAAAAGACATTGATAAATGATGAAAAGCTATGAATAAAACAAACAAAAGTATAACAAATTATTAGTATGATTATCATTTTTTTTGTCTATACCTATTGTGTGTGCGGATAGCCACAAAATGGCACCCAACTCAGCATTTGCTAGGATACATAACGCACCCCAGCGGTGGTCTTCCATTGGAGCCAGGAGTATGTGTGAAGCACGGATGTCTGCTTTACCATGAAATACATTTAATAATAATAATATTTTTGTACACATATATACATATATATATCTTCCCCATGGAGGGTCGGATAGTAGTGGTAGGTAAGAGCATCAGACGTGATGTGTAAGCTACGCTAGCTACCAGCAAACCAAATATTATTTTATACACTGAATAGAACGGAAACTAGCAGACCTAATATAAAGGGGTATCCCTAGCGGCATATCTTGGGTCCTTCTTGGCTGAACAAAGGAAGATCCAAGTGGCTATTTACAAAAAGTGTTATATCAGTCGTTTTGTCCCCATAATACAAACTATAGCTTAATTTGGGACTAGATGGCGCTGTGAAATGTCCACCAATTTTTATTTATTTATTATTGGGCCTTAGAACTAATAGGTTAAAACAACAGGTTCATCAAATAATATGGCAGTAACCTAAACTCAGTATCCAGAATTTAAAAAGTTTTTTCATTAAATAAAACTGAGTATGAAGTTCAAGACGATAATGTTCGCCTTGAACGATGTTTTTGTTTAGAAACTACTGTCTACTGTGGATGGATGGATGGGTGCGCGCGCCAAACAAAGTAAAAACCAGCAAAGTATGAAATTTCATAGCTAAACCAAACTAGCACTCGACTCTATTTAGCTCGGAGCTAACTTGTTTGTGATTTTTACTCAAAGTCAACGTAATAAATTTTTATTTCAGTAGAGTTTTCAACTTTGTTAGTTCGTAATTTGTAGTTTCGCAAAGTGAAAATATTTGTTCACAATTTGAGTGTTTTATCAGTTGCTATCAACAGCAACTTTGTTAAAACAGATTAGTTGGAGACGATAAAATAAAATCAGTTATCAATCGCATAATTAACCTTTTTTTTTTCAAATCAAATGTTTTTATTGTAAATCAACTTAAATTTAGCTACATTGGTACACTTAATTTTAATCATTAGTAAGGTGTATTTGTTAAATTAATTTACATGACAAAGTATACACATAAAAATCTCTAATGCCTAAACTAGGCCGGGCCTGTATCATAGGCATTACTTCCTTCCTAATTTCAATCAGTTTTTATCATGTAGGGTAGGTAAGTAAATAAAATATAAATGGATGTATGGATGCGTAATGATCAATATGATAACATTAGTTAAAACTTAATACATAAATACCATTGAACACAATACAATACACCTACATCCAGTCAATCACACAATAAATAACGCGAAAAGAGATCATACGACCACTATTCTAAGCAAATAATCTAAAACTACCTGCATTTACTCAGAAAAGGTTGAACTCGCTTCTCGCTTGCCGCCTTGCATTGTAGCGTGGAGTCAGCTGGATTTTAGTATTTTAATTACTCTTATTCTACCCATTTACCACTATATATGTATGGTATTACCCAAAAGTCTTATTGCACAGCGATCAGATATGTAGATACTCATAAATGTATCATGTATCTGTAATTGGACTCATATCATTCAAAACGCAAGATGCAGTGCTATGCAGCATTATTAATGCCAGTAATGGATAGTAGCTAATTTGACCATTCAAAGTCAAAGTCAAAAACTTAATTTCCATACAATTCATAAAGAAATGGCTTGGAAACGTCAATATTATTCAAAACATAAGGTCACGCGTACTTATCGATAAGTTTGATGTCATTTCAAAATCTGTTAGTTTTTGGAATTTCCATATAACTCGATAAATGAAACACGTCTGATAAAAACCTTTATAAAATATCTTCAAATAGTAAAATCAAAACAGCATCTATCAGAAAAGGGGTCACTCAATCTCTGCTGAAGAATAGATCACAAATGTTTGCCAACAAATGCGCAGAATTCACATTGATCGAACCATAAGTGGGGTCTGACCCGAGACTTTCCATTCCACATCCTTATCAATACCATCTCCAGTGCGGCTGTCTCACACCAAAACACGGTACGTATCACACGGCTACCAGCAAGGCAGATTACAAGTATCACCGGATAAAAATATATGTTACTGATGATAATATCACCAGTTTCCTAAGTAAAACAGATTCATTTTTATTTCGTCAGGATCTGTAGTTTCGATAAAGAAATACCTGGCTACATGAGTGGCATTCTTAAATCTACCAACAAATTTTTGTTTGGATCCAACTTGTCCTTTTTTTGATGAAACGTAAAATACTTTTGTATGTAATGACTACATTTCACCCTACTCCAGCCTTTACATATTTTGAATTAATTAATGAATTAATGATTGATTTAATTTATATCAAACTACATAACTCAGAATTGTAAAATTTTCGTACGATTCGTTTGTTAGATATAAAAAAGATAAGTTTGTCTAATATTTACAACAAATTTTCACAGCAGTGGTTTTGTGAGCTTATTTTTTCCTGTACGGAGGTTATTTAAGTTACCACCACTATTACTAGTGATTTAAGTACACATTTGGTCAGCTATTAATGAAACTGTAAACGGTACAATATTTTTCTAAATGGATGCAAGAATCAACTGTCAATAATACCATACCGTGTTTTGATTCTGCGCAACCGAACACGCCAAAATGAAAGAACCTCGACTATTCACAAAAAGTCCGTAGAATGGGAAAAGAAAATTCGGAAAAGCGATCTTTTCTTCTCTTAGATGTTTATCTTTGGCTCCTAAAGGGACCCGTACCTTTACTATGATATCCTTAAATTGTTTACACGATCTATACTTACATACTTACGCCACACATAACTTTTTACTTTTACTACGACGGGTGACGGCTGAGTGGAAGCGACGTCGGCTCTCGATCTGGCGGGCGTGGTTTCGAATTCTCACGTGTAAATGCCACTACGAGCTTGATGTTGGATGACACATGCCCGGCTAGCTAGCTACCCTCAAGTTGAAAACTTATTTACTTACTTTTTTAATAAACCGATAAGGTGTCTTAACAGTTTATAACCTCACCTCATCGCGGCATCACGTGGCGCCACGTATTCGCTTTATATCAACTTCTTCTTCGAGTCACCGGTTCTGTCGAACCAGTGTGGTGAAAGGATTGTAAGTGCGCCTCAAAGAGGCTCCTTTCGTGCACTCGACACATGTCTTCGAATTTTTAGTTCTAGGACATGTCGGTTTCCTCACGATGTTTTCCTTCACCGTTTTGAGAACGTGGTATTGCGCACATAAATTTTTCAATCGAAAAACTCATAGGTGCACGTCGGGATTTGAACCGGCGACCTCCGGATTGAAACTCGGGGGTCAGTACCGTTAGACCACCACGCTCTCATATATTTATATCAACAGATAATATTGCAGTCAAAAGCAACCTAGCAATACATTGTCAGTTAAAATTTGTGATTAACAACAATATGACTGGCCTAACACCTAAGGTCGTGGGTTCGATTCCCCCCCCCCACTCCCCCCCGATAAACATTTACTGGCCATAGCCTCATACCTCAGTTGGTTAGTAACCCTACCTACTGCGCTGTAGGTCGTGGGTTCGATCCCCACTCACAAACATTTATGTAACATTGATGTTTGTTTTGTGTCTGGGTGTCAATTTGTATTATATGTATGTATTTACAAAAGAAAAGTATATAAGTATTATATCAGTTGTCTGGTTCCCATGATACAAGCTATGCTTAGCTTACTTTGGGGCTAGATGGCGCTGTGTGTAATGCCCACCATTATTATTATTATTATTTGTCTTACTAACTGCTTGTTCTGTATCTGGGTGTTAATATGTTTTGTATGTATTTACAAAAAAAAGTATATAAGTATTTATTACTTGTCTGGTTTCATAGTAGAAGCTATGCTTAGTTCGGGGCTAGGTGGCGCTGTGTGAAATGTCCACCAATATATTTTTATCTTATATTCAGTCATGTGCCATTGTGGGTTTACCAAAAGAAAGAAACATAATTTACCTGTATAATAAACAGCTAGCAAAAATTCGTTTTTGATATACTGAATATAAATACAATACTTGAGATAAACGAATGCTTTAAATGGTGCTATTAAATAAGGTTTTGTGTTTATATTCTTTCGGGTGGGTGCTTAAGTGTGCCTTAACTGGGGAAAGTAATTTATTGAGTGGTTTTTAAACCCGAGGGAAACATTAATTTTTGTGTTTGTTTTTATATTTTTTCACAGTAGTAACATTTACCATGATACATAATAATATTACAAAAATGGCCTATTGCCGTTTGCCCTTAACTATGATTGTTTATTTGTTAACATAGCTCTCCTTTCCTTTCCTTTATTCATTATTGTACACAGTAAAAATAAAAATAATGTACAAAGGCGAGCTTAACCCTAAAAAGAGTTTAAAAGAGCTCTCAGGCTGCTTCGTGTAAAATTTACAAAAAAAAAAGTATTTTATGTGTTATATCAGTTGACTGGTTCCCATGATAGCTATTTACTTTGCTTACTTTAGGGCTAGATGGCGCTGTGTGAAATGTTCGCCAAAATTTATTTATTTATTTATATGAGTAACATTTCAAAGTGTTAACCTCCTCGTAATCATAATATTTTGATATCATATTAAATGAGAAGTTATTGTGAAAGTGTAGTGGTATGTAAGTACACTACTTTTGAGAGCGTGGTGGTCTAGCGGTACTGACCCCCGAGTTTCAATCCCGAGGTCGGCGGTTCAAATCCCGACGTGCACCTATGAGTTTTACGATTGAAAGATTTATGTGCGCAATACCACGTTTTCAAAACGGTGAAGGAAAACATCGTGAGGAAACCGACATGTCCTAGAACAAAAAATTCGAAGACATGTGTCGAGTGCAGGAAAGGAGCCTCTTTGAGGCGCACTTACAATCCTTTCACCACACTGGTTCGATAGAACCGGTGACTCGAAGAAGAAGAAGAAGTACATTACTTTAACTCTTTTTATATTTTATGAAAATTTTCAGATATAATTACACAATCACTTTAATTCTTATACACTTCAAACTTTATTACATTGTGTACAGTTTGTGTGAATTAATGTCTTCTTTCATGACTTATGTGAGTAAATTATCTTTATCTTATCTTTCCAGTAATGTATGAGGACGGAGCATAGACCCCGAGATTCAATTCTGAGGTCACAGATTCAAATCCTGACGGTTCTGAGTTTTATTTACTGGAAAATTAGTTTAGCAGTATTATGTTCTCAAAACAGCAAAGAGATGCATGAGGCATCGGCGGGCGGTCCTCAAACTAAAATTCAAAGACACGTGTGTCGAGCGCACGAAAGGAGCCTATTTTGGGTGCACATTATCCTTTCACTACACCGGTTCAAAGAGCCGCGACACGATTAGTAGAAACAGTCCAGTTGCCTCGAGACTTATTCTAGACTTTTAAGCAACTCACTACCAGCTAGACTGCAAACTATCAGTTAACATGTTATTTTACTATTAAACTTCAAGTTATTAAGCAGTTACCATTTAACTAATCACCCGATAACCATATCTTAGTATTAATTCATGAGAGAAAAAATTATTTGTTAAATATTTTAGTTATATAACTTGAAACATACCCAAATTAATGTGGTAGGAACCCATTGCGCCTCTAAATTCCAGTAAGCTCCGTACAAACAGTATTAGTAAGCGCTAAGACAAATTTAGCGCAATCTGCCTCGTAGTATTTGATTTATGGCAATAGTTTCGTGTAATTACGGCTAAGACTCTGCCGTTTCTCGCTAGTTTCAACTTGAAAAAGGTTCAGGTCTTTTCAAAGAACTGAAGTAGAAAAGTTATGCCCTCGCTAAAAGTTCGTATCACCCGGTTAGTTCAGGATGATATTACATCTAGTGCTCCTAGTATTTAATTTGCAAACAATATCTTAAAGTAATCATTTTTTTTATGTAATACAGTTACGGAACGAGCCGACGGCCCACCTGGTGTTAAGTGGTAACCTCGCCCCATAACAACCGATGCGACTTTGGGCCTCCCCTACTAGGTACGACAAGACCCAAATCGCATCGTATGCGCCCGTAACTCTGAGACGTGTAGGTGGAATGTCTCATGTGCCTGTAATTTCACCGGCAATGTGTGAAATAACACAAATTTCAATCTAAACTGATCATGTTTTCATTTGATTCGGTTAAAACTAAACTTCGAATTAATATTCTGAACTCTGGTTATTATTATTATATTATGAATTCAAAGTTATGGCGCTACAAAATAAACATTTAATAATTTGAAGTAGTAATTATTTTTAATCTATTGGAAGCTATACGTATCATAAAATTGAAAAAATACATTTTTTTGGACAAATCTAGTTTGATGCTAGAAAATGTAAGACGTAGGTAGAAGTAGAAAATACATTAACTTTTCTGTCTGTAAAGTTAATTTAGTTTTATTGTCATTCTAGGCAATTCTTTTAACTTTCTATGTATTTAACAAATTTTTACCTTTTATGTGGATAATTATGTTACTTACAAAGATTGTAAATTTGTATTATTAATTTGATATTTGATAATAATTAGTACTTACTATTAGTATCTATTATTAGTAGATTTAAAATCTTGCATTCGACTTTTACTTACTATAATGTTTATCATGTCTGTACTTACTGAAAATAGTTCAGTGTAGACTTATTGTTAATAATGAATTAATTAGATTGTACGAAAAAAACATATAAAGTGAACAAAGCAAAACCTAATCTTGGGATTTTCGCATAAGATATCCCCAGCCGTCTTTAAAAATTGTCCAAGTCACTATAATAAGTGACCGATAACTTTAGATAACCTTGGATCCATACATTATGTGTTTAGCCATCTCGGGTCAGTAACTTGGGCCATTAATCTCCGCTAATAAAGAGGTCTTTGCGGACTTCCCTGTAAATACTAAACCATTGTCGATGGGGTGCGAAATGGAGCGGACAGAGATTTTGTATTTACTGTATACTTTACAAACTTCTTTTTCCTGTTTCGTGGACAATGCTCTTTGTTATTTGATGGAGTGGAATTTTTGGTGGAATTTGTTGTTTTGATGGAGACATTCCGACGATGTTCGCTGTTTTGATGATATTTTTTATTTTATTTTATTTTATTTATCAGATCAGATTGACATCCATTTTTGTTAGTAATAATAATAATATTTCTAAGACATATAATTGCTTTGCTCTATTTTGGAATTTCCAATTTCAATAGTTGTGTTTTTAACAAAAGTGTGGGGAATTTTGTGGGCGCGTGTGTTGATTTTGAATCAAGAGCGGGCGAAGGTTTTATAAACTCGAATGGCGTGTAGAATGAATCTTGACTCTCGAGTAAAAAATACAATATTTGACCTCAATCGGGAAGGTAATTAAAATGGTTCTACGAAAATGTTCAAAGCAGAAGCAATAAAGTTAGCTTCGAATTTAAATGTAGGAATATTAGTTGAATTAAATAGGCTACTGGATTTACCCTGCTGTCGGAGTTAAGACCGCCGCGAAGGTTTCCGTCGCATCGACTGCAATGGTTGAGGCCAACAAAATAGGCGGGTTGCCTTTTACAAGTCAAAAATCATCAGTCTATTAATTATTTTCTTTCAAATAAAAGAACACAATTCTATATTAAATTAACTTAATTAAGTTACACTAGATAGCTCGGTTCTTCCCTCAAGTAGGACAAGTGGAATAAAAAAAAAAATGTGTGGCGTCACGGGACGCCTGGCAGATGTGAAACATCGACATTACTTTGTAAGAAACTAAGTACCCCATCACTAATAATGTTTATGATTTGTCGTAACCTTGAACGGACCAATCAGCGTTCATGCCGTGGCGACGCGTCGCCAAGACAGAAATCGGTTTTACGTGCGGCTATAGATGTTTCACATCAAAAATGTGAGTCGTCACGGGACGCCTGGCAGATGTGAAACATCGACATTATTTTGTAAAAGTAATATGCAACGCATGCCGTGGCGACGCGTCGCCACGCCAGAAATCGGTTTTACGTGCGGCTATAGATGTTTCACATCAAAAATGTGAGTCGTCACGGGACGCCTGGCAGATGTGAAACATCGACATTATTTTGTAAAAGTAATATGCAACGCATGCCGTGGCGACGCGTCGCCACGCCAGAAATCGGTTTTACGTGCGGCTATAGATGTTTCACATCAAAAATTACTGAGCATACACAGTAAATTATTAACATAACTTTATATTTCAATAATTTGTCACCCACTACTGCTAAGGTACACACAGTCAAGTACCTATTAGGGTATTATTTTGTAATACTGATTAATTATTTAAATACTGTTTCAGTAATTAATAAATTAAACAGTTAATGATCGTGGGATAACATTTACATTATATTGAGCACCTTCTCGTGTTGCGCGCACTGCACACATTGCTAACGAATGGAGGGTAACGCTGCAAACATGACTAAATATGCAAATGTAGCTTAATACAACAAGATTGAAGGAACATTTAGAATTAAAGTCAGTAATATTGAATCTTAAACCAGTAAGATAAAGTTCAATTTCTTATGCAAAACAATAGATAGATAGATAGATAGAAAATGCTTTATTGCACAAGGTAAAACAAGTACATGGGCGAACTTAATGCTAAATAGCGTTTTCTTCCAGCTAACCTTTGTGTAGTGTAGAGTGGATGTGGTAGTGCATTTGATTAAAGTTATTTATACACATACTACTACATAATTAAACTTATTATACATACATATACATATATAATAAATATACATAAACCATAATAATACCATAAAATACTGCTCAATTTATTCCTTGTTTTGCACGGATAGGTAATGTTGATATAGTTTGGAGCTGAAGACTCCAATCGTTGTACCCAACGTTCAAGTAATACACATAGTTACGGTTAGCCACAAAATTCCTCACACCGTCAGATTAGCGACCCGTGACGGTTGTACGGATCCTGTGAAGTTATGAGCGTATGTCAGCGTTTTTCTGCAAGTTTGCACAGAATGTTAACTGGTAAAGATCCAGTAAAGAAACGAGCCACAAAAGTTAACTGCACTTACAAAAAACATTATTAAACTCATGCGCATAAAAGTTGACTGAAATTTTCGTCTGTAAGCTGTAACTGCTACTTTTCAATCTAATGTTTTTATGATCATTCAGTTCGCCATATTTAGCTACTATATTTACTCAATACTTAGAATTCCGATTTTGCAAGAAAATTGCGCTTGAATAAAAAAATATGTAAATAAAATATTAATTTTGTTTCCAAACGTTCTTACTGATTAACGACTTTATCGTAGTGTCGCATGAAAAGGGTGTTTTTTTTTTTTATAGAAAAAGGTTTTTACTGCCGCAACATCCCCCGTTATAAAGTTTTATTGCCATATCCAGCAATGTTGCTTCTATCTCAAAATTTGGCCTGGTTTTACTGGAATTATACTAGGCTGTTAAATAAATTCGAGTAGGTCAAATAAAACAAAGCTTTTTACTGACATTACGAACTAATTCTTTTACTCACTGTCTAATGACTGACATTAATAAGAGGTTTTTTACAATATTACAAAAATATACTATTTAATAATAATTGCAAAAAAAATAAAACTTTGTTTTTATTTTCTTTGTTTTTGTTTTTTCTTTGTTTTTGTTTTTTCTTTGTTATATTTTATTATTATTATTATTTTATTGTTATAATGTGAATTGATAATGGAATTAGAAATCTTATTTGTCATGTTATTACTAACATAGTTTTAAATTATAATTGAATTAAGTAGGTACTAACAAAATGGATGACTATCTGAATTTTAAAATAAAATTAAAATAAAATTAATAATAAATAAAATAACACATGCGTTTAAATTGGGTCGTAAAACAAAATACGAATTATGATGAGGGTTTTGTGAGTACTCCCAGTTGGAGGGTTGGTAACATTATGCATTGACAAAAGCTTCCCCAAGCGAGTGTACTCCCACTTTTATTTCATGCCCACACACATCAAACATTCGCTCGGAACTTTTACCTTCTTTTTTGGTCAACAGCGGCGGTCAATTGGCTGCTTAGTTTGAAACGACTGTACGTTTAGTCCGTATGTACACCCGCAGGGTTGTTACTAGTGAATTGATGGATTACAAATCAAATTCTGATTTATTAACTTAAATGTATTTTATATACATTTTTTATATAAATGACTAAAAAAATTTTGTTACTTGATTTCTTTTTCTCAATTATAATCGCAATATATTTTCTGATATTTGTAATTTTATTAAGCGTAAGCGAAAATAAAATCCCACATTATATGTAACATTATTTGTATGTGTATGTGGATGGGAGAATTATTTTCAAAAGTTTCCTTGAAACGGCACTGTTTAGAGAAACAAGGCGCGATTTTCGTGAGAATGAGACCTCATCTCGATCAATAGAATTTAGGGCGTGTTGGCGAAATGAATACAGTGATTTTTATTGGCTGGATTAATAAGTCCATTTTTATATATTTCAGTTTAATATTATTATATCACATTCGTGTCAAAATAAATGGCTTCTAATCATTATTCATGGTGAACCAATGTGGCCAAGCCCATTTCATTAGCTATCAACCTACTCCTCCGAGAATAAGGTCAATACATTTCTTGTACGGACGTACAGTTTTCGACTTGTATATATATGTAACAAATAGACAAAACGGGATAAATATTCAGAAGTTTAAATAAAAAATAAAAAATTAATAGTAGTAATATAGTAATATAAGAAATATATTATTTTAAATAAAAATAATATATTAAGCTTGGCACCCGTTTAAAATACCTTACCTTATATTACCTATCCTTTTATTGTAAATTATGACTTTTCTGTGTAATTGTAACGTTGACGAACCTCTCTTCGACCCTCGGTTCTAGATCGAGATAGGTTTTGTACCGAAAATCGAGGCCCGGGCGAAGTCTGGTGGAGTTTTAGCGAGATTAACAGCGGGCTTAAGGTGCGAAATATATCCTCTAGGTGGAACATTGGTATTGTTAGTGAAAAAGGTGCAACGAATTAATAATCCAAATCTTTTGACTTTTAAATTTAAATTTGTTTCACTTTAGCGTAGCTCACAAACCACAGACAAGTGAATAGGAGCTCATCCCGCCCAAATCTCAATGAAAATGAGTCAATATTTTAATGAAAAGGCTTTATAACAAGTGGAATAAACTGTGTTTCACTAATAAAGACTTAAAGTTAAACTTCTTAGACACATAGACATACATTTATTTATTGTATCATGATATTCCAAAATTAAACAGGTTTTTAGGTTTTTAGGTTTTTGATACAAGATATAAAAAATAACCAACTTCTAGCAATTTATTTGTAATTTTGAGATTGTTATTTTGCATAGAGCTCCGTTTAAAACGAAAGAACATATATTTCACATTTCAAATTTTCTTTTATTTATAGTGTTAAACTTATCAAAAATACTATTAATGAAACAATAATAGTTTTATAAGGCGTATAAAAAAACGTATACAATAAATGTCGGTTAACACTGGCGCACTCGCCGGTACAATCGTTTGATCCGTCACAAGCGACGCGGTCGATTTATACTGAAACTTGGCCAATAAAACACTTCACTTGGAGCATTGGAGCACTTTTGTGCAACCTGGCACAAGAACACATCCACACCAGGCCAGTCCGGCTGTTTCAAGCAACTGATATTTTTCAATAATGTTTAATCTGCATCTAGCCACATGCATCCGACTATCTCTACATGGATTTCGGCTCCATTATGGCAGTTTGAGAGCATGGTGGCCCACTGGTACAGATCCAGAGTTTCAATTCACTGTTCGGTGGTTCAAATCCCAGCGTGCGTCATTCATATTAAATAATTATTTGCGCAAATCCTTTCTCGAAACGGCTAAAAAACATCGGAGAACAAACATTTGAAAGAATTAGTCAAATGCTTGAACTGAGCCTCATTCGGATGCACTTTAATCCATTCACCATAATGGTTCGAAAGAGCCGGTGACATAATAAGCTTTTCATCACAAAGATATTCATAGTTTTTTTTTATTTGCATAATGCTCCTACAAATAACATAGGCTTGCAAAAATGTTTTATCATATTTATCATTACCTATTTAAGGGTATGCTACTAAATTTTAAAAGTGATTTGCAGGCGTGGTAAAGGTTTATATCGAGCATCAATCAAACCCAAGATACCTTTGCACCTCTTCGTTTCACTATCCACTTCTCTATCGAGTCCCTCAAATGGTATGTGATGTTCCTTGGGTTTTTCCTCAATACATATTATACAGGTTGTCCGGTAATGAATGGATAACCTTGAAATGGGTCTTAGTAGAACTATTGGGCATTCGAAAAAAATATCAAATAAAAAAAACAAGTAGTATCAAAGATATGTATTTTTTAAATAATATAGATGTTTTGATTTTTTTGTTTTGTTTGTTTTGTTTTGTTTTTTTTTATACTACTTGGTTTTTTTTATTTGATATTTTTTTCCGAATGCCCAATAGTTCTACCAGACCCATTTCTAGGTTATCCATTCATTACCGGACATCCTGTATATTATACTTGAATTCACACTACTTGTCACCATAATTATATGCCTCACTGAAACCGTAATAAAAACATACGCTATCAGCTAAAACTTGATTACAGCCACTATAGATTCAGAGTGTAGATTGAAAGCGCACTAAATACACAGCACCCAGCTAATAAACCTAGCAAAACCTATCCATAGTCATAAGCCGTTGGGCAAATGTGCCCAGGACATTATTTTGTCCGTTGACATTTTCCATCCTCATCCACAGTTCAGCGTCCTTATTACGTGCGCGCTACGGTTCAGAATGGCGTGTATAGTGTCGAGTTATATTTGCGAGGACGCAGCTGTGATACGCTAGGTCTACTCGTTTGCGGTCAGTCGCCTAAACAGGCTGGAGCTGACAGATATTGTAAACTGGGGCCCTGACTTATGTTGAAATGTTGCGATGTCTTTAGTTTGTCTCAATTTAAAACGGAACATCGAACATCGGTTTAACTGATATTACTGCTGGTAAATATTTACTGGTCAAAACATATAGAACTCTCGCCAAGTTCGTCCGGGGAAGTACTGCCACCATGCCCATTTCAGCAGCCAAGCAGTAACGCATTCGCGTTACTGTGTTCCGGTTTGAAAGGTGTGGTTGCCGGTGAAATTAAAAGCACAAGAGACATTCCGCCTACACGTCTCAGAGTTACGGGCGCATACGATGCGACTTGGGTCTTGTCGTACCTAGTAAGGGAGGACCCAAGTCGCATCGGTATGTATGGGCAGAGGTTACCACTTAACACCAGGTGGGCCGTCGGCTCGTTCCGTAACTGCATCACATAAAAAAAATATATAATATGTATTACGGAATTTATTGAAGTTTGACATTTAAGTATAGTCACCAGGACAAACATCAATGTTAATAAGTATTTATATGTATGTATACAAAAAAGTATATATTAGTATCCCATCTTATCAGGTTCCCATAATACAAGCTATGCTTATCTTAGTTTGGGGCTAGCCGCCGTGTGAAATGTCTAATATTTGTTATTTTATTTATTTCTCCGCGTGTTTGTTAAGAATTTTAGACTTATTGTAATAGACAATCAGTCTTTAAAATGCAGTTGACTGCTTTTTGTTGCAGACTCCTGAGTCAGAAGTCCAATACTGCGACATTCCACTGTGTTCTAGACTTGAATATTAATACAGTCAATCGAAATTTCATTATATGTATATAATATAATTCTCTTCATACCTAAGACAAAAATATCACTTTCCAACCCGTATAAACTTTGGCCTTTAGATAGAAACCCATAAAATATTATAGTTCGGATCCAAGGAGAAGATATGCAAACACATAGAAGCGAATAATAAATACGATTTAAGTTTCCTTTATTCATGAGAGAAAATAAGAAAGTAACTTTCAACTCTGCTACAAGAACGCAACTTTGAGCACTAGGTAAGCGAAAAATCAAATTCATGCTCTAGCGGAAGAACATCAGTGCTTTAACAATAGGTGCTCTAATTGGATTACGAAGGTAATGCTTAAAAATAACGAGACATAAATAATCTATCGTCATGTTTTTGGGTGTGGGTACATTCAATACGAATAAAATTTTCCCATATCCTGAATCCGGTGTATGATTTTAGCAAAACATACTTCTAAACCACGCAATGCATTTTGATACGATGTTCAGTAATAGAAATATGAAGGTTTGTATATAATTTGCAAATATTTTGTAAAAACTGCTGATTTTTTATTGTGTTTTGTCAACAAAGCTGTTAATACTATCTTGGTAAGTGCACTCATCATTTTCTTTATTAGGAAATTGCAGCCGTACGAAGCCGGTTCGGGTCACTAGTAAGAAATAAATAACGAATTTTTAAACCACGGAGATTCAGTTCGCTCGTAAACTATCGTAAGAACTCCGAGAAGGATCGTCTGCGGGCGAGCGCAGGAAATTGAACGAAGATCGGGGATCGTATCGTTCAGCCGATCGGGTACACAGAATGTTTGGTGTGGGGGAATAATAAAGCAATTTCGGGGATAAGCCCACAGACATATTTTTTGTCCTTCTGTGAAAAAGCATATCGTAGCTTCCATATAGGTTACCAGAATTCCGTACTCAGTAAAATAAATAAATAATAAATAATGGTGGACATTTCACACAGCGCCATCTAGCCCCAAAATAAGCTAATCATAGCTTGTATCATGGGAACCAGACAACTGATTTACATACTTATATACTTTTCTTTTGTAAATACATACATATAATACATATTAACACCCAGACACAGAACAAACATCAATGTTACAAATGTCACATAAATGTTTGTCCTGAGTGGGGATCGAACCCACGACCTACAGCGCAGAAGGTAGGGTTACTAACCAACTGAGCTTTAAGACCAGTCAAGTAGGTATGGTATGGCCAAAACATATATATAAATTAACTGAAGCGGGTGATATCACGAAAAAATACAGTGAAAAACCTTATTAGGTGCAATATAGCGCCAAATTTAGCAGTAAAAAACCAGCCAAATGTAAATCAGACTCTCGCAGCAAGGGTTCCAAACCAGGTTCCAAATAATTTTTGTCGTTCATTATCTATATATATGTATATACAACTTATTATCCCATATTAGAATAAACTTTAAATAACGGGCTTCTTATGACCTTAATTTTAACATTTGATTAATTTTTAATTATTTATTAGTTAATCCTATATAACGCACTTGAAAATTTAAAGGCTTGCTTTGGGTACATAACCCTACAAGGTGCTGATTGTTTGTACCGCCAGCTAATCCAGAGTGTTTCAAAAACTATAAGTCTGGTACAGTCCCGCAATTATAAAATAAAATTGGCAAATAATATTGCAAAGTATTGTACCCAAACAAAATTGGGATCAAAAAACGCAGCCTGCGAACTTGAGTGTCGAATGATATGCGAAAATAAAAAGACAATGTAAATATATAAATTAAAAATCAGAACAAGAGGTGAATGCGTGTGGACACACCAAATACATAATCGCTTAGGGACACTTTTTTATGTTCCAAAACACAATTACTATTGTTTTTGAAATAGGATCACACGTTTTGTGTAAGTTAAAAAGTAAGTTAAAGTAGTTAAAAGTAAGCCACAAATAGCCGATACTAGGACTTGCTGACTACAGTGTCAATTTTCGGTTTTTTTTCAATAGATTGGCCGATTAGAATTTGAGTCGTAAGATATTATGGAAACAGTCAAAAAGATGTTAATAAAAACGAGTATGGTGTCACGTTTACACTGTTATCTGTTATCAAAATCCACTATTCCCCGTGAACCGCTGCTTTAACTCGAGAATCGTCAAACGACCAATTTTCGAGCTATTCCTAATGCATAAAACTTTATGCTCCCTCACGGAACCTCCCCCATTTTAGCGGGACCCATAACTTTCAGGGAGTCGTCGGGATTGTGGAAGGAGTGAGCGGATCCAGGTGTCTAGTTACGCTGGTTGAAAGCAAGGCTGTAACTGTTAATTCCAAAGAGCAGCCCAAACCTTTCGTCTTAACGAGAGGAGGTCATTAAAGGGTGGTTAACAACCCTTTCAAGAATTCCGGTTCACGTCACACTTTTGGGCAAATTTATATTTTAAGTGTAAAGGAGGGGTAAGCGGTCATTCGTGTCATTTCTTCCTTTATTTTTGTTGGCTGTGATTTGTTTTCAGAAAGAGCGAGATATATAATTTAAAATACTATATTCCATATTAATTAGTGGAGTATGGACACCTAAAGATCATTGTACACTTGTTAATTAACACGAGTTAATAGTGAGTGTGCTAGTAACTCGTCTCAAGTACTTGCCCACGACCAGGAGTCGTTTGCACTGTACAAGTCGCTGCTCAGAATGTAGACAACGATCAAGCAAATCCTTCGACAATATAGAGTTCTTATTATATATTGTGTTCTTCCGATGAAGAATGTTGAAATGAGCTGCGCGTAAGCTGTTACTGCGTATTAAATAATATTTCAAGCTCAAATGTTTTGAAATCCTTTAAAGTGTTTTTCTTGTGCTAACAGGCAGATGAACTTACGTGTAAAATCCTGGGGTATCAGCCTCGCTTGAGGACCAGTGCCCAATCCAGGCGTCGCTTAGCGCCATCACTTACCATCAGGTGAAATGTAAAGTCAAACGCAACTTTTTGATCAGTATTAAACTTCACTCAACTGATAGCCCTCACGAATAGACTAAACAAGCCATAACTCGGCCAGCCACCGTGGCTGGCAGTTACGGCCGAGTTAACGAGCCTTGGACGCTTTTGCTAAAATCACTTGCTAAGGATCATTTCCAAAAAAACAAATAACCACTCTATGGCGTCTCACTTTAAGGTCGAAAATGTATTAAAATGCGGTGGGTAATAGCAAGCCTGTGCCAAAATTGGTCAGATTTCTCTGCTATTCTTAGGGAACTAACCGTGACGCGTAATTTAAGTTTTGGCCCAAGTTCTCGAGTGTTTAGATGACGTCTGGGTTGAAGTTAGCCAGTAGGTATTATGCGGAGTTACCTATTACCACTTAGGCCCGGTACTAGCTTATTTCTGTCATGGACATTTCACCGATTATAAAGTTATATAGGGTCAAAGAAAATGACTTGTTTTCAGGACAGGAAAAAATCGATTGTTTGTCCAGTACTACCATCGTACCAAATCCTACCATCAAACATAAGTGCCTTCGCGTTAATGTGTTCGAAGGATGCAGGTGTCCTTGGAATTTCCGGATCTTGCCAGCCATCTTCAAGTCTCACATCGACGGAAGCTATTTAGTGCTACTTGGATCTACTAAATAATACTACAACCAGGTTTTTTTAAGATAAAGTTATGGAACTAGCAGACCCACCTGGTGTTAAGTAGTAAATTCTGCCTATAACAAGCAATACGTCTTGGCTCTACTTAGGTAGGAAAATACCCAAGTGACCCAATGCGCCCGTAACTCAGGGGTGAATGTCTCAAAATGCATCACTTAGCGGCGGAAATGGGTATGGTGGCAGTGATTCCCCGGATGAATTTGGCATAAGTTCTATTGCTAACTTGTTGTATATTTATCAACTACGAGGAACCTTCGTGAAATCAAGTTACGATATTCTTTCAGAAGAAACTAAAGTAAATCAGAAAAACTAATAAATCAATATGAATATCGAATAAACATACTAGTATATGCAAAGAATCACTTGAAGCTCATGATAATCGTATAAATGTATATAATAAAGGCTTCGTTCGTCTGATAGTGGAAACATTGGCATACTTCCAATAATAATGATCCGACCACGAAAACTCTGATCTCCCTCAGAATATAACATTTTCGCTTTCCTGCAAGAATGCTTGAGTTCAAAATATTTAACTGTGTACCGCCGCCATCAATAATCACCTAATTTGAACGTTAAAGAAGGTTAAATCTCCTTTTTTAATAATAATTATAGGTATAGGTACGATCTTACGTCATTATTTTTACTTTGATGTCCATCTCGACTATAAACAAAATACGTATATCTAGACTATAGGAGACTGATTTAAAATTTTATATTATTATATCTAATTTAATTTTAAATAAATTTTATTTAAAATAATTTTGTAACACTTTTGCGTAGCATTGTAATTAACTCCGAGGGTGGGCACTATACCTGTCATACAAGATAATTGATTATGTTAGTTTAAGTATTAGTTGGGTCACTTCAATTTATTAACCGTTTACCTTTAAGCTTTAAGCTCTAACCTTTAAGTTTCTGTAATTATAATTATTTTGTTGTAATTGTCAGTGTAGCAAAAGGTGTCGATATATATTATTATTTATATTGATTCAATGTACATCGCTGACGTTGGAATCAGTTGTTGCTGGATTCCCAACGCCTGAATCTAATCCAGGCAGTATCTTACGCTAACTTTTCAAGTTTCGTTTTTTTTTTTTTTATATAATATATATATTTTTTTTTTAAAGAATTTTGTATATTTTTTTAATTTTTTTTTTGTATTTTTTTTTTTTTTTATATATGTATGTCAAACCAATAGCTATGCCAATTATTTGTCAAGTGCATAGTCTGCGGAGTAGATGTGGTCTTGAGGCACATGCTTGTTTTATTCGTTGGCCGGTCTTCCGATACATCAGCTAAAACTGAATGCCCGACTCCAAGTTGATTCCGCAGATTGGTGTGCGGATCCACTCGGGGCTGTTTGTGCTAAGTGATTGGTTCTAATATGAAGTTTTTGAAAGTTGGTTATATGTTTGTTGAAATGTATCAAACATGTTTTAAAACGAGTCCACTAAAATATAATCGTTTAATATTGAGCAGATTCAGAGATTTTATTAGTCAAAAGTACTTTGTAGCGGTAGGTATGCTAACTTTGTTGCTGGTAATAATCTGGGGCAAACATACGCCATTTTTTTTCTAAGCTTTTTTAATATTTTAACGGACTTACAATTATTTTTGGTGCTGCAAACTGTACGTATCACATTACGGGAAAAATACAACACAAGGCAACTACATAGAAAAGTATTTATTTTATTTGCTTTTTTTCAATAAGATGTAGTTACAATTTAAATAATTAGATTCAGTATTTGAAAAGCGTTGACCCTCCAGGGCGCCGATGTTATCACCTGCCATCCAGCAAATTTAGAATGGAAAATCTCTTTTCATTTTCACAGATATTATATTTTTACAATTAGTTTCGTTTAAATTTATCTTAAGAGGTACTCTTCGAATACAGAAGATAAAAGAATTAAATATACATTTAGATTTAATTAAAGTTACCATTTCTTACCAGTTCTATATTAAATAACTAACCATATAAAAGAAGTATTTCACCTTTACAAGAAAACAAGCCGGTGTAATGGTTTCTCGGGTGCTTCATAAATCACTTCCATTCATGTCAAATACTTATTATTTGCCGTCGAGAGGCGCCCTCTATGCCTCGTGAACTACTAATGGATGTACTCCAATTGTTTTCTGTTCTATTCTTATACCTCTAGGTACATTGCCTTCTCACTTTGTTATTGTTCATTTATTAGATATGATTTATGATAATGCAACTACTCAAAAACTATTACAACTATTTACATAATGAACTTCATGGTAACAGTCGTGTTCTGAATTTAATATTTTCTCGTTCATCGAAGGTATTTTCTATCTTTTATTATTTAGTTTATACGCGTGGTAACCAAACGGTTACATCACCGTTTTCATTCTGTATTTTGTGAAGGTGCCCATACATATTCTAGGGAAAAACTCATTGAAGCACGAATTTGAACCAGCTACCTTTGGATTGAAACTTCGGTTCTCTAGCACGGGGTCACCACTCGTTCTACGCTGTCTACGCATAATATTATCATCTTTACCACCAGCACTTTGAAAAACAGAACTAATGCCCTTGTAATTCCAGTGGCCTCCTGTATAAAGTATTAAATATATAAATAATTCCTTCGAAATGTTTGTGTGAGATACAGGTTGCTTAGTCTGTGCCGTCTCCGCTTAACTGGTACTATGACTTCAGCGCGCGGAGTCCCTTGTTCGTACCCTAGACGAGACAAATATTTGCGAGATGATTCTAAAGTTTGCTGTCGGATCTTGACTGTTTGGATATTGGTGATTTCTCTATTAAGTGCACGGGGAAACTATGGGGGGGAGGGTGGAAGTGTTTGTACATTCCCCTACACCGTAACATAAAAACTGAAAATATTTTCGTATGAGAAATCTGACTCGCGGATGGAGACGAAACTAAGAGAACCATTTGAATGTTGACCTCAGCACTTTCTTTGACATTTTCTGTACTGAGCTTAATCCTGCTGGCTACATTTTAACTTAACATTACAGTAGCTATTATAAACATTTGATTGATCGATACATTTCATTGTATCGTGACACAAAGTAGGGCGCACCTCGATACAATATCTTTGTTCACTATTCGTTTTGTTCGATACCTTACCTTTATTCAAAGTATCAGTTTCGATTTGTCGCAAACGTTTCACGCAGTCGACAATCCGTGAGTATGTTCGCAATTAATCAGTATTAACGCGGCGCCATCTGTCCGACAGATTAGGGAGACAGCGGCGCCTAGTCACGGACCTTAATAGGAGCTTACAACGGGATTTGAATCGCTTTCGTACTTACATACTCGGCTACACTACGCCTTCCGAGGAGCATGCACAGAGTTATACTCTATTGAATTGGTCAAAAGACGGTCGAACTTATTGGTGTAATCATGCACACAACACAAACATTCAAGATTTTGGTGTACACATGACAAGAGGTGAGCTCAGCTCAGCTTCACCATTGAAATCTCACGACCCTATACTAAATTATTGCAACCATGCAGGAATTTTTCATTATGTTTCTTCACAAACATTTAATGTGGTTTAAGAGTTTAAGAGCAGTAGAACTCTCGCCAAGTTCGTCCGGGAAAGTACTGCCACCATGCCCTTTTCTGCCGCCAAGCAGTAATGCGTTCGCGTTACTGTGTTCCGGTTTGAAAGGTGTGGTTGCCGGTGAAATTACAGGGACATGAGACATTCCACCTACACGTCTCAGAGTTACGGGCGCATACGATGCGACTTGGGTCTTGTCGTACCTAGTAGGGGAGGCTCCAAGTCGCATCGGTTGTTATGGGCCGAGGTTACCACTAAACACCAGGTGGGCCGTCGGCTCGTTCCGTAACTGTATTACATAAAAAAAAATACATAGAACTTACTGAAACGTAAAAATGAAATGGGTAATGTGTAAACAATACCCCAACCCAGCATCCCACGTCCGTCCCCTTTCGTATTAGCCCATAATTTGCTATTTTTCTGAATATTCCACCGGCCGTAACTTAGTTATCCCATAACATCACCACAGTATATTGTTCAAGCAGTAGTGATGCTGCCAAAAATAACATATATTTGAGAATACAATTGCATTTTTCTTACTTCATTATATAAAGAAAGAATATACAACATCCGAATCTGTTATTTGCATTATTTTTTACATTTTTATCCGTGAACAATTGCTTAACACAAGTAAAATTAGTGTGTTGTTCGACTATTATACACAGGGTGTCCGGTAATGAATGGATAACCTTGAAATGGGTCTTATAGAACTATTGGGCATTCGAAAAAAAATATCAAATAAATAAAATAATTTTAATTTTAATTAAAATTAAATTTATTAAGGCATTATATAATATTGACAAATTATCATGGAGTGCGTCATCTTGTCGTTCGCGGCATCAATTACAAGTACAAAACAGGTTTTGAAAGTCACCACAAATGTTCTTCTTAGTTTTTTTTTTTTTAGTTTTTTTTATGTTTTAAGAAGAAGAAGAAGAAGAAGAAAAAATATTTATTGCTTAAACTAATAATACATTTTCAAAAAAAAAAACATTGCAAAGTACCAGACTAAATTATTCAGACAAAATATAAAATTATCTATATATTTGATAAGTATGTAAGCCAACATTAAAATAAACAGTAGATATATGTAACATTAAGAATTAAACATATTCAAAAAAAGTGCAAAAAGTTTACTTTACAATAAATAAAATATATTTTAAGCAATGGGAGTACGCTCAGCAAAAAACTGATCAAATTCAAGGAATCTGTTCAGCGCTGATTTTCAGTGTACCCCTATCGACAGATTTTCGTCGACTAATAATTGTCTTTGGCCGGTGCGTCATACTCTAGTTTGCTATGTATGGTTTAAAAGGTTTTCAGCTTGTTGTATGAGGGCAGTGTGTGTTGTGTGTGTGGTGTGTGTGTGTGTGTGTGTGCGTCTGTGTGTGTGCGTGCGTGTGTGTGTGTGTGTGTGTATGTGTGTGTGTGTGTGTTGCATTTTTGAGTTAATCTTTATGTTGACGTGTAATGGAGCATGTTATAAATATCAGTTAAGTATTTGTGACTTTAAAGGACGTTTCAAAGTTTCTTTGCTGTCTGTTCAGAAGCATAACTTTGTATTTCTTTTTAAACGTGGTGTTACTGATTTTATTCCTCAGTGGTGGTGGTAAATTATTCCAAATTTTTGAGGCACTGTATTTGAAACATCCCTTAAATCCAGATGTTTTATGTTTGGCAATTACAAGTTTGTTTAGTTGCTTGGAGCGAGTGTTGGCTGTCTGTATATCCTTTATCCAAGTTAATTTATCAAACAAGTACTCAGGTTTCTTATTCCAAATAATTTTTTGGATTGTACAAGCTAAATGCAGTTCTCTTCTTGATTTCATATTCAGGATGCCTTTTTGAACCAGATAAGGGGTTATATGTTCTCTTTTCGGTATATTATAACAGAACCTCATACAAGCATTTTGAACTTTTTGTATAGCGTTTTCTGTTTTAGCCCATAACCTAGGTCCATATATGGCGCAGCAATAGTTAAAGGGGGAAAGAACTAAAAGGTCACATAGTAGGAGCCTTATTTCTTGAGATAAGTATTTACGGATATGAAAGAGTACTTTTAGTTTATAGAATGCTGATTTAATTTTTTCACTTACATGCTGTTCAAATCTCATTTCACTATCTGCTATCAGCCCTAAATTACGAGCTTGTTTTTCGAAAGGTATATCTATCCCATCTATTGTCAGTTTAGGGTTATAGCACAGTATTTTATTGACCTGCGTTTTTGTGCCGAATAAGATAAATTTTGATTTAGATGGATTGAGAATTAGTGAATGTTTCCTAGACCATTTATGGATTTCGTTCAAATCATTTTCAATTAATCTTAGGGCTTCAACTGTATTTTCTCTATTGAATGAGTGATATAGTTGGGTATCATCGGCATACAAGTGGTATTTGCATGTTTTAATCTGTAAAGGCATATCAGCAGTGAATATTGAAAAAAGTAATGGGCTTAGGATTGAGCCTTGTGGTACCCCTCTGTCCAAATATCCCACGTCCGAGTGCAACTTGATACCATTATTTCCAATTATTTCAACGACCTGTTCTCGCCCCGTGAGATAGGATTTGAACCAACTGCAAGTTTTATCGGAAAACCCGTAGTATGACAATTTAGCTAAGAGCAGTTCCACGTTTAAGCTATCGAAAGCACGGGAGAAGTCTAAAAGCACTAATGCACTACTTAATCCTAAGTCGGAAGCAGTCACCAGATCGTCAGTTACACTGATTAGTGCTGTTTCTGTCCCGTGATCCTTCCTAAAGCCTGACTGATATTTAGGTATAATATTTTCTTGCTTTATGTATTCCTCTACTTGCATAAACACTACTCTCTCCAATACCTTGGAAAGAGTAGGCAGAATACTAATTGGCCTCAAATGTTTGAGTTCCTCAACAGAGTTAGTTTTAGGAATAGGTTTCACGAGTGCTCTTTTCCATAAAATAGGATAAGAACTACTCAGAATAGATTGGTTAACGATCCTGGTAACGCATGAAGTTGTTTCAGGAAGCGTTAATTGTAACATTTCAGCGTTTATAAGGTCATGGCTAGTTGCATTTGTTTTAATATTAATGAGCACTTTAGTTACAGTTTCATTAGTTACTGGTTTTAATGAGAATTCTCCATTGGTAAACTTATTATTTCTAAAATAGCTAAGCGTATCAGTATCGATGCTTACATCTTCAGGTAATTTTAAAAAATGTGCATTTATCATGTTAGGGTTGTTAAGATTATCTGGTATTTGAACATTAGGTTTATTTAGAGTTTTAATTTTTTTTAAGTATTTCCATAATTTATTGGGTTGGTGTATGTTTTTATTGATATAATGATTAAAGAATGCAGTTTTTTCCCTTTCAATTGCCCCATTAACGAGATTTTTTAGGCTTTTGTAATAAGATTTGCTTGCGTCGGTTTTTTTTAATTGTGACTTTGTTAAGGCTTTATCTCGGAGAGACATCATAAATTTAATCATGCTTGTGATCCATGGCTTGGGATTTTCCTTAACTACAATTTTTTGTATAGGCGCATGCTTATCAAAAACATTTAATATGCATTTATTAAATTCAGTTACCATGAACGAAACATCTTCAGATTCCGATATATTGAGCCAATTCATTGTATTGAGATCCTGATTGAACGACTGAACATTGATGTCCATTAGCGTTCGCTTCGTAAGCATGTGTGCAACAGGTTTAGGTAACTTTATATCAAAGTCACCTATAATCATTGCATGGTCACTGAGACACCTATTATGTATGACAGAAACTTTTTTGCATCGTTGTGGTACATCCGTTATCAGAAGGTCTATCAGGGTCTCTGACTCATCAGTGATTCTAGTGGACTCGTTAACCAATTGGACTAAATTTCTTTGATACAGAAAGCCAGACAGCTCCCTTGCTTTTGATGTGTCTGGTTTCAAAAGATCTATGTTTAAGTCTGAAAGGAAATATGTATAGTCGCATGACGCAAATACATTAATAGATTCACTAATGGAGTCTAACGCTGTAGTAACACTCACAGACTCGGGCCTATAAGCTGTACCGACGGCTATTCGTGCACCAGGTATCGATACCTCTAGCCAGAGCTGCTCTAATTGCGAGTCGGGGTGAGCACGAACTCGTGCACGTAAACCTTGTTTAACGTAAAACCCTACTCCTCCCCCCCTTTGGTTATTCTTCCTCGCTCTGTGCTTGAAGCAGTAGCCCACAAGGGTAGGGGCCAATAATTCTTGCCCAGCTCGAAGCCAAGTTTCGTTCAAAGCCAGAATATGTGGTTTGTATGTGTCCACTGCATAATCAAACTCATCTCTACCCGTATTCAATGACCTCACATTCAAGAAACCAATTCTTAAACTATTTTTTACTTTATTTTTCATAATGAGATTACGTAATTACTGTTTGCGACCAAAAAAACTATTTCCTGTCTTCCTTTAACAACTATGGGAAGAGCTGATTTTGTGTAGTGTATATAACATGTAATTGGTTGTTCAAACCAGTGTGTATTATTTACGAAACCTTTTGCAAACGTATTACAACACCTTTTGTACTCACTAATTATTACTAAACGGTTACAGTACGCCGATAGCCAGCAACATTTTAAATAACAAATAAATAGCAAACACATCAACAATAAACCAGTATTTCTCCGAAAATATAGTATGGGGTACTCCTCCAGTCATTTAACTACCTCAAGTTGCTTCAGCACGCCTTCGTCCCGTACTCTAATGAAAGGTTGATTTTCCGCCTTTCTCAGATAGACACACCCATTAGTACTCCAACAATAACGATAGCTATATGTTTTTGCGAAGTCTCTAGCTAAAAAAAGTAGCCTCTTTGCCCTTTGTGTTAAGGATTCCGACACGAAAACTGGCTTCGGTGGCCCTCCTATTTTAAGGTGTTGCGAATTCAGCTTGTTTTCTTGTGTTTGTCCTTTATTCAGTTTCCTTATCGAACTGATCACAACTTCCTTTTGAATTACGCTGTGAAACTCAACAACTATTGGTTGATGTTTATCCTTTTTCGTGTTTACTCTATAAATATCCATTATCTCATGTTTTTGTATTTTTGTTTTGTAGTTACGGAACGAGCCGACAGCCCACCTGGTGGTAAGTGGTAACCTCGGCCCATAACAACCGATGCGACTTGGATCCTCCCTTACTAGGTAAGGTCAAAACCCAAGTCGCATCATATGCGCCCGTAACTATGAGACGTGTAGGTGGAATGTCTCATGTGCCTGTAATTTCACCGGCAACCACACCTTTCAAACCGGAACACAGTAACGCGAACGCGTTACCGCTTGGCGGCAGAAATGGGCATGGTGGCAGTACTTCCCCGGACGAACTTGGCGAGTTCTACTCTTAAACTTCACTTCACTTAAACATTTCACTACTCATGCAAATATTTACTGTGATATAACGTAACCGGGTTATTTGAACGTTAACTAGGTTATTTTAACGAACCCTAAGCAAAAACGTCTAAACGTTCGACTTGACTCGATTATTGTGATGTCGCCGTGAATATTAATAAGTTAATTTAGCCATGCCATAATGAAATAACTCCTTACCTACGCTGAGGTCGCTCCTGATAATGGTATCACGATTTGAAAAAACAAAAAGGGTTTTATTTATTTTGTCCTCATATCAACAAATTGAGCCTAATTTTTAGTAAAATTAAATATAAATCCACTTGTACTGCTTCATTTTAATGCCATTTATATGATATATACGTACCGATGTTAGCTCATTAAGCAGTAACATCGACTTAATATCTGTAAGTTTGCAGATTTTAATCATTGTTAATGCGGCAAAGGCCGGCTTTCTTCAAGTTAGACCCTATTCAAGGTAAATACCTGTCCCCTAGCAACGGTATTACACCATTGCAATGCGCCTCATACATGTTGGTATATGTTTCTATCCTGGTGTCGGATATTTAGAAATGAGTTTTCTAAGAGAATAGAAATGACGGCGATGTACTCACCGCTTCTCACGTCTACATTCACACGATATTGTAACCCGCAGTTTGTAACGTGATAAAGCCAGAAAAAATTTTTTTTGCCCATTTCGGGAATTGAACCTTAGAGAATCCATGCGGGTACATGGTAACAAATAACATTTCTCAAAAATTTTATACGAAGCCACGTTTATAAATGACAATAATAGTGCCTGAAAATTAAAGTCCATTTGTCCTCGTTAGCCCAGAGAATGTATACCCGCGCTGATTATAAAAAAGGTTGATTTTATAGGTTCATTATTCAACACGATGATTAAGGTATGATAAGGATTGACTGGCCTCATAGCTCAGTCAGTAGTAACCCTGCCTTCTGCGCTGTAGGTCGTGGGTTCGATCCCCACTCAGGACAAAGATTTATGTGACATTTGTAACATTGATGTTTGTTCTGTGTCTGGGTGTTAATATGTACCACCACCATTATTTATTTATTTATATTGGTATTTAATCACACAACATAAATAACTCTACAGTTATATTATTTAAGTGACGACTTAGCCAAATAACCTGATTTATAATATTTTAAACGATAAATTCTTTACTTACATATTCTTCTAATGGGTCAATTATTATTGTTCAAATCATAAAATATATTTGACAGGCCTCACAGCTCAGTTCGTAGTAACTCTGCCTTCTACGCTGTAGGTCGTGGGTTCGATTCCGAGCCAGGACAAACATTTGTGTGACGAATATAGATGTTTGTTCCGTGTCTGGGTGCTAATATGTATTATATGTATGTATCTAATAGAATATATGAATCTATTCTTTCAGTTGTCTTGTTCCCATAGTACAAGCTATGCTTAGTATGGGGCTAAATGGCGCTGTGTGAATTGTCCACCGGTATTATATATTTATTAAATCATAAGTCTCTGGTCACGAAAAAACATTAAGAAATTAAATAAGTAAAGCATTTATCTATACTCCCCTACCTAGCTACAACCCACAATTAAGTGTCGCCGCGAAACACGAGTTCCCGTACTTGCCTTTCTAATACTATTTTCATATTTTTCTTTCTCCGGAGATATAGATATAATTTGAGAACAATATTTATTGAAATTTTAGCTGCGCTATGCTTCGAACCCGAAAACCCGGAACCCTTATGCTATGCAGGGAGTGATATTACAAAATTAGCACGCCACGTCCAAACACAATCCTGTCAGTAAAAAAACTAATTAAGGGTGCCTTAATTTTACTGTTTCTGTTTCTGTTTCTGTTGTAAGCTCACACTCAGTTACTCACCTACTGAAGGCACTCAGAGACAGTGTGTTGGCTCAGAAAATACGAAGATATTCCCACACTCCAGTGACCTACAAAGAACCGGAAGACATTATACTAAGCGCAAAGATGTTCCATCCTTATCGCCGATTAAACAGGAATGACCGCCAGGACACGGCGGCTACGATATGCCCGTTATGCGGCATAACCGTTACTTCAAATAACGGCCGGCGTTATTGTCGGCTCTATTGGGCAGTGGACGTTTCATATCATTTAAACTTTTGGAAAACTAACGGATAAACCGAAAGTTACCCGGCATAGTTATAGAATCGCAATTATTATGGCTGTCGACAAAACGACTATAGTGGAATATTTTCAAGGCAAACTGTAGTACAGTGTAGAGACATTTATAATGTATGCAGAGATAGCTGAACTGAATAAATTTATTATTGGGAAAGTGCAAATGTTTTTAAAACTATCTGCGCCCCGCGGTGTTACCCGCGGTCAATAAGTCATCCTACAGAAACACTGTACTTTTTCACAATTAAAGTAGCCTATGTGTTAATCAAGGATATAATCGATCTTGGTACCAAATTTTATAATCCATTTAGCCGTTGGAGCGTGAAGGAGTAACAAACACACACACACACACACATTTATATATACATATGCAAACTTTCACCTTCATAATGTTTCAAAAACTACTAAAAATAAATCTTTATGTTGATCATTATATTCACCTATATCAAACCTTTAGTCAGCGCATGCCAATAAATCAACGCATCAGCCCGTTTCTCTCTGAATTGATCGTCTAAAATTGTTATTTCACATTACAAATATAATTAATCTCAATCAAATATAGCCTATGTCACTGGATTAATGTATTGGTAAGTGTCATTAGTGTATTTCATGGCCTTAGGGCTAGAACCCCCCTAAGGTCCTATCTTAGCGAAGTCGACATCTAGACAGAAAACGTGCTAAGATCATACTCATATGACTTTGTAGCATCAGAGAGTCACGATGAGTCACAGTGAGACAGACACTCATCCTATTTTACATATTAAACAACTTTTAACTACAAAATTATCTACCTGTGTCGTGTATAATAATAATAATAATAATAATGGTGGACATTTCACACAGCGCCATCTAGCCCCAAAGTAAGCTAAGCATAGCTTGTATCATGGGGACCAGACAACTGATATAATACTTATATACTTTTCTTTAGTAAATATATACATATAATATATATTAACACCCAGACACAGAACAAACATCAATGTTACATATGTCACATAAATATTTGTCCTGAGTGGGGATCGAACCCACGACCTACAGCGCAGAAGGTAGGGTTACTAACCAACTGAGCTATGAGGCCATTCAAATCAAGTATAAACCTCTATGGAGGTTATAAAATGATGAGAATATGATCAATGTAATATCCTCGTGGTATTACATTGTCGTTTATGATCCCTTAAAGATATTCAATAAACATCGTCTCGCTCGAAGTTCGCTTGATATCTTATTTTGATTGTCACTCACCACTTTGGTAACTTTGCGGATAAAAGCAAAAACTTTGTAAGGGTTGAGGCCGTCGCGTCGGGGGATGTTTACAGTACGGGCTGACAACACGGTTACCACACATTTTCAACATCATCTTATGCCAAACTAAGCATAGCTTTTCCATGGAAACCAGACAACTGATATAATACTTTTTTTTCTCTAAAATATACATATACGACATATTAAAATCCAGAAACCGAACAAACTCAAGGAATTGACCCGAGAGCTATTACCAGCTGAGTTGTAAGGCTAGTCAGCACATTTTCCCTACCACATCGGGAGGAAACCATAGCGTTGTAGTGGGTAAATACCAACTGAGCTGCATCACCTCAAAAATATAATCCATAGAAGCAAAACTGCGAATACATGTATAGAGTGTACAAAAGGAGCCTCTTTGAAACGCATTATTATGACCTTTTCGCCAGTCAAGTTTGCGGCAGCCAGAACACAAATAGAAAAACGGTATCAACATTCCTCCAAAGAGGGGGCCTCACATCGTGTCACCGTGTAGCCAGCATTTCAGACATGAGTTGCGGTAATTTCGCTAATTTCTTTAATGGTTCCGAAAGTCTCGGGATTGATGCGAATCTACCCACTTACAGAATTAGGGCCGTGAGCGGGGCCAGCTCGTATTTCCTAAACTTTACGCGAACTGAGTTTATTTATTTACCCACTGATAGGCTTGCATTTTTCATTGGTTCAGGGAATGAGGCGACTCGTTACAAATAAATTACAAAGTTAATGAAACGTCTATTTTTGATTTACGTATTAAACAGGACTTTCAAAAAAGAATAATCTAAGTAAAAGGCCGCTAAATATTAGTAACTAACCTAGTATAATTAAAGTAGTCAGAAACATAAAATTCATAAATTCCTCTGTAAAGTCAAGGGATCTGGTTTTAACTTCGACCGATATTACATAAAATAAGGAAAAAAATTATAAATTATACTCAAAAAAATAAGCCACTTTCGAAAGTCACCCGGCAATTCCTTAAGGATAATTACAAAAACTTTAATTGCTACTTTGAGGTGTTCCGAGAAGCAAAATTTAATATTTATCTAAGCTTTAACGTTTAAGGAACGATTTAACCCAAGCGGCCGCGTAATTGTTGATAATATCTTTTACTTACACTTCAAATACGTGAACTTTTGCTAAGTTTGCGAATGTCGATTAGTTTACTTCCAATGTTTAATATTATTCTAGTTTCCAGTTTTCGTAAACTAATGCAAAAAACATTAGTTCGAAATATTTTTATAATAATAATAATAAAATAGAATTTGATTTTTGCAGACAAACACAATACATGAAATCATACAATAATACATTATAGAAAAGTACAATAAAAAAACCATTGAAAAACTGAAAAACGATAATGTAAGTGAAAAGTAATTAGTCACATTGAAAATTTTCTGTACAAACCATTATGTCAATAAATGAACACTAAAAATGAATATCTACATGATTAGAATAAAATTTGTTCGGGGAAATATCGCCAAAATGTTCACCCTACCGCAAACAATAAAGGGTGATTAAAGTATCTATTGATAAAAAGAAGCTGACCTCAATGACAGCCCTTTATGTTAGGAAGCAGTGGACCGGAGTCGATACCATTAATATCATTGTTCTCTCGATAATTGGTCCGAGTAATCGAACCCAGGCCCCGGTAATTGAATGACAATAATGTTATTATTGTCCCGCTGAGGAGACAAAAGGGGAATTAAAAAAGGGGAATATTTCAATTCGCCTCTCGGGTCTTTGATGTCGTCCCTTCAAATGTATGCATGATAAATATTGTTTTTTGTGTAAATAATATTTCTCGTGATAGAATAAAGGTTAATTAATGTAATTTAGGTTATGAACGGAATGGTGAATATTTTTATTTAATGTCGCATTTTCAGAAATAATGCTGTGTTTCGTATATTTCATTTTCCTAACATTTACTGTCCCGCTGCTGAGACAAAGTTCTCCCCCAAGTCCGTTCCAGACATCCCGGTCTTTGGCTATTTCCCACGTTTTGTCAATATGAGTTATCCAGGCTATTATCGGGATACCATTAAACCATGAAACCTGGACTATAAATGGAATAATATCAATAATACTATTGCATTATATCGTTAAAAAGTATTTAATATAGTTTTAAAGCCAGCTACACGGTTTTAAAACTATCCAGATGCGATGTGATTATATAAGTATTCCTTGTAAGTGCATCCTCCTAGAACTGTAACACAATACTTAAATATTGAGAAGGAAGCAATCCTCACTAGCGGATCGTGGGCAGCGCCATATTTCATTTTAACTGTCCGTCGATAGCCGATGTGAATAATGGCCGCTGGGTACGTTTTGAATATACGCTTCAAGATTTTATAGTCGGGGGAATGTATTTTCAGAATGATTGTGAGTTTGAAGGGTAATATTTGAAACTCGTTTCCTTATTGTTATTTAACATCAATCAAATACTGATTATATTAAGCATTATTACCTAAAAGAGTCTATGGAAATCTTTGGGGGAGCCCTGTGTTCAGCAATGGACTTTTACCGGCTCATATGATATGATGACCTAAAAAAATATTTTATTTTATAAAAAATTGCCAATACGACAAATTCATAATTTCATAGAATTAATAGCCTAAACAGTGTTTTTTTGAATTTTAATATTGACATACCAATGTTTATTTCAGAATTCCTCCATTATTATTCACTTAATATATTATTTGTCATCCAAAAGATTTGAAGATAGGAGAGACAGAGAGTCGGATGGCGAGCGAAAAGGGTCTCGTCTGTTAAGTACGGGACCCTATAAACTGTTGGAGTTATTGAACATAATATTTAGCAGGCCTGACCCGACAGCAAAGTTTACCATTATCTCATACAAAAATGGAGTATTATTTCGCCGTTGTCAAAAATAAGGCATATTGCCATAACTCGGCGCCATAACTCTTGCCCTGCGATATCTGACGGCAGACATATCGCGCACGTTCCAATTCTCAAATGCGCCACAATTTATTATTGCGTAAAATGGAACCGTACAATCATTTTTACAAACTTATATTTTAACTTACTGCGTGTGTAGGACCAAAAATGTGCGTTACAAAGTCAAAATTTCTTATAAGAATTGGTCGATATTTAATTGAATTCTTTTTGTAATATTGCTAATATTTATTTATTTTTTGTATGGTAATTAATATTATAGAGTTGGACTGATATAATAAACTCGTGTCCAAGGATCTGGTGAATACGCGAGAGCAACCAGCTATGACATCTAACAACATTATTCCCATACATATAAATATATTTTAACACTAGTAAAAATAGATTTTATGTATGGAAGCAATGTTGTAACTTTTCACCCTCATATACCATAAATCCTCCCCTGGCAAAATAGTCTTTCATAACATACCGTTTGCTTGGCAACATATTTTAAACTGGGAGGTAGCTAGCCAGCTAGACATGTGGCTACCCTACTAGCACGCTACGGCCTACTCAAGATGGAAACTTCTCACAGACACACACACCTTACTAGTACACCCCGTAGATATTTAAATAATAAAAAAAAGGTCAAGTCTGAAATTTTATGGGGTAAGTTGAGCCTCTTTGCTATTCTGAAACTGCACTATAGTTATTTTTCTCGCAATAAAATGAAATACAGCTGAAAAAGGAATGTGAAAATAAATAATTCGTTTCGAATTATTACATCTTAAATTATTCTATAGAAGTTAATATGCACTAGTAAAATTTCAAAATCAGTTGCAGTCGAGTTTAAAGTTGAAGTTCGAATGTTTCAGAGTAGGAATATTTAAAACTAATCTTAAAGTCTTGAGATTTGAACATCCAGAGAAGCTCTCCTTGCTCCCGCCAACTTGACTTATTCCGAAACCCCAGTAGAATATGGCCAGGAATATGCGCCATAACTTTTTGCATTTATTTATTATTGATCCTACGTAAAATCTTACATAATATTATTTAGAGTCTGCTAGCTAGCGTTTATGTGCACGTGTTTAACTGCAAATTTTCCCAAATTCCATGACCTCTCGACCTCGCCTAATCCAAACAAAGTTTAGTTAGCGTCTATAAATTATTCACCAGGAGAATTACCGCCGAGGCGTAAAAACGCTCCCCACAGTTTACTTACCTTCCGTAAAACGAAACGCTTAGTTTAAAATTTGGAACGTCCAACATCGTTCGGCGGCACTTCATCAAAACCCCCTTTGGAAATGTTTCCGTAAAGGGTTCGGCGTTTTATAGACATTTCTTCTGGAGTCCCAGTGAGATCACAGCGCAGTCATAGTGTACAGGACTGCCCATCTTTGCGAGGAATTCATTAATTTAGATGTCTTAGTACAAATGCTATTTGATATTTTGACTAGCGTCACAGCTCAAATGGTAGAAACTCTGCCTTCTGCGCTGTAGGTCTTGAGTGTTCGATTTCCACCGAGGACAAATATTTGTGTGACGAATATACCTTAGATGTTTGTTCTGTGTCTGATATATATCAGTTATTGAATGTGTTAATCAGAAGCTAGTTCTCCCATCTTAATTATCAACTTTTATCATATATAACCAAACAAACAAAGTAGGAACTGAACACCCGGTAGAGACGATGCATCACTGGGTGCCCTGGGTGCATCCTGCCGGTGCCGGCCTCAGCGCTTTAATACCACGTTTAGCTGCGATGCGCTCCGATATTAGACACTGCATTATAATGATATTGCGCTACAATATTACGTTTATTTACTGCGACGGCTCTCTGCAGGGATTGCGAGAGTGTTTAAGATTTTCTTCGGAAACCAAGGCTGAATACGGAGAGTGTAAAATTATTCTATATTGAATTGTATTGCGTGGGTCGGGGAAAAAGCTTTACGTTAATTCAGTGACACATCTCTAAGCTATCCACTGTTTATTCTAACTACAGTGACTAACGTATTTGCAACTAAATAAAGTTTTTTTTTGTATATATATATATTAATATTTTTAAAAAAGAACAGAATGAATTGTATATAACAAAATGAAACATAATTCACCACGAAAGAAGAAGATCAGCATGAAATGGAATGGAATCTGTTTTATTCGTTCTTCTTATTCTTCGAGTCACCGGTTCTGTCGAACCAGTGTGGTGAAAGGATTGTAAGTGCGCCTCAAAGAGGCTCCTTTCGTGCACTATTTTCGTTTTATTCGTGAATCGGGGATACACATTGCTCGTATGCATGTTGAAAGATTTTCAATATTTTTGATAATTCATACGCATCCAGGGTCCAAAGATAAAAATGAAAGTTAATAGAACGAGTTAGTACAACTATTCAAAACTTGTTAGAAATATAACTCATAAACCAACTTAAATTATGATTCATAAAAATATAGTGCAAAAGAAACTCTTTAAACTTTGTTCATTTACTCCTCACTGTTATGCATAGGTTGTCTCGACTTTGACCATCCACGCAATGACAAGCTTCGTTTTGAATTGGTAAGGTGTCCCATTCCGAGTATATATATCCCAGTTTTAAACATAGATATTTCTTGTTTTTGATGTGAAACATCTATAGCCGCACGTAAAACCGATTTCTGGCGTGGCGACGCGTCGCCACGGCATGCGTTGCATATTACTTTTACAAAATAATGTCGATGTTTCACATCTGCCAGGCGTCCCGTGACGGCTCACATTTTTTTAATAGATGATGTACAGTTTTAGATTTATTATTTGACTAGCGAATATTTACCAACGCAAATGTTTTTTATTATTATTGTTATTACTATTGTTATTTATTATTTGTGACTAGCGCCTCTGTACAGCGACAAAAAGTGTAATTTTTAAGAAATTAAATATAGAATATAAGAAAATAGTAATTACACTGATGACGAGACATATTTGTGCACCTAATTTATTATAATTTAATTTGTTATGTGTTTCATAAATGAAAATAAATATATTCTATTCTATTCTATTCTATTCCATTTAAGCGCTAATTAGCATAACATTTTTGGTCATTAAGTAACCATTAAGAATAAAATCTATTCGATTTGTTCTACATATAACGCTTTGAACACACTTTGTAACTTCTACTTTATTAAACATAATAGTCACCATTTTTTTTATGAGTCTGCGCGTATATGGATTTTCAGATTAAAGTTTTATTTTGACCCTGACTAAAAGTTACAGTACCTATGTAGTTAGGCCTTACAACCACTAGGTTGTAACGCGGCAAATACCGAATGTCTTTATGAGTGAGATGATGGAACGAAGAGATGTCCCACCTGTCCTAAACAACAGATAATATATATCGGTAACTGACCACACGTAGCGCCACCATTATAGCAAAACAGCAACTCTATATCGGATCGATAACTCGTGGCGACGATTGTGACAGTAATTCCGATAGTCACGTCGGCAACGATGAGACGCAGGTGCGGCCCGGAATCGAATCCACACCTACTGCTACAGTGTAACAATGTCAGTAAACGATTATATTAAATTGTACTGTTTTTACAAATTTCATGTAGTAATGTTACTTTCCGATGACTCCGCAATAGACAAAGCAAATGGCTAGATGATTTACATGCATTTGTAATACTGTATGTAATACACTGTAAATTATTATTTATGTGATAAATCCCCTCGAATCTGATGCCTTTCTGCTTCACGATACACAAAAATACATAAGTAGTAGTATATAGGAGCCTCATATATCGAAAGGGGCGGTGCGATATCGAATCATTCTCTGAGTCAATTTTATATTTCTGTAATGGTCTATATTCATTTTGAAAAATTAAATCTTGACCTACTTAATTTATGTTTACCAGGTAAATATTGATAGGGGTGTAAAGGCAGGCCTGCGGACGATGCGGGTAATGCTTTTGTACTGTACACTAATTAAAATAAAATGTAAAAGCTATTTTCATTATTACATGCGGTCTTATGTTTAATAACCTTGTGTGTGTATGACCGTGTCGCCTCTGTGACACAACGCAACGCCTGGATCGGGAAATGAGCTGTCAAATTAGTCTTCTTGTGAACATGTGTGTGAATGAAAATTAAGATTAGTCATGTTCATCCGTTCAAATTGTTTCCTTATTAGTCCGCTTAAATGAAGAGTCAGATCACTCAGATCTTTGAAAGTCCTTAAAATATAACATGATTTTATGTTCAGTTCACAAATAATAAGATTAACCTAAATGAATAACAACATTAACCGCTATATCTCACAAAACCCCGCGTAGCCAGACGACGTCAAACAAGCCAGGCCATAAAGCGGAACCTACATCCTCAGAATAATACCAACTAAGCTGACGCGAACAAAATAAGGGAATGAACAAGACTCTTGGGTTGATATCTTACAGATAAAATTGTTTTCTCTTGTTCCTTAAATATGTACATACGATGTGTAAAATATATCTAGAAATAAAAGCACAGTTTTATAATAAAAACATTTTTTTTAAATAAAGGGATGGGATTAAATTATATGATCTTAATAATAAATATCTCTTAAATATCGTGGCGTCCGCTACAACGTGATTAAAATCCACTCTGAATTCTATAAAACATATAATTAGTGTAATCTCATTTATGTTTATACTAACTCTTTATTTATATAAACACATATAGAAGATACTCGTAATTATCTATCTACAGATAAACAATATACAGCTCATTTTCACCACAACTCATTTGATTGAGTTGCCTTATAGTATAATAAAATTATATTACAAGGCAACTCAATCAAATGAGTCTCGTCTCGTCTAACACACAAGAACTCCAAGACGAATATATTTCGTAGTACAAAATGATTTTAAATATACATCGGATTACATAAACCGTATATTTTATACACAGACGTTAGGTAGCTAGACGCTGGTATCAGCTCCCAGCCTTCTTATATTCTCTTTACAGATATAGACCTATTGCTGAAAAGTGATAGAATTCGTGTATGTCGGCTATAAAGACTCATTTTACATCATTTTACAGTGGAAAAATCCAAGCCGAACGACATTGCGACCATCACAGCTTGAAATTGAACATCTTTTATTAAAACTAGAATTTACGGCAGAAGATAAGTAAGGTAAGGTAATTGCATTACTACTTGGCAGTAGAAATATGTATACGGGCGGTACTTCCTCGCACAAACTACTGCTACTGTTAAACATACCGGTACTGCTGCTGTGTTTAAATAATACATTTCTATTTACTCGTAACGTCCATACGTCCTTGACGTAAACGGAACGAAATCCTTAAATTCGACCCATAACAAAACTTCAAACAGTTACCCGACCTTCGGGGGCAAGAGCATTATATTCTCTTGTTACTTAGGAATTTTAAGACAGTTAAGGAAGGAGAGATTAATTTCGAGAATTGCGCCCTAGTTTGGGAGCGTTTATCAAAATCCAGACGCGCAGGCATCTAGACTCAAGGCAGCGTTGTTACCGCATAGTTTCTGAGCGATGTGTACAGTACGTACGTACATACATTATAAGCGCAACAATTAGCTATAAACTACGCGTCTTCTTGTTTTATTATTTCTTGTTATTTGTTGATATTCAGTCAAATTAACTTGTGTTTATAGTCTGTCGCAAATTAGCAAAACAATATATTTATGGAATCTTTTTGGTGTATGTCTTTAAATTCAAATCGAATTTCATTTTTATGTGACTACATACATGAACAGACATGAACCACGAATGATGTAGTAAAAAACTCGCTTATAATATATATAATATAAAAACTATATCTCGTGCCAGATTTGGAAACGTTGTATTAGATTTCATCCACCTTAACTGTTATTCTATAACTTTACAATTGATTGATCAACGATAATCAAAGGGTTACATAATTCCGCTAAACTTGAATCTACCTAAAGCATAGTTACATAAAAGCAGTAAGCATGCTCCAGATTCCATTATTATCCATCTTAACGTGATAATAAGGTACGAGATGGCAAACATAATCAAAATTTGCCTGATAAGTTTGACATAATAGTATTAACAGGCGAGGATGAATCGCTAGACATTTCAACTTGTCACTATTAATAGTAGAGCTACAAGGTACTTTGAATATTAGCTATAAGTTTACTTACACGTTATAAGGACTGGTATTCATTTTTTAATAAACCCAGTGTAATTATCAAGGTAAAATTTAAGTTAAACTTTACACGCACTAAAGCTATTTTTTTTGGTAAATAAGTTTTTTTGGGCAGCCAATTACCGGTTGAATCCATCCTTCGGAACTTTATACTAACATCAATTATTGTTTTTCTCTTAGTCCAAGGATTTTGTAAATCGGAAATAGGAAAATTAAATGTATTAGTAGAAGTCAATGCATTTAGACTTCTAACTGGAAGCTCAAAATTTAGTGACTAATGCTTAAAATATTTATGTGATTTTAATCTACTTATTGTTTTTTATGAAATCTATGTAGACACTTTGCCACAAGTAAAACGATATCTAAGTTATTATACATTTGTGACTGTAAATTCGCACTCTGCGTCCCAAAACACATGCTTGTAACTAAGTACTAGCTTAGTTGCGTATTCACAGATAACTTACAGTAAAACACGAACTTAGTCTTAATTAGATATTGGAACAATGTACCTACTCACTCTTTTTGCATTTAAAGTATTTTTTTTTATTTGTCACGCTATAAAAAAAGGTTATCCATTAGGGGTTTCTTGTCTTCCCCATGGAGGGTCGGATAGGGTTTAAACAGGCATCAAACTTATCGATAAGTACACGTGACCTTATGTTTTGAATAATATTGACGTTTCCAAGTCATTTCTTTATGAATTCTATGGAAATAAAAGTTTTGACTTTGACTTTGACTTTGTTAACTTGACTTGAAAATGTTGTCCGGTAGGCTGGTAGGACCAACATGATCAACTGTATTTGCGCGTAACATGGTAAAGTGATAATAATATTGGTAGGGCTGGGCTGTGAGTGGGCGGCGAACCCCTAGTCTCGGTTCTAATAGAGGATGTCCTATCAGTTAATTCTCTAATTTGTTTACATAGTTCGAACCCAACTCAGATCAACCCAAAGAAGCTTTTGTTTAACAATTTGCTGAACGTTAAGGTATGCGGAGGCTGCGGCAGGGATTTCTAATAATTAAGTGTAAGGGAATACTTACTGCTCTACAAAACTATCATATTGTGATGTAAATTGCCTTCAGTCTCCCATTCTTCTTCTTCTTCGAGTCACCGGTTCTGTTGAACCAGTGTGGTGAAAGGATTGTAAGTGCGCCTCAAAGAGGCTCCTTTCGTGCACTCGACACATGTCTTCGAATTTTTAGTTCTAGGACATGTCGGTTTCCTCACGATGTTTTCCTTCACCGTTTTGAGAGCGTGGTATTGCGCACATTAATCTTTCAATCGAAAAACTAATACGTGCACGTCGGGATTTGAACCGGCGACCTCCGGATTGAAACTCGGGTGTCAGTACCGCTAGACCACCACGCTCTCAAAAGTCTCCCATTGATAGAAACAGAAGTAGCAGTGTTTATTATTCACATACGTAGCTACCTCATATATTATGACAATTTTATTCTTGTATAATCTTTTGCATATTTTGCATTCATGTTGTCAAATCTTAGTGCAGATTTGCATACTTGAGAAGTGAAGATGGAATGTTTCACGTATCTGTAATTTCACCTTCAATCACACCATTTATATCGGAATACAGCCGCTGTTAATCTAAACGTTACATATCAATTAAGTTCGCTCGTTCTGTCGCTTTTGTGGTCATAAAAACACTTACTCTCAAAAACATTAAAAAATCAATTACGTTCAAGCCACTTCAGAAAATATTACATTCATTGTATGGCGGTCGTTAGCCGACACAGCCCGAACTTTGTCCGCCGGGGATAATTGAGGGGTTTTTTTAATAAAACTTGCCCCGTTATTCAGGTTACTGCGAGACCACGAATTGTTTACAAGTAGTGATGTGCATTTAAAACCGAAAAACATCCGGTTGTTTTGACGGATACCAAATAAAACTGGAGTTCATGCCTACCTACTACTACGAATGCTTCATTTTGATACTGTTTTGCTGAAGAATCACGAGAGACAGCTTTACGCCCTTCGCGCTTACTCTCCTTAATGCAACAAGAAACTAGAATTATTTTGTCCAAACGGGCGTATCTTCTTAAGGAACCAAGGCAACGTCCTTCAAACATTGTCAAATAGGAAAGTGTACTAAGAAGATAAGTTAAAATTATTTTATACCAAGTAAAGAAACGAGATCTTTATATCGGCAGACAAATTAAAGTTCCATTAATTCTTTTTCGTACCGGTTTCTCCGTCTTTGGGATTACCTCCGGTTTACGCTTTCTCAACGCAAAGTAAAGCCGAAAAAAGCTTCGCCGTCGGCCTCAAGCCTAAGTCTGGCATCACAAGGCCAACAAACAGGATAATATCCGGCACTAGCGGCTTTATGGCCCAACTTGTGCGATTTGATCGCATAATCAAATCAAAGGGATTTGTTGTTTCGAATTACAGCTGACTATAGTTTTTTAAGGTCTTAACGGCCTAGAAACATAATAAAAATAGATATCAGAAATAAATAAGATTGGACCCCAAAAAATCTTTTTTAGAATTTAGTACAATTTAATTTAGGGAGCGTTAATGATTTTTTTCAGGCTGAATAATTATTTCAAATATATCCTTGTGAGATGAATAACAATAACAATAAATAGGATAAAATTACTTGGGTTTATTGTCAAGTGATTTAGCGTATTCTCCCACTTAAAAGAGAAGATTTTGACTCGGAGGTAGCAATATTTTTACTTAGTTTAAGCATACTTAGTTTCTTGTGCCAGATATTATGGATAGTGGCAATTGTTATGAAAATATTGTAGTAGTACTTAGTACTTACTTGTTTTAGTCCTTAAAGGCTAAATTATAGAAGCAATTATCGGAAGTGTTGGTACACCGGTAGACAATTACCTAAGAGTTTCTTAAAATGGAGTTACTTGTATCGCTCCTTGTGTACTGGACCCTCTTGTCCCTAGTACATGAACACGCACTTCACTGTCAGTAGAAACACGACCTAATCGAATTTTTATGAACTAATTATATTTTAAAAATGTTAGCTGAGTTATTCGCCAGATCTACTTGTCACGTCTATATTCTAATGAAAGAGACCCATAGTCAAACGGAAACTATTATGCTCCTACTAGTTCAGGGCACAATGAGATATACTTTATGTATATGTAGGTAACAGCGCCAAGTCTACGTAAACTCGTAGACTTGATGCTACGAAATATCGTAGACCCCGTGGAACGGTATCGTTTCCTGTCGTTAAACGAGCCAGACTATCAACAACAATATTCTTTGTGATTGAAATTATCTGTGTTAGGTAGGTTAAGTAAAATATTTCATTATTATGTATATTAAAATAAATCTCATTTATGTGGGAATAATAAATAACACACGCATAAGAATATAATAAATGATGGTACTTAGATAAATAAATATTAGTGGGCATTTCACACGGTGACATCTAGCCCCAAGTAGTTTAAAAAGGGATAATATTGCGCTATATAACTGATAGAATACTTCTCTACTTAGATAAAATAAAATAAATAAATAAATAATGTTGGGCATTTTATGTAATACAGTTATAGAACTAGCTGACGGCCCACCTGGTGTTAAGTGGTAACCTCAGCCCATAACAAGCGATGCGGCTTGGGTCCTCCCCTACTAGGTACGACAAGGACAAAGAAACAGCGTATGCGCCCTAACCCTGAAACGTGTAGGTGAAATGTCTCTTGTTCCTGTAATTTCACCGGCAATCACACCTTTCAAACCAGAACACAGTATCGCGAAAGCGTTACTGCTTGGCGGCAGAAATGGGCATGGTGGCAGTACTTCCCCGGACGAACTAGGCGAGAGTTCTAGTGCTCTTAAAAAACCTGTTATGAGCTCGTGTAATTAACTTGCAATTGCTAGTAAACAATAATAAATAGTTCAAAATTACGGATTTAGTTCTAAACGCCTCATGTTTTGTTGAGTACAAACCACAAAATTAATTTGAGACAGCCATTAAAATTAATATTGTAACAACTTCAACTCTGCGGCCGGGGCTGTTTGAAACTTGTAAATATTTGAACTTGGACTATAGTTAATTAATAGGCAGATAGGTAGGTTCACTGCCCAAACGATTAAAATATTGGAACCCAAATCGTAATATATTTTCTTGTATTTCTCTTAAATATGTTGTGATTCAAAACATGGTGATCCCTGAAGTTTTCATATAAGTATTCAAGTGACTTTATATTTGGCGTGAGTTTCTTTTCCAAGTTTTCCGTGTAAATGCCATTAATGTTTGTACAAAGTAAAGAAAATTTTGAGCTTTTCTTACTACTTTCTTGTTTTATATTAACCGCGTATTTTAGTGTTATTTTTTGTATAAAAACATATGTAAATAAAAAAAGACTATTTAAAAATTACTAAATAGGACAACTGTTCCTGTCGGAGCTAGCTAATATCAATTTAAAACAGTTTCCGCACCATGGATTTAGAACTATTACATTTGTATTTACGAGGGTAAGTTTAGTGCGATAGTGCACACGTGTGTCGGATTCCACACTCTCAACTTATAGAAAGGGTCGGCAGCGGCGGAATGTTCATACATTTTATGAATTTTAGAACGGTTTGGTTTGTAAGTTTATCTCAGATACGAACCCAACATGAACAACCCTGAAATATATCGTACCACTTAATAAACTATTTCATTTTAGCCACTTGTTATTATTTAGTTGGTATATGATCTTACCTTCTTAATATTTTCTAATTTTTGCTTTGTATACGTTTAATAAATCTTTCTTTTATATTTATTTGTGTGTAATGTATATGTGTGCTATAAATGTATGTCTATAAATGTATGTATGTCTACCTGGGTTTAATACAATTCCGACAAATCAACACTTTCCCCTTCCGAGGAAAGGTGACCAGTGACCTTTTTTCATTGAATATTATTTCCTCAATAAACTAACCGACGACTACACTTTGAAATATTATAATAGTAATAATAAAACTGTATTAGGAACAAAGAAAAACACGTTAAAATTATAGTTATATAATGGCATAACCGCAATAGTTAAAAAAATGTATATGTAGGGAGATTGTCGACTGTTTATAAGGTAGGTAAGATAAAATAATTGCTTGTTGTTTTAGATAAAAGGGTATCTACAAAATATGCAAGTATCACCAGCATCAAATACATTTTATTAAAACACTACTATCTTTTGATTAAAACACATCATCATAAATAATTTGTATAATAATTAATTAAAATTTACAGAATTCGTTTAAATAATAATAAATAAATAAATAATAAATATTGGTGGACATTTCACACAGCGCCATCTGGCCCCAAAGTAAGCTAAGCATAGCTTGTATCATGGGGACCAGACAACTAATATAATACTTATATACTTTTCTTTTGTAAATACATACATATAATACATATCAACACCCAGACACAGAACAAACATCAATGTTACAAATGTCACATAAATGTTTGTCCTGAGTGGGGATCGAACCCACGATCCCAAGGTAGGGTTACTAACCAACTGAGCTATGAAGCCAGTCATAATGAATGTTAATAAGAATGATATTATTATACCTTCAGGTAATTTAGCTTGTAGTTGGCTGCTTAAATCATCCATTCTTTTTATTACAATCTGTAAGAATTAATCTCAAAAACTTAGTTTTTGGTGAGTGAGATGCGATTATCAAGTTTTTTCACTGCACAGAAAATCCTAGTGGTCGGACGTGACCGGGTAAATACGTTACTTGAATGTAACTTTATGGAAGGAGCCGCGGGGAGCCAAATTGGTTAAACTTTAACTGTTGGTAAGACACGTACGGGAACATTACTGTATTTTATTTAGACAGTTTTATTCCTTAAATAGAGCTGATACACATTTAGTTTAGTTTTATATATTTATTCTAAGATTTCCTCATAATGTCTAAAATGCGCAATTAAAGGGAAATACGAAATAATTATATATGGAAATAATAACTGAAATTTGAATTCCAAGACGTAGTTACAGAATACCGGTGAGTTCTCAGCCTAAGTTTAGAGTGGTGTGCACAAGTTGGTATCTAAGTGAGCGCGTCAGTGCACACACGCCCTAATAATTTCAACTTAAGCTGTTTTGTACTGGAATTAATAGACAACTTTTGGCGGTGCTTAAGTTTGACTGGCGTAACTATTCGTAGTTACCGGGATGTTTTTATATATTGGGATTCTGATCCTGTTTCTCAAGTAAGTTATGTTAAATAAGTTTCTAACTCAATCTCACTCCTCAGAAATTGCGAGAATTCGTGCCCATTTACTACTTCTTTACATGAGCGTGATGGTCTAGCGGTACTGACCTCTGAGTTTCAATCCGGAGGTCACCGGTTCAAATCCCGACGTGCACCTATGAGTTTTTCGATTGAAAGATTTATGTGCTTTATTGTTATATGTATTGCTTTATTGTTATTTGTAGATTTATGTGCCACGTTCTTAAAACGGTGAAGGAAAACATCGTGAGGAAACCGACATGTCCTAGAACTGAAAATTCGAAGACATGTGTCGAGTGCACGAAAGGAGCCTCTTTGAGGCGCACTTACAATCCTTTCACCACAGTGGTTCGACAGAACCGGTGACTCGAAGAAGAAGACTTCTTTACATTTACTAAAATTGACAAATTTAGAAAATTCCTATTATGTGGAAGTTGACAGCTACAATATTGTATCACTAGTGCAAAAGTATACTATATACCTATCTATGCTTCAGAATACACAGGTCCTCTAGGTGAATCATGTCCACGGCTTGTCCGTTGGGAAAAGTAGCCTATGTGTTAGGACATCACCTACCTAATTAATAACCACAAAGTCAAAGCGGAATAGTTTTAACTTGAAAAAGTAATAAACATCTAAACAAACTATGGATTTATAACGATATTGTGTGTGACTTAGATTCTTTGCAGAGCTCACGTCTAACACCGATGGGGGCAATCCGATGCGATTTTACTCTTCCCATAACTCGTAGACGGATGGAGCCATAACGTATTGTTATTGCTATGGCGGGTGCCATTACAGAAGTATTCCCCTGGTCTTGCTGCTAATTTTGTGACACATAAAAATCGATATTCTGACGTGCGACTTTGTGAAAGCACTCAAGATGCAGATGGCTCTCAAATAAGACCCAATAACGTAGTTGCAGTGTGAGTCCCAATATGCACTCGTGAACAAAGTTTTCGAATATGACCGTAAAATTTCATACTGTAAGATAATTCGCACCGTTACTCGGCCAAATATATTTGTTAAAGGCGTTTTTATGTTAATAATAAACTAAACAAGACTGTACATGAATTGTTTTTGAAAACTATGATCTAGTAATTTCTTACAAATTTTCCTCTCGTACAAAAGTTTCAAAGACAAACTTATTCAAGTCTTGTAAATGCTGGATTATAAGTTTCATGAGCTCAGTTCTAGTGAAATCTTCACAGTTTTCGATTGAACTACTATTCTGCTATCTTTGGTTAAGCAAAATACTTCTAGTAGCTTAATTAAATTCTGGAGTTCTCATCTTAGGAATCGATTTCATCTAAAGTCCGCGGTAGGAAAATTTGATCTGTAGTAAAATCGACCGTTAACAAAAGAGCTCAAGAAATTATGACAAATGTCATCGCACTTAAAGAGTAAACTTTAGTCGCGCGTCGGAACTGACACGCTCAGATTTTTTATTATACCATGAAAGTGACTTCTATTTAATCGTATAAATACTAAAACATAAATTTTTCTAGTATAAGTAATATCAATCTTACTAATTTCTAGTGTAGGAACTGTCAATCAAAATACAGAATGCATTATACGCAGAGTACCCAATTTGAACATATTTGAATATCACAGATTTGTTTAGCGCTAGTCCGTTTACATCAGAGCATGTGTCAGTACTTTATTAGGTGCTATACATTAAAGCCCAGATTACGACAAACCAGCCATAACGTCAGTAGCTGCCTACACTGACATCCAGACAGTCGTCAATTACATTCAATATAGTTCAGTAAAGGGTTACGATCGCTAGTTTACTGATGTACACATTGAAGTGAGAAAACTTTATGTATGTACGTAGCCCCTTGTACATTGATTGGACAAGCGAGAAGATGACCACAAGAGCTTTATTGAACTTTTGTTTCCAGATCAGGCGGTTCCCTTACGACATTACCCTTCGCCGTTTTGAGAAAATGGTATTGCATACATTAACTTTGCAAGTAAAAAATTATCTGTATTTATTTTACTGAAACTTCAAGCTGTATGTAGGGTTCAAACCCACGAACTACTGATCGCAAGCCAATGTCACAACACTACCAACATCCTGTTATGTTTTGATTGATCCGCACTTAATAAGATTGGTAAAGTCAATCCTTCGGAAAGTCAATGTAATTATTGTCACTACATAGCCAAATTCACAGAATATTCCGCGAGTATACCCACAAAACATACCTCCGAACAGCGGGCGACACAATTGGGTCAGTCACATCACCGCGGTCAGATATCAACCCATTTGCCGCGAAATAAACCCGATTGAAATCCAATTCACAAAACCCATTAAAGCCGGCTCTGATGTGAATGAGCTTTTTATTTGGAACTAGCTGATGTCCACCGCTTCAACACAGTACACACAGCGGGACATAAAGCAGCCTGCGTGGATTTATAACAAGTTATAGAATAAATGTGTTAAAAAAACATCGGTCTGACCAAATCATTTATAAATACTCCGAAATTCAGAATATATCAAGCCATTTCTTTATGAATTCTATGGAAATAAAAGTTTTGACTTTGACTTTGACTTTACCATGACAAAAAACGTGTCTGTAATTGTAAATTAAAGCTAATTAAATCTCGCATCTCGAGAGTAGGTTTGTATTTATAAAGTGGGAACTTAATCTAATTTAATGTGCTTGACATGCAAAGCCAGAAGTTGCAGTTTTGATCACCAGAGGGAGCTAACATTTATTTAATTAAAACAAAAGTTTGTTCACAAGTATTCAATGTTATATATCGTATTATGCATTTATTTATTGCATATCCATGCATGCTACGCGAGAAATCTTATTGCAGGAAGTTTGTAAGCGTTTGTACCAACCCACTTCCACAAACATTGCGCCTTAATCTCATCTGATCACAATGTAGGCACCTTCCCGTCAAAGTTTTATAACTAGATTCCCCATATTAGCTCACCGATGGCTTCCTCCACCGATACGCTATCATACCGAGGAACAGCGTAACACAATTACCGGACCCCTGTACCGGCGAAGTTTAAAAACAGCGTAATCGAACGGGTCTGCCTCACTTAAAACTTTTAAAAAAGTGATTAGATACATTGAGAAATTAAGATAGATGACACATACATGAGGGTGTAAAAGTTATGTTTGTAATATTTATATATACATACATAATGTGGACTCACTAGATCCAGCTCCATGTAAAGTACACTTAGTTCAAGGTTCATGTGTATGCCGGGAGCTTGAAGCCACAAATCAAAGGAAATCACCCCAATAATGAAAATACTAGTCAGACTCTCACATACCAGATCGGCTTCTAGACGTTTTTCATTTTATTATAATGTGTTTATATATTTATAATCAAAATTGTTATATTAAATGGATATTGTGTTCGAATTAAAATAATAGTATCAATAATGCCAGACATCTCACCAACTAACATTATCGACGATTCTGGTTTGATGACACTGTTTGCAAGCACGAACCGCTGTAAAAAGTAAAGTTATATTTTTTCTACATTTGTAGAGAATCCCAAAGTGCGACTAACGACATTGTTTACCTAAAGTTTGCGCGTCTCAAATCCCGCCCCGTTTGCTCAGTCGGTATGCTAGACACGACCGCACACTGTCAGTTCTTCTGTGGCATTACGTCACAACAGCTAATGGCTAAAATTACTGATTCACCGAATTGTGAGCAATGTGGCAATGTTGAGGATGTCTTTCATGTCCTCATGGAGTGTGTCAAAAACGAAAGTCTTCGGCATCAACTATTTAAATCAAATCATGTATTGTGGCAGGTGGGAGGTTGTAATAGTGTCCTCAGCTGCCCTCAATCGGAGGACGCTAGGAAGCTCTACAAGTTGTTTTACAAAGCTACAAAAACCCAAGACTAATTCTATTTTGTACTCTATCTAAGTCTCATATTGATTAAGTTAATTTAAATTGTTAGATTATGTTCTGTAAACTTTCAGGGGTGGCACGTTTTTTATAAAACAAACCCTTAATAAGGGCTATACTCATCCGCTTAAATACTGGCGTCGTTGAAAACTACCACGAGCCTCGAAATTATCAAAATATAATCTTATTCATAATAATAGACAATTATCTGCCACCACGCTCTACAATTCTGCTTAAATTGCTTTGACAATATTCTATATCGACAGACTTTTATTTTTTATTTATTTATTTATTTAGACACACCAACAACAGATACATAATTATACTTAAATCTTATTCTACGGTTTTGGCTTATAAGCACCTGTCACTTACAGGTATGTACAGCGTTCTCGAGTAAAACATTATTATACTAACTAAGATATTAACAATTCAATATTAGGTAGCAAAATTCACTATTTCACCAACAAATACACTATTGCATACTATTTGAACTATTAACTAGAATAATCGTAGACATTATACAGGCGAAGCTGAGCTCCGAGCTTCTGCCTTAAACGCAGGCAGATTAAGGCCAAAGATATCGAGTTTGTTATTTATTTTGTATGATGAATTATAATTTATCATCATTCGGTTGAGAGATGAGTGAGAACCCATGTTCGATTTGTGGTGCCATGGGCTGAATATTTTCCTGGTGTGAAGTCTAAAGTTATGACGTGGAACTGTAAAGGAGATCTCGCGGACCAGCTCAGGACAGTTGAACAGTCCATTGCAAATTTTGTATAGGTTGACGTTATCTATCAGTGCCCTTCGGCATTGCAAGGAGTTAATGTTAAAATGTTTCAAGCGGTTAGAATAACTGAGTGACTTAGAGACTCCTTTGGATTTAAAAACAATGTAGCGAGTAAACTGTCGTTGAACTTTTTCAATACGGTCAATATGTTTTTGGTAAGATGGATTCCATACTGGCGAGGCGTGTTCTAGATGGCTACGGACAAGGGCGTTGAATAAAATAATTAAAGATTCAACTTTTCGAAAATCTCTACAATTACGTTTTATGAAGCCTAGCATCTTGTTTGCCTTTCCCACAATGTTATTAATGTGGAGGTTAAATGAAAGTTTACCATCCACTATGACTCCCAGGTCACGTATATGCTTCACTTGCTCCAGGTGGACCCCTTCTATATTATAGTCAGATGGAATTATGTTTTTATTACGGGTTAGTTTGATGTGAAAACATTTTTGGGCGTTCAGAAACATGTTGTTGTCTTTGCACCATTTGCTTACTGAATTAAGATCCTCCTGGAGCAGTTGTACATCGCCCGTGGAATTTATTTCTTTATAGAGTTTTAAATCGTCCGCAAAAAGAGAGGCTTTGCTATATTTTATAACTTGTGGAAGGTCATTAACAAAAATGAGGAAAAGAATGGGACCGAGATGAGAGCCCTGTGGCACGCCACAGACACAAAGTTCTAGATGGTGTAGTGTCGTCAAAGTGAATGTTGTACGCAGTGACATTGTTGCGTTATACTGTGAGGGGAGCGCTGCAAGAATTTCATTAAAGTTGTCTTGTTGGCACACCGATGCAAATGTATGACCGGGTGTTTCGTGATAATAATCTGAATAATGTGATTTTAGCTAAATATAATATTAAAAGAAGTCTACATTATTTTTATTAGGTAATAAAATTTCAGTATGTTGACTTACAATGGTTACTTTAACGGTTTTGTGTGTGTAAATCAATTTAACACATTAAATTGAAAATTGATCCGTAATACCTGTCATATTTTTAAGAAATAATCTTTCGGCAAATAGTTATCATTATTCAGACTTCGTTTAATAAGCACTTATAATATGACACAATGACTTACAATACCGTGAGAATTTTTCCTTTCAGCAGTGGCTTTGATTTTATAGCCGACACTAAATTCATGTGTAAGCGCCCGTCACTTTGTCATAATGTTTCACAGGATGTTTCGTGATAAGTTATTATTTCGACTACTTGACTATTTATTACTTACTACTACTAAACCGAGATGTCCTAGAACTAAAAATTCGAAGACATGTGTCGAGTGCACGAAAGGAGCCTCTTTGAGGCGCACTTACAATCCATTCACCACACTGGTTCGACAGAACCAGTGACTCGAAGAAGAAGAAGAAGAAGCTGGTAACCTCGGCCCATAACAACCGATACAACTTGGGTCCTCCCTACTAGGTACGTCAAGACGCAAGTCGCACCGAATACGCCCGTAACTTGGAGAATGTAGGTGGAGAGTTTCACGTGCCTGTAATTTCACCGGCAACCTTTCAAACCGGAACACAGTAACGCGAATGCATTAAGTACCGCTTCTCGGCAGAAATGGACATGATGGCATTTGGGTGGCAAGTACAATCAAAATCAGTCTGTTAGTTATTGCGTGACGCTTGAATAAATAGAACAATTAAACTTAACGATATGACACCTGTTTGTCGTGTTCAAACGCGCAAATGCAGAACATTTGAAATAATTTTAAAATGATTCCATAGATAAACAAATATGTGAACGAGATGCCGATTATTTTAGTTTCAATTAATTTTGATATAAATAAAACAGGTATCAATGTCTTCGAGATACGCTTTTACGCTTCGCTAAGCAACCACGACATTTCAAATTCAAACAGATCATCTCTCCCGCTCAATGTGAAGTTACTAAACAATTGTCTGTCTCGACAAATCAGGAAATCTTGTTCTGTCGGAATGTCGGAACCCTCTTCGGATCTTTGTCGCGTCATTGAAACGTCAAAGACGAACTTCAAACTATGGAACTCTGACAAAGTTGTTTTGTCAAATTACTTCGCATATTCTACAGTAGGTACCCACGTAATTGAATTAGATGTAATTATTATGATTATTCGATGTAGAAATATCTTAGTGATTCAAAAGTGAGGCGTTAATTTTAGTTACAAACTTTTGATATAATGTTCATAAATTAATAGCTAGTTTTTTGTCAAGAGCAGTAGAACTCACGCCAAGTTCGTCCGGATAAGTACTGCCACCATGCCCATTTCTGCCGCCAAGCAGTGACGCATTCACGTTACTGTGTTCCGGTTTGAAAGGTGTGGTTTCCGGTGAAATTACAGGCACATGAGACATTCCACCTACACGTCTCAGAGTTACGGGCGCATACGATGCGACTTCAGTCTTGTCATACCAAGTAGGGGAGGACCCAAGTCGCATCGATTGTTATGGGCTGAGGTTACCACATAACACCAGATGGGCCGTCGGCTCGTTCAGTATCTCAATCACATACAAAAAAAAAGTTTGACATATAATTACTTTGCAGCAAAACGAAAAAGCCGATTTCATTTGCCTATGAACGCGAATGCTTCCTCCTCATCTCGTACTTGGATGGCATATTTTTCTAGTTTGCAGTGGGTGCCGGTGAAATTGCAGGCACATGAGACGTAACATCCCCGTCTCGGGGTGGTGGACGCAACGCAATTCAATTTGAGTCATCTAGTACTTTGGTGGAGAGGAACTTGAATCGCATTGCTGTTGTCTATGGGCGGCGGTTACCACTTAACATCAGGTGGGCCGTCAGCTCGTAAAAAAAAAAAATAGTTATTTTGATTTTAATTAAACGTTAAAACCAAACTTCCGATCAGATTTTGATGATATTTCAATTTATGACCAATCTGAAAGTATGATCTTATATCCTTTATTATTTATATCCTTTCAAATAGAAAAATATTTTTATTTTTTTAAATATATTATGTAGTACAAATAAAAATTGTATAGTGCACAATATGTGTAATAAACTCATTATATGGTTTAACTTTGATATAAAGAGCGGTCTAAACGCCCCGAGAATCCCTTTTATTTTCAAAGTATGCTAATTATAAAAACAAATTAAACAGCTACGGCCAGTGAACGGTCACCTCAAAGGTTAAACTGTTCGAACTATTTACGAAGAACTAAAGCGGCTTTGTTGTGATAAATCCCTCACAATACGAACCGTCGGAAAACAATTTAACAGCGATTACAGCGCTTTCCATTGTCTGCGCAGCGATAAAAGGTTTTAGTTTTTTACAATCAACCATTGGACAACTGTTCAAAATAAACAGGTTGTCCGGTTATGAATAGATAACCTTGAAATGGGTCTTAGTAGAACTATTGGGCATTCGGAAAATATATCAAAAAAAAAGCAAGTAGTATAAAAAAAAAAACAAAAAAACAAAACATCGATATTATTTAAAAAATACATATCTTTGATACTACTTGGTTTTTATTTATTTTGATATTTTTTCCGAGTGCCCAATAGTTCTACTAAGACCCATTTCAAGGTTATCCATTCATTACCGGACACCCTGTATAGTGTTGGTTTAAAATGCACCTTTTCTAGTTTTTTTAATAATGGATGGAGCAACAATTGGGTCGTCAATTTGAATCATTATTGCGTTATTTGATTTGTCTAGTCTTACTCGAAAGGGAGCCAAATAAGCCAATATAAACATGTGAATCAAAGAATCATTTATTGTAATAGAAAAAAAAACATAAAAAATAACTTAATTCTTAGAGTTTTTACCGATATTTCTTATTAATTATTGTTACTCTCTCAATGTCTGCAACGTCATAATATACCCTTCATTCATCCAATCCCAAGAACATGCCAAACACATCAAAGTCTAGTATTATTCATCGTCTTCAAAGGGTTTGAAACACGTTCGAGCTAAGCTTAGACAAAATTAAGTTTCTCCGCGCTCATAACATCCCAAATTCTCGCTTAAACTCGCCTAAGTTTTAAGCTGTCGTCTAATGCACCCGTATGAAATTCAGTGAGGCCCGGCCAAGAGAACACTGCTGTCTAATCTACGGCTCGGAGGTACTCCACACATAAATAGGGTTAGAAATATCATCTTAATGACACTTATTATTTTAAGAGCAGTAGAACTCTCGCCAAGTTCGTCCGGGGAAGTACTGCCACCATGCCCATTTCTGCTGCCAAGCAGTAACGCGTTCGCGTTACTATGTTCCGGTTTGAAAGGTGTGGTTGCCGGTGAAATTACAGGCACATGAGACATTCCACCTACACGTCTCAGAGTTAGGCGCATACGATGCGACTTGAGTCTTGTCGTACCTAGTAAGGGAGGACCCAAGTCGCATCGGTTGTTATGGGCAGAGGTTACCACATAACACCAGGTGGGCCGTCGGCTCGTTCCGTTACTGTATCACATAAAAAAAAAAAAACTGTGTTGCTGCTGACAAAATTTGTGTGACCTTTCTAGTTCAAATAAAGTTTTACTTTAAAATATATGCTGCCCCAGAACGTAGAACTTTATTATTATGTCGACCTGGAACTTACCGCCATGTTATAATTATGGTAGATTTGTATGGCAACATTTTTTCGGGCTTCTCGGCTTATTTTGTCGGGAAAATCTCATATTCCCTTACGTTCAGACAAACTTTCTATTGTACTCGTAGGTATATATAGTATGTGATGAGCAAGTCCCAACTTGGTAAGCTATTATAATTCAGTTTAAGCTGTTTGTGCTTATATGACTTAGAATAGTTAAAAAATTGAATTTATGCAAATTGAATGAGTTTTTTAATTAATAAAAATATGAATATTTTTTTGGAAAAAAAATGTTTCGTGAAGTGGTTTTTGTATGTGATACAGTTACGGACCGAGCCAACGGCCCACCTGGTGTTAAGTGGTAACCTCGGCCCATAAAAACCGATGCGACTTGGGTCCTCCCTTACTAGGTACGGCAAGACTCAAGTCGCATCGTATGCGCCCGTAACTCTGAGAATTGTAAGTGGAATATCTCATGTGAATGGCTTATTTAAAGGGTTGATAAAATGATTTCAGAGCTTTTTAAAAATATGTGATATTATATAGACCTTACGGGATATATTATTTCTTACGATGTGGTGATTTTACAGAAAGAAAACTTTAATTTGTAATAATGGATTCCCTTTTTTCGTATCGTCAGTTTTGGTTACAAGTACCTATTCACGGTTTGGCGTGTAATGTCCACCATTTGACCTTTTCCACGGAGCGAAATGAGAACAGAGACACATTAAAATCCAATACCTGGCGTAATTTACACTTAACAATACGTGAATGTTAGATTTAGCTTCCCCGAGGCTGAATCGTATCGCGGCGCATTTGCACATCGATAGCACACATTCAATTTAACGACCAGATTTCGCGTCTAGGGATTATGTTCACCTGATAGGGCGTCCACACAACATCCACACATGGGAATTTCTTATAAAATGGTCAATTTGTTTTTGATGGACGTTTCACACAGCCGCTAGCCCCAAAGTAAGCTAAGCACAGCTTGTATCATGGGAACCAGACAACTGATATAATACTTAAGTGAGTTCCACACATTGAATGCGGTGTTGGGCGGCCCAGTGCTGGGCTGTGATCGCGGCTACACAATTATACATTAATAACTACTGCTAATTGTATATTTCTTAAAGCAATGCGGTGAAAGGGTTATAGCGGAATATACCTTTCTTAAGCTCTTATTGTCCACTGAAGAGTATGTACAGAGAACATGAAAATATAATTAATGCATAATAACAAATATTTGAATGCAAGTGCGTTTTATATACATTTAATAAATATTGCATATAATATATAATATTATTTTATAATATTTATTATTTATTTAATTGTTTTATTTTATAAGTATTCATTTGTGGTTTGGCAATAAAGAGTTTTTGTATTGTATTGTATTGTATTGCTTACAAAAGCACATAGGGGGCAGTGAAGCAATAAGCGGGATACGTCCATCGAGTGACAGACAAAACTTGGTCAGAAAACGCAACGAAATCTTATACGACCGGCCTCAGCTGAGTTGGTAGTAACCCTGTCTTCTGCGCTGTAGGTCATGGGATTGATTCCCACCCAGGACAAACATTTGTATGACGAATATAGATGTTTGTTCTGTGTCTGGGTGTTAATATGTATATGCATGTATTTACAAAAATGTATATAAGTATTATATTAGTTGTCTGGTTCCCGTGATAGAAGCTATGCTTAGTTCACTTTGGGGCTAGATGGCGCTGTGTGAAATGTCCACCAATAAAGAAAACCTGACCAGGCTATAACAAAATTATTAGGTACACCGTACCATAGAGTAAAGCAGCTACAGACCGTGGATAGCTACAGAGAAATTACTTAAAATATACATATATAAAATGGAGCAATCCCCGCTGACACACACAAGCATATATATGTCCGTTTGCATGCGATATATATTACAAGGCGAATGAATGCGCGTTGCATTCACACATTACTTTTATTTTAATTGTGCAATCCTATTAGCATGGACACCGGAAGCGGGGCGGGGCGGTGCGGGGCGGTTGCGCTCAGAGAATGCGCCTGTGCACGCGGAGGGTGACTATCTCACCCTTTCATAAGGATACTACTTGGTCACTGGCTCTCTCAAAATGCAGCTCCACACACGCGACACAATCTTCAAATTTTGGTTCTATAATATGTTATAATCACATGCTAGTTTTGTGAAAGTGGTATGGCAGACATACCAATTCATGGTGTAAAACTCGTTGATGTACTTCTGGATTTGAACCAGTGACCTGATTGAAATTCGGGGTTTAACAGGCCACCATGCTTGCGGTGTGAATGAAACATCCGTAAAGTGCTAACAGCCGGCGAGGGGTCCGCGACGCCGCGCCACTCCACTCCTCCACTCCTCCACTCCTCCACTCCTCCACCTGGTCGCGTTACATTCATATAACAACGCTAGTTTACAAAGCTAGCTACTAGCAAGCCCAACCATCAGCGTCCAGCTTCGTGTATGGACACATTTAACTACGGATTTCGCTGTTAGGTTCCCATCGTTTCGGGAAAGCCTTAGCATTAACATGACCGATGATAAATGGTCGCATCAAAAAGGGTTCTTATTTATTTCCCGATCCGCCGACAAACTCACACCCACCCCAGCAGTGGGCGCGATAGCGATCGGACCTATTCTTTCTCGGATAACATTGAGGACTACGTACTAATGTCGCAGTGACTCGGCGTTTACAAAAATGGACCTGTTTTTTTCGCCTCGCTTGGGCTCGCTTAATTTGGTGAATGATTTACTAGTTCTCTGTGAGAAGTCTTTTTTAGATGTTTTCGCGCTGAGCATTTCAGTTCAGCATTTGTATAACAAATCCTTACTACGTAATTACCTAATCACTACAGTTATTCATTTCTTGTTCACGCCTGGTTCTCTACAGGGGCACAAAGCTTGAACAAGGCACTTCAACAACGGAGTTGTATTATCCAATAAAATGGTGGAACGCAGCTAACTCAAGCTAATTGGATTTTTATTACGAAGAAAATATAAAAGCTTTTACTTAATATTTAATTCCCAAATAAAGTCACTTTCAGAACGTATTTTGTTTTGTTATTATATAACAAAATATACTAAATACTTTAATGCTTGCTCTATACTGGTTCAAAATAATACCCAAATACTATACGAGGAGTAGTAGTAATAAAAACATAAAGCAGAATGATTGACTGATTTGTAATAAAATGTAAATGCATCATCAAGCTATCTTCAAGTCATAGTTGGATCAGTAGAACAACATTTACGTGTAATGTGCCCAGAAAGTAATAACATTATTACCCAATTCTTCTGCCAAGTAATAGTATTTCGCACAACTATGTTACGCTTTGAAGAGTGCGGATAGGTGAAATTACAGGCACCACAGACGTTCCATCTAATCTCAGAATGACATTTAAAATGCAGTGCAAATTATATGTTCCCAATACGGTTTGACGAGAGGGCCCGCCACTGGGGAGTACCGCTCAAATACCTGGTGGGCTAATGGGTTCATTCCGTCATTTGCCCGCACTAAAAGTACCCTCTAACAGGCGACAACAAAATCTACAGTTAAAATAGCGTCCTGAAACTAAATAAACTGAAAAGCTAAAAGACTTTATACTATATGTAACAAGAGTCTCGTACGTGCGACCTGTTGTAGTCAAAACATGTGAAAAACAGAGTCACAGGCCGGCCGCGGCCGCTTCCGGCGGAAGGCAGGCTACGCCCCCTGCCGGCCGATACTGGCGATAAACATTTTATAGAACACATAGATATTCCTAGATTTTATGTGTAGTCGTAACGTGGCGTAGAATATAGAGGGCAATGAAGATACTGAATTTATATTGTTATGTATAATACGTTGGGCGCAATGGCTTAACCAATTTAGGAAGGTCGTTTGATTTTTAATTAGATGATTGGTCTCACAGCTCAGTTGGTAGTAACTCTGCCTTCTGTGTTGTAGATGGTGGGTTTGATTTCACCCCAGGGCAAACATTCGTGTGGCAAATACGGATGTTTGTTTTGTATTTGGGTATTTTAATATGAATTTATGTATTTAAAAAAAGGTATGTAATTATTCTATTACATATCTAGTGTCCATAGTACAAGTTATGCTTAGTTTAGGGCTAGATGAACCTGGGAATAATATAATGCGATATTTAATGAAATAGTAAAGTCATGACTCATTTCTCAGGTGGATTTATTTGAAGCGTAAAGTACCTTTTCTCCGTAACTGAGTTGACATTGGTAGTATTTCCCGTACCACTTCAACATTACTCACTAATCCCCAAAAGCGAATGCCCTACCCGTTTCCACTTTGGGACACATAATGCGGACTTTGAGGCATTCCGGGACTGCGCATCCCGGAATCCTTTGTAAGATACGATGTAATTTTATCACAAAGCAACAATTGGTGAAACGGTCGGATCTGTGATAAATTCCCGAGGTGAATATGAATCGACTTTTTATTGCCTTCATACCCAACGCTTATTGATCCTGACATTTTCCGAGATGTTCTCGTATAGGTATGTCATATTATATTAACTTTAAGGTAGGTGTTAAATAAGTATTTGTTGAAATATGTTTAAAGAAAGCTTATTACTTTATCTACGCCTCTTCCAGTAAATGCTACTGAACTCGAATCACTTACTTTCATACATTGACTGTAAGTTAAGTTTATTTTTTATATTATATTTATATGTAAATAATTATAATATACTTAAATTAGAATAATATTATATATGACTAAGGTGTTCCTCCCTCAACCCTATATTCCTCAATAACGAGGCATTGCAACTCGGGTGCGATAAGTCAAAATCAAAAACTTTATTTCCATAGAATTCATAAAGAAATGGCTTGGAAACGTCAATATTCAAAACATAAGGTCACGCGTAAATAAGTTTGATGCTTGTTCAAACCCTATCCGACCCTCCATGGGGAAGAACAGAAAAGAAACCCCTAATATATAGGAATACGACGTGTCAGACCATAGTTGCATGGCGTTGCGTCCGTTATTCTGAGATCGCCTTTATTCAAACCACTCACTACACTATTTAAGGCACTAAAATGACCTATTCAAAACGGAACACAGCAGTGCACATGTATGGCGGCATATTATAACATTTTCGTTTCTAAAGTAAAAATTCTCATCTCTCCAATAATATAACACGAAATTCAGAACACATAAAGATAAAATGGCGGCACGGACGTATTCGTACAACCTGAATCGGAATGTTCGCGACGTTTGAAACTCTCGTGCAATTTCGCGCGAACTAGATGTATTGTACGGGAATATCTATTTTCGGATTCAATGCGACTTTCTCTTTAATGTTGTGTCTGATTGTGTTTTTGAAAAGGTGCTTACTTATATTTTGTATTCTGTTTTATTTACTGCAGTTTGAGTTTAGTTTACCTGTAGGTTCATTCTGTAAACTACTGCTTACTACTACTTATCCTTTCCACATATGCTGCATAATTGCACTACTTTTCCAGATAAATATTAAATGCGGCAGATATATTTCTTTATTGGTTGTGACGAGCAAGAACAAGAAAGAAAGTTAAATTTTTCATTCCTTATATCCTCATGTTCATGGACCACAAATAAATAATTACAAAATGAATCCTACATCAGACTAAAGGATGGAGCGAAACGATTCCTTTGAAGGCGAGTGGTCCAAATGTCACGTACTACACAACACATCCACTAATGCCTCAATTGTGAATCAATCCACTGACCCTTTCATACATGATCACGTACCAAGGAAAACCCCCAAATTTCTCCCGTACTAATTCTTTCTATTCGCCTTAAAGTCGAGTTTTTCTTTTTCCACAAAATGTGGGCACGTGACCGACGGATAACAAGTAAAACTTAATTCAAAAATCAAACGAAAATATACTCTAACACGTCGCTATAGAGTTGAAAATGTAATCGGGCCGGAAGATAGTATAGTTTACATTAGGTTTGATGGTAGATAAAGGTAACAGTCGGGTAAATAATAGGGGATAATGATGTCCCTGAGGTCCCAACAAAAAGGTTAGCGATGACATGATGGATGTACAGCGTTGAATTCTGCTCTACTAAATATTCGTATGATAAAGTTTTGGTCAGGGTCATGTCGGGTTACGGATTGTTAGTTTAAATTTTTCAATTTGTCCAACGTAAAATATATTGTTTAGATTCAATTGACGGTTCTTTTGATTTTATATATTATAATCCGTGTTTAGATATTAAAAATCGCATTTACCATAGTCCAACGACATAAATTAATATTATATTTACAGATAAGTGCAATTTAAAATCGCAAATCGTATGTTTCAATCCAAATAAAAAGCAATTGTTTTGAGTTTTAAAATCACAATAGCTTTGGTTTCATTTGAAAATCGCTTATAAGTTTGGAAATTAGAAAAAATCAAAGAAAATCACCTTTTGTTAACAACTGAGAATATGGGACCAAAGAATTCCGGAACAAAAAGTAGTTGACCTTACAAAAGTGTATATAATTTTGTAAATTATAAATCAATTAATTGTGACTAAATGTTTAGATGTGAAATGAAGAAAAAAACAAAAACAGTACAGAAAAAACCAATTTAACTACTAGGAAGGTTCGGTTTTGGGTGGTGCGCCTCGGAAACTGAATAATTCCTACCAACAGTTTTAAATCGAAACACACAGCTTAGTAAGTTGATATTTAATTACAGAAAAGAACCTAATAACTAAAATTTTGGAATATCTCTCTCTTTACTGTAAAATATTAACTATTTTATACACATTCTAGCGAGGGGAGAGGCTAAGGTTGGTACAAAAAAATATAGGTTGCAAAAATTTATTAGTTTTTGAGACAATTTCTGGGATTTTTTAGAGTGATTCTGTATCAGACGTTCAGAAAAGCCAATTACTATTTTATGGAATAAAATAATGCCTCAACATGTGACCCAGGGATAATTTTTTTATAATCTTTTTATACATTAAGACTTTTTTGAACATTCCCTAGTGATGAAAAGGCAAGACGTCTTGTGAAGTGTCATTGTAAAATTAATATTGTTTGGAACAGCATGGTACGGGTTCCAAACGACAGACGCAATTTCAAGGTGACTACGGAATAGAGCGTTACAAAGCAATACTTTTGTTCTGTTCTATGTTGTAAAGTCTTTGCTATCAGGTTATATAAAAATATCCTAAGTGTTTTGGTATTAACACTGATACCATTAATTGAAATAGATGTTTTTTTTTTTGTGATACCTTTACGGAACGAGCCGACGGCCCACCTGGTGTTAAGTGGTAACCTCGGCCCATAACAACCGATGCGACTTGGGTCCTCCCTTACTAGGTACGACAAGACCCAAGTCACATCGTATGCGCCCGTAACTCTGAAACGTGTAGGTGGAATGTCTCTTGTGCCTGTAATTTCACCGGCAACCACACCTTTCAAACCGGAACACAGTAACGCGAATGCGTTACTGCTTGGCAGCAGAAATGTGCATGGTGGCAGTACTTCCCCGGACGAACTTGGCGAGAGTTCTACTGCTCTTTGATCATTTGTGTTATCGTCAAAGTCCGGAATTATCTTTTTATATAATTATTATACTTGAAATTATTACACTCCTTTTGGGAAGACAGAATAAACTAATATTAGATAAGAGCTTTTTATCGTCCTGAATCCGATGAGTTGAATTCATAAGCAATCATAAACTTTACAAAGTGTTATTCAGTTAATTTTCATATATCCCATGTATAAATTCAATTAACCATGCCCATTTCTGCCGTCAAGCAGAAACGCATTCGCGTTACTGTGTTCCGGTTTGAAAGGTGTGGTTGCCGGTGAAATTACACGCACTTGAGATATTCCACCTTCATGTCTAAGAGTTACGGGCGCATAAACTTGGGTGTTGTCGTACCTAGTAGGGGAGGACCCAAGTCACATCGGTTTTTATGGGCAGAGGTTACCACTAAACACCAGGTGGGCCATCGGCTCGGAACTGTATCACATAAAAAAATGAAAGTATGGTACTTACACGTATTAGGGGCTCTGGATTTGTAAATCAAATCAACTCGGTGTTGATGCTCAGAAGTACAAGAAATCATTCTCATGTCCTTGAACAAATGTATAGGTACTATTCATTTCATGAATATATATTCAGTGGATGTGAATCCTAAGTCGAATTCACTATATATCATCTACTATTTTCTTGCAGAATAAGATATCATTCTGAAATATATTCTGTAAATGAAATTTGCAACTAAGAGCAAGCTAGAGATAGATTACGCTTTATTGCTGACCAACTAAAGAATAAAAAAAAATATACTACCAATTTATCAAAGTTTAAGAAATATTATACAAAACATTAATTTCATAAATTTTGATTAAATTCTGAACAATTTAATGAACCCAAAGATAAGCGATTAAAACTTTCTGGCTGTAACATAGGTTGCATAAAACACACCCCGCCTACCAATTATGAATATTTAACTATAACGGGATACTTATAGTTTTACTTAACCTGCAGTAAGTGTAACATTTAAACCACTTGAGAGCAAATCCAATTAACTGTATACTGTTTATTGCTAAGCCTAAAACTTGAGTAAATTCTTATACATATTTCTCACAAAATTATTGAACCCGAGTAAAAAAATAACAATAAATAATAAATATTGGTGGACATTTCACACAGCGCCATCTGGCCCTAAAATAAGCTAAGTAAATAGCTTGTATCATGGGAACCAGACAAGTGAATTGATATAATACTTAAATACTTTTTTTGGAAATACATACATACAATACCCAGACCCAGGACATACACCTATTTTCGTCACACAAATGTTTGTCCTGGGTGGGAATCGAACCCACAACCTACAGACCAGATAGACAACCAACAGATGTCAGATATCGTATTTATAATGTCTCACTTAGTACGTCCACTTTACTGTTAGTTAATTTAACCGCACCATACGAACTCAAGTCAGTTAACATTTTTTTATTTAGACGCCCCTTAGTATGACGAAACAAAGAATTATAAATAAGTTACAAAAACCATGGCTAAATTTTCAATGCCCTGTTGGTTACTACGAGGAATATTGAAAAAAGAAAATTTATCAAGATTCGTCCCTTCCCGGGTATTTGTAAGCAAAATAACCTATAATTAGAAAGCTATTAAGAAATTACTTAAAAATTATACTTTCCGGGAAAAAATAAGTCTTCGACCCTTTTAAAATGTTAATTATTTAATTAAGATCCTCCTCCGTGGACTCAAAGGGAAAGTAAATGAGTATTTAAAACCCGGAATTTCTTCAATACTGCCCCGGGGATGTTCAATATTATTTTCGCTTCGATTCGTGTTACTGTCATCTTTAAATACAAAAATGATTTAACATAACTTGGAGCAGTAATTTACTATGGGAAAAAATTACGATCCCAAGCGCTAGGCACTATCACGTTTTCAGGCGACATATGTGTCCGGGGAAGTACTGCCAAGCAGCAACTCCACTTTAACTTTTATAAATAGGGCAAATGAGACAATCACTCGAAGGCCCAAGCCGTATTGTTTTATTATGGGCAAGATTTACCGCTTAAAATCAAGTCAACTTAATCTCCTACCAGGAGAAACCAAGTATTTAATTTCACCCGTCACCAAGATGGCCTCATATCTAATCTCAGTTATTTCACAGGTTCTCATACCGAACATAACCACGTTTTTGCGCAATAGTAATTCCGTTATCAACCAGCAATTCACTTAAATGACCAACATTGCATTGAGTAGGTGCGTGAATTAATAATTCGCTATTGATTCGGCTGGCTGGCGCCCAGCTGCCGCGCTGCCTTATCGCGCCACGCAACCAAATAACACCAGAATTGTTTTACCTATAGAATAAATACATAAATAAATAATGGTGGACATTTCACACAGCGCCATCTAGCCCCAAAGTAAGCTAAGCATAGCTTGTATCAAGGGAACCAGACAACTGATATAATACTAATATACTTTTCTTTTGTAAATACATACATATAATACATTTAACACCCAGACACAGAACAAACATCAATGTTACAAATGTAACATAAATGTTTGTCCTGAGTGGGGATCGAACCCACGAACTACAGCGCGGAAGGTAGGGTTGCTAACCAACTGAGCTATGAGGCCAGTCGTATATATAGTCGTATGTATGTAGTATGTAGTATGTACTCGTATAATAATATTGAAAACACTTTTATTGCTCGTGTCTGCCGTGTCTACTCTCTCTTGAACATGCGTTGTGAAAGGATTAAACTGCGCCGGCTTGAACTGATTCTTTCATGTATTTTATCCATGTATTGGAATATTTCTATTTACTAGTTTCTTGCGCATCAATGGCTGATAATCCTTTCAAAGCTATACTCCTGCAACTTTTAAATACCGACTGTAGATGGACGTGAGTCTCTTAATTTGAGATTGTAAGTAGTAACAGGTTATCGTGGTCGAAGTGTTTCGTGATACTTCTGGAAAACATACTGCTGAGAGTTTCATTTCTATTCGCTGTTAATTCTGTTGGAATAAATTGCATTGATAAAATTGGACTTGTAGATTAATGGCCTAGTTGGATTGTGGACTTAATCAAACCAGCTGTGGTCCAGTTGGAATCTGTAAATTACTCCAAAATTACCAGCATTATCTAACTGAGTAAACAATAAACTAAATGAAAGGTACTTATAGATGTGCCACCACGTACCACGTTATTAAAACTTTTAAGTATAATATCTTAAGCCAAACGGTCATGTCCTAGAATAAAAAATATTAGAGCATACATCCAACAATAGTACTGGGCTTCCGTGGTAGATTATACTACACTAGTGAGAATAGGCTTGTAAGCTATCAAAATGTAGCCCTTAATAGCTTTTGGCATAATTTACAATTTTCAAGAGCTTTCTCTTACAACTTTGTACCCTATTAATCAATTCGAGAGTTGATTAATCACACGAGGCCCCAATTAATCAGGCTTCGTTTACGCTAGTTTTAGAATCCTTATCAAAATTCTGAAGCTACTGTATATGCTCAGAAGTGAGCATAGATATACATAAAGCGTACGTGTGTGTACTATTGGGTAAACGTAAGTAAGTGGAAACAAAAACAAGCGTGCAAAATGTTTGCGAGCGCTGAATACTCGCTATGTGAGTTTGTCGGAGTTTGTTCAGCCTTTTCTTCGCAGAAAACGTCTTTTTTTTCATGCAACAGTGTTCGAGTTGTAGAGAAAGTAATATAAAATATACAGCTGTTATTATTATACACAGTTAAAGTACACAGTTTAGAAAAATATTTTGTCTGGATTTGTATTCCAATGTTACGTTGAAGAAGAGTTTTTTGGAGTTTCACTGGGCACGATTGTACAAGACTGTCCGGGGAATTTTTAGGGTATTTGAGTGTTTCATCTTATAGCTTGTCGAATTGATATTTAAGGGAAAAAATATAAATCCAGTATGGAAAGGTTAGCCGTAGTCGATTTCTGTCCCATCAAGAAACTACAATAACAGTTTATTTTTCTGGTATCTAAGTCGCTAAGATCTAAAAGGTTCTACAGCCATTTTTTAATTTTCTGTAAAATAATGTGGAATAGACGTTCTCAGTTAACTTTAAATTTTACTTGTTTAAAATTATTTGTACCTTCTATAAACACATCACTTGTTTAGACACCTTGCTCCAAATAATGAATATGTTTGTATTCCCTCTAGTTGTAACACTATCTTATAACCTGTATACCTTTAACATCATGTGGATAACGTAGTGGGCTATGTAATTAATAGTTTTTCTTAGTTTATGTAATTCTAGTGTTAATATATATTATGTAGCTGTTTGTTTTTCCTTAATAAACAAAATAAAAAAGGCAACATATTAAGATTCACACATTTATCTCCAAAGGGGTAGGCTCTTATCCTAAATGTGCCTATCATCTGGTAAGCTGTGGAATAGAGAAGCGATTTTCACCTTGTGCGCCAATGCCTACATAATCCATAGGCTACGCTGAGAACGTAGTCTTAACAATTTAGTGATCTCAACAGCCTCAATTACTTTCACACGAACAACTAGCTAACACTTTCCTCCAGCAATTTCCAGTGTAACCCGACAGCGAGAACAAATCTTATACCAACAAGTCATTTACAATTTATACTAAAACCTGAAACAAGCCTAAGTCAAAATGGCTTGTAATACAAATATCATTATACATGAATCCAGGTCAGAGCTAGGCCTCCAGGTAGGTTTAGTAAACAATAACAGCCTTAATTTCCGTTGGCAAACACCGTAAATTAATTTAGCAATACAAATATAATTTCGATCGGACAGTAATCCGATAACAGAGATCGGGCGATAAATTTCTGTGTTCCAATTATACAGGAGCAGTTGGTGCGAACTTTGCAGACGGGCGGTTTATATTGTACAGTGTTGTGTGATCTTTACTTACTTACTTACTTACTTACTTACCAGATTATGCCCGCGGCTTTGCTCGCATCATGCTGGTATAAATAAAGATAATTTATTTGCGAAACATGTGTAAATTACATTAAATGCAGATGGTAAAATCGTTTTAAGCACAAAATGTTCTACCGAAATCGGCGTGCAACATCGTGAGTAACAGTGGCGCCAGAGAACATTTTTATTGGAATTAAGAAATAATGAAAATTTTACAATACAATTTGGACCTTAATTAATGTTAACTAATAACTAACTGAACTAAACAATTTCAAAATAGATAATAATAAAAAAAAATAAGTAACATTTATCGTAATTTATCATTCAAAAATTCGTCAAGATCATAATAACATTTATCAATTTATAATTTTTTAAATCTAGTTCTGAATTAATTAGTATTTAATTCCTTGAGGCATTTATTATATTTTTTTTTTATTTAGGTACTTTATTATAAATTGTGGGAGCCATACATGGTATGAAAGTAGCTTATGTCATTATATAAAACTATTATCTAGAAATTAAGTTTTATTAATACAGTAGATTGGGCGTGAAGAAGTACAAAACTTACACATTTATAATATAAAAAAGTATGATATACAAAAAAAAATACTTACTTGCATCCCTGCCCTCATTCCCCGCGTTGCGAGTGGCGCATACGAACGGATACAAAACAAAACTTCCATTCTCGAGAAGAAACTTTAAGCACATCACACTAATGTATGTTCTGGATGGAGATTGAACTGCAGGACTTCTCGCATTAAGTCCAGTTAACTGCCAAGTTACTTGGGGCCCAGAATATATTTTATTGGACATATTTGTCTTGCTTAAATCTTTTAAATAGGAATGTGGAATATAGATGATGCGCCCGCCACGTAACGCAAATAATTGTTCGTAACAGATCTTTTTAATATTTGTAGCAACAGAACTGCGTGGTTTTATATTGGGAGGTACTGCCGTCTGTCCCAGAGTAATAGAGAAGCTGCTTGGTGCGAGGTGTGTTGCAAACTTATACACCTCAAACATATTTTTCGTTTTGAGGGAATAACACATGATGTATACCAATCCGGGCAGCAGCGCTGGAAGAATAAAGAACAGACACCTTAATTTGATTTCAGAGTCAATAATATGCAAGAAGTACAGATACATAGTACTGTGTCCTTGTAGAGGAAGTATTACATTACAGCACAACATATAAGGAAACTATTGTCAAACCGTTCGTTTATACCTATCTAATGAAGAAAATTTTCATATTATCCCGGCAGGGGACCGGAAATAAATGAAAGTTTTGCAGTAGTGTGTGGCTACAGACAATATCTACTATTGTGATAGTTTTAACTGATATATGGATTTAAAATTTTCACTTGAAATCACTTTAATTATCGTTACTTTGACCAAAATGTCGCAATATTACTGGCTTCATGTACCTATTAGTATTATTATTATTATTATTAAAACAACATACCTATGTATATTTTTGTTAATTATTTATTTTTTTGAGCGTGTCAAATAAATGTTTTTCTTTCTTTCTTTCAATATTGGTTTTTTAATAAAATTCAATAATGTGCGTGTGTTTTTTTGTGACTGTACAAACTGTGTGATTTTTATAAACAAAAACCTTTGGAAAATAAGTTTAAATATCAGCACTTAAACACTTATACTGAAATGTTTGCTTTTACGTTCAATTCCAAATTGTTTACACATTATGTATAACTTGTAGCTATAAGTAGGTACCTATAATAATAACAAAGTAGTGATTATTTTACATTAAATGTTAGCTCTTCTCGCCTGAAACACAGGATTACCTAGTTCAGGCTCCCGTGTTATATATACCTATGTCTAAATAAGTTTTATGATTTTTTATATTTACCATGTTTTATTTGAATAAATTTATTATTATTATTATTATTATTATTATTATTACTTATACTGCGTAAAATATTTACTAATTAATTGTACTATCTAATGGTCACTCATTAGCAGTATAACTTATGCTAAGTTCATCCGGGGAAGTACTGCCACCATACTCATTTCTGCCACAGCCACATGAGATTTTACACCTTCACACTCAGATTTACTAGCGCATATGATGCGACTTGGGTCTAATCTTAACTAAATAGGGGAGGAAAATTCGAAGACATGTGTCAAGTGCACGAAAGGAGCCTCTTTGAGGCGCACTTCAAATCATTTCACCACACTGATTCGAGAGGACCAGTGACTCGAATAGATAGATAGGGGAGGACCCAAATTACTAGTACCCCTTCGTAAAGACGCTTAGTTAAATAAATAATTGTCCTATTTGAGCTTACTACTGTAACTCTAACACTCACTATCTCCTTCTTACATAAAAATGTAGCCTTATTTCATAACTTTCACTTTATATCAAACCACAGCAGGAACGAAAGTAACCTTTCGGAATCAAATCTATATTTACACAAATTTATTTAAAATCAATCGACGAAAACCATTATTTTCTCATAATATACGTAGCCGTTAATACAAGTTCATAAGTTTTTAAATGAACTGGTGAATAGGTTTTAATAAGTTAATATGTGTCACTTAGAAATAACTCGACAAATGAAGTAGATACAACCTATTCTTACATTGAACAGTAGGTAGATATAGTTTCTATGTGGGTTAGGATTGTTTTGTTTGAGTATTCCGATCGCTTTGTCGAAAAGTTCCTGTAAAAACAGTGATTTGGAAACGGAAAGTTTGTCGGTTTGTACTTTTTGCAGAGCTCATTTAAGCTTTATGAATAAAGTTTTATAATCTAGGGAATTTAGAAACAATTCGAGAGTGAAGCGAAGCCAAATCTCAAATGAAAACGGTACACGAGAGAAATCTCTTATGTAAATGACGAAATATTCAAAAAATACATGAAATATCGTAATATAATTTACTGTGAGAATTGTAATCTACGATATTGTTGTGTTCTAGAGCATGAATTCCGATCAAATTACAGGAATAATCCCTCTTCAAAGCTCAGAGTGGGACTTAGGTCCTGCCATAGGCAATGTGATCTAATTCTAATAGTGACAGACAAATAATACCGCCCAACGATAGGTGGCCATGCTAGTCTCGTGATTTCAGTAACATGAGAAAAATATCTTTTATTTTGTTGACACAGAGAATTTTGTCGTATCCACCCAATCGATGCAAATTTGATGTAGACTTAACGGTAAAAATAAACCAGAAACACCGATTATGAATTTCAAACGGCACTCTGAATTCATTATAGCTATTTAAATGCTATTTCTCTGTAGCCGCCGCGAAGTACAGCAAAAACCAAGTTATGTCCGTTAATTATTCAAATTAATTTCAATTAAATCGAACAGACCTTTTTGGGTCCGTTTTGGTGTCACCCCTAATCGTAAACGGCTTTGAGGCACACAATATGAATCCATAGATAAGTTGGTAGCCGATTTTTTTACGAGGCGAGTTCCGTGTCTGGTATTTACATATAGTCTAGTATCTAGTCTAGTATCTAGTCTAGTATCTAGTCTAGTATCTAGTCTAGTATCTAGTCTAGTATCTAGTCTAGTATCTAGTCTAGTATCTAGTCTAGTATCTAGTCTAGTATCTAGTCTAGTATCTAGTCTAGTATCTAGTCTAGTATCTAGTCTCGTATCTAGTCTAGTATCTAGTCTAGTATCTAGTCTAGTATCTAGTCTAGTATCTAGTCTCGTATCTAGTCTAGTATCTAGTCTAGTATCTAGTCTAGTATCTAGTCTAGTATCTAGTCTCGTATCTAGTCTAGTATCTAGTCTAGTTTAAGGATGACCGTCTCAAGCTAATGCTCTTTCCATTCCAATAAATAATGGATACCATATTTATTCAAAACATGAATTACCCCCGGGAGTTAAAATAACAACTTCAAACGTCCAAATGTCAAGAAATATCAAGTTGTCAACATTTTGTCAGCTTGATTACGTAGATCTCTAGGGAAAGAGATGGCCCACTTTCTAGGGCAAGTCCGGCCCTGGCTAGATTAATAACGTTTGGAAATTTTGGAACTGAAAATTTGCAAAAGCTATTGGTTTTAAATTTAATGTCGAATTAGGTTTCATTAAACTTCCTTAAGTAGCCCTCTGAAGGTTCCAACACGCCAAAAATCCAATTCGGGCTTTATCCAGTACAGAAATTATTCATCAAAATACTTAAAGATTCATGATGTCTAAGGGAGCGATTTATTTTTGAAGAAGAATATTTAATTAGAAGTGAACGTAAGATGTATGTTATACAGTAAACTGGCCTCAGCAGAGCCCAAATGGTATGTAACTGGCCCAATTTACCATCTAGACACCTATACTACAAACACTACAAGCTATGCTTCGTTTGGAGCTAGATGGCGCTGAATCTTCACAGATATTACAGTATGTCCCACGAGATTCTGCAGCTCCCAAAGGGCGTGAAATAATACCGAAAATTATCTCTAATTAAGATTTTTATTTTTGAACAAGAAGAAGCTATTTCACAATTGATGCAAACAAACTATTCAAATGTTTTTTAATTGATCCTATTCCAATAATTTATATATTGACCATAAAAAATCGGTGTAATTTACTACATGAATATATTACTGATTGGCACGCGAGCATACGACAAGATCATAGATTTTGACACATAATCATCACCTATCATACTTATTTCAAAATAATAAAGCGCCTGATAAACGGTTTGTTTCAACCGAAGACAGCAGTTTGCTATCGAAATTCCAAGTCATCTTCCATCAACCTTGGCTCGGAGAGCTGTTCTGGTGATGGAGGGTGAATAAAAACGTTTAACCACGGGTTTGACCTATAATACATATTAACACCCAGACACAGAACAAACATCAATGTTACAAATGTCACACAAATGTTTGTCCTGAGTGGGGATCGAACCCACGACCTACAGCGCAGAATGTAGGGTTACTAACCAACTGAGCTATTAGGCCAGTCATTCTATAGTTAACTAATAAGGATTACATGACTTTGTTGATGTCTGTTTTTTTAGCCATCATAAACGTAAAGTAGAGTCAGTCTCAAACTATCAGGTTCTATTTCTTTAGTTTTCATGTATTATTATATTCAGAGTATTGCCTCTACTTTGGGGTTGTTGAGTTAACTCGCTCGATGGTCCCGCATACCCAACTCTATTATCTAGCCGGGGCTTAAGAGCCCCTTCCCTTAGCGGCTTTTAGTAATGTATGCGTGGATTTTGAGGAACTCCTAATTACGCTTTTGATAACTTTTGGAATTAAGTTGAGTTAGTTGGGCCAAATGAAGATGTATTAGAACTTTTCCTATTATGAAACGGAAAATCTTATATATGATTGTTAAGGAGCGCACAGACTGACGGGTCCAGCAAATGCAACTTAAAACAACCCGCCACACTATGGGTAAGGAGGGTAATTATCGTCTCTAAATTCTGTAACTTTCTCAGTTTTCTAAATATCTTAATGAATCTTTCGCAATTATAATTTTAGATATTTGTACTATAAATCAAAATAAAATAAATAAATAATTATCCTTTATTAATATCAAAAAATTGCTACTCAAGTAAAAAAACCTTATTTTCTATGCGTTTTCGCGGATTTTAACTAATTCAAAGGATATAATTAAAACTAAATTCTATCATTCTATGTTAGAGAAATATATTTGAACATAAAAAAATAAAATGAATGTTTTTTTTTTTTATATAATTGAGATGGTGATGATTCTTCCCTGTTTATGTGTTGTTTTGAAAATTAGAATTTTATCGTTTTAATTATGAGCATTTCATTTCTTAATTTAACAGTATTACAGTCTTAATTATAGAAATATTTTGATAATTCATCAATAAATCGTGACAGCTATAATTTTATTGAAATGTTGTTAATATGTTTCCAATTCGGGAAACGTCCAAATTGTATTATTAATGAAAATGAGCAATCCGATGCGATACGCGATACGGCTGCACAGGTGTCCAATTATAACTTTTAGCAATTTTTTTTTTTTGTTTTTTTTTTTAAGTGTAACATTAAGGTACGAGCCGACGGCCCACCTGGTGTTAAGTGGTAACCTCGGCCCATAACAGCCGATGTGGGTCCTCCCATACTAGGTATGACAAGACCCAAGTCGCATCGTATGCGCCCGTAAATGTGAGACGTGAAGGTGGAATGTATCATGTGCCTGTAATTTCACCGGCAACCACATCTTTCAAACCGGAACACAGTAACGCGAATGCGTTACTGCTTGGCGGCAGAAAAGGGCATGGTGGCAGTACTTCCCCGGACGAACTTGGCGAGAGTTCTACTGCTCTTAAAATATAACTTATTATAGTAATGATCTACAATAGTCCTGCTCGGTTACCAATATTCTGGATTACACTCTGTGTTAGATTAAACCCCCCTCACTCTTCATTGTAGAGAGTAGATATGTGTGCCTGCAATACAATATGAGACTGCTACAAATCCAAATAGGTCGATATTAAAACTTCCGCCTACTTATGCTCAAGGAAATCTACTACCTGACACAAAATACGTTCCACACAGTTATAGTGTTACTCAGAACTAGAATTCCCTGCGTCACAGATGGCATAGGGGTACAAGAGAAAAATCCAGATCCGCGAGCAATATTAATGGCCACAACCAAATGTTTAGGAGTATCAAGGAGTACTCAGGACTTCACTTTATAAGTATAATCGGTTACTACGGACTTCGTCATGGAGTTAATAATATATTGTTGGTATTTCCCAAAAGCCTTACAATACATTAATAAAATACAATTACTAAATTATTATATATTACTTAAAATACTTTGACTTTGACTTTGACAATAATTCCTTGAAGTAATTAATCCGCATCTTAATCTATATACTACTTACATGCAAACGAAAATTTCAGTAATCAAATGGCTACCACGAGTGTCGGTGATAAAAATGGGGTTCCGTATACCATATTCTTATAAAGATAAACTAATTACATTATTATGATTATATTAAGATGGTTCTATAATGTTTCCCACGGGACCCTGGCACCGCTCGCGTGCCGGGCCTTCAGCTCGAGGCAATTGATTTCATTGCAGACACCTCCAACTCTTCGATCAGCCACAGCCTTCAGTGGCTCCTAAAGGTGAAAAAAGTTTACAGTTTAAGTTTAAAGTTAGAGGAATTATACCTGCGAAGCATAGGCTTAAATATAAAGATCTTATCTGAAATAGACTAAAGAGGTACTAAAACATTAATGCTGCACTAGGATTGCCTGTGTCGCATGTGGCATAGACACCTATATACGCCTAAATATATAATTAACACAACAACATCCAAGGCCTGAAAATTTCAACAATACGATGCATTAAACTTAAAATATCTAGAATAGCGAGAATGTAAATCCTTTTCCAATACATTACTTTTATCTCTGTACCGAGAGCTATTAATCTTAAACTTTAAAATGTGAGGTTCTGTCGGCAGCAATTCGATCAACTTTCACTATTTATAGCCAAAGTTTCGCGTAAATCTTTATAAAATCCTAAGCTTCTCTCATTCAATTTTCTTGAAGCTGTAAAATGTTAGTGCCTAGTTTAGTATTCTATCAGAACTCTTTAAATGTAAAGTAGTAGCGTAGTGTATAGCAGCGTGTGTAGCGGGGTTTGTAGCGGCGTGTGTAGCGTACATAGTAGTAGCTTGAAAAGTGGATAGCTTCGCAAAGTTTTGAAAAGTACCCGTTTCTTATTTTACTTAGATTTTACTTAATTAGTACCTGAAAAAGGTTTTTTTTTTATGTGATACAGTTACGGAACCAGCCGACAACCCACCTGGTGTTAAGTGGTAACCTCTGCCCATAACAACCGATGCGACTTGGGTCCTCCCTTACTAGGTACGACAAGACCCAAGTCGCATCGTATGCGCCCGTAATTCTGAGACGTGTAGATGGAATGTCTCTTGTGCCTGTAATTTCACCGGCAACCACACCTTTCAAACCGGAACACAGTAACGCGAACGCGTTACTGCTTGGCAGCAGAAATGGGCATGGTGGCAGTAATTCCCCGGACGAACTTGGCGAGAGTTCTACTGCTCTTAAAAAAGCGATGGTCGTTGCATAGTACACAATTGGTATTTCATTTCTTTCCACAATTCCCAGCATTTTGTGTTAAGTTAACCACAGATCTACTTTGTAGTACTATCTAGTACTTATTAATAGTATAGTATGAAAACCCATGTCAGTTCATTGCCAATATCGAGAGGCTAACTCAGAACCAACCCAGCAGTAAGACCTTAGATGAATATAATTTAAAAGTCATTCAATAATTTGCTTTGTGTGGGACAAAGGCATTTCGATAGCCATTCGGCGCATTCTAAGGCTGTGTTTTCCAATGGAATCGATAGGCACAATGCCTCATTGTGAGACTAATTAACTTCCTTTAAGTTAAATTGATCTGAACCAATCCTGTGATACTCAATTCCACTGAACGTAAAGCAAGAAATGAAGAATATCCATCCGATTTTTTACTGTGAATAAAAGAGTAAATAAAAATGATATGAAAATAGTAAATGACTTAATGTAGGAACAGAAAGATGAACAGTATGTTGTAAATAATTATATTTGTTTCGAAAAAATTCTTGAAATATTATGTTTAATTAAAAACTCTCATAGTACTAATTTGCATAGTAGTTTTGTTAGGAATTTATGCTCCAAACAGGCACACTAACCTAATCAGTTGGCCCGTTTAATAAGCCGGTTTTACGCTGAATGCAGTTACAGCGCGCTGACTATTTTCAGACAGGGTCCATTAACATTTTCCATTTGGTTTGAAATGTTGCATTTGGTATCTAGAGCATGTACCACCCTCCGTTGTTTAAGGGTTGCAAAATGTGGCAATTTTTCTGACGTCACCAGAAAACTAGCTATAATTTGTTTTCATTTAGTAATCTAGATGCTTCTGTATTTTGCGTATTTTTGTGTGTGACAAGAAAAAGATTATAGATGCTTTTATTCTTATTACTTCCGTTTACTTTTATACCTTTAATCAAAATATTTTGCTAACACAGTCTTTTAAATTGGGTCATATAAATCGTCAACGCAAGAAAAACAAAAATAAATTCCGCACAGTAGTTTTTTCCGAATCTCTGTGGATCTCCGCGGCGGCGGGGGGCGGTGTTGAAGCGAGCCCATTTGAATTTCTCACCAATTTAAGTTTTAATGTTGGACCCTCGTCAGTTGTCGGTATTGTTGATGCGAAGTGGCGATGCCGAAACACTGCTTATTTTGGAGTTGGTGTTTTGACATTCCTGCTAATTGACACTTTTTTGCACTCCCGTCAATTTTTTTGGAATATAAAATTCAGGTTTGCAGGCAACCCACTATAGGAGCAGTGCATTCGGAGAAGTGCTGCCGTCGTACTAATTTCTGCCTTCAAGCAGTAATGCTCATGCATTGCCTTGTTCTGGTCTGAATGGTCTAGATTCCGGTGAAATTAAGTCACAAGAGATTACCTTCAAGAGTGGTGGTCGCGATGCAATGCGACTTGGGTCTTCACATATTTAGGTGAGACCCAATTCGCAATAGTACAAGCTTAGTTTACGGCTAGACGGTGATGTGTGAAGTGTGAACCAATATAAAAAATATATATAAAATGCTTTGCTAGAAACAAAGGTTACTGCCAGGCCATCAGTTCTTTCCGTAATTAATTCAAATATATATATATAAAAAAGGCCCAGATGACTTCATACAAAATTATTAACATAGCATTCAATATGTAAAATGATATTTTGTAACAAAAGCACATTTTCCATATATTTGTCAGGTTTTAACATATTTAAAAACTATCTTTATTTAAGTTTACAGTGCTTAAAATAATTTCTAGCTTAAAACACCTCCAACCGCGTAATATCGCGTGACTCCACAGACTAATTTTGTGTCCGATAGCGCAAGCCTAGCGCGCCGGCGGAAGTCCTGTACCAAATTATAACATTTTACACCAGAGCTTACCTTTTAAGTGGCAAATGTATTATGGAAATTATCCGTAGTAAAAAGTACAATATAGTAGTAGTTTTTTTTTTTATTTGATTGTGATACGGAATGAGCCGACGGCCCACCTGGTGTTAAGTGGTAACCTCGGCCCATAACAATCGATGCGACTTGGTTCCTCCCCTAAAATAGTAGTATGGGAAAGCACTGCCTCTAGTAGGGGAGGACCCAAGTCGCATCGGTTGTTATGGGCCGAGGTTACCACTTACCATCAGGTGGGCCGTCGGCTCGTTCCGTTACAATATCACATTAAAAAAAAAAAGTAGATTGTGCTCGCATTATTAGTCTGGTTTGCAAAACTACATGAAGCAGCTATAACATGGTCGCCCCGTCAATTATTCCACATTGAAGGGTAAGTTTTGTGGATAAAATTGCTATCAGATCATGGCATTTAAAATGCATTGATTTTACAGAAATAATAATAAATGAACAAATAATGGTGGACATTTCACACAGCGCCATCTAGCCGTAAAGTAAGCTAAGCATAGCTTGTATCATGGGAACCGGACAACTGATATAATACTTATAAAGTTTTCTTTTGTAAATACATACATATAATACATATTAACACCCAGACACAGAACAAACATCAATGTTATAAATGTCACATAAATGTTTGTCTTGAGTGGGGATCGAACCCACGACCTACAGCGCAGAAGGTAGGGTTACTAACCAACTGAGCTATGAGGCCAGTCAGTATATATGCTCTCTCTATATATATAATGCTCAAAGGTTTGAGATATGAGCTGACAGAGTGAATCTCCAGAGATCATTTATAAACTTAGTTACGATTTAGACCTTACTTACTCGTGTATACCATAAAATATACGAGTCCACAGACTAATTATTGTGACAGAAAGTGCAACTCGGGACGCGAACCGGCAACTGTTTAAAGTTTTACGGCAAAAATATATTACCTACTTGCCACAGTACACTCAACTACAGAGAATTTAGCATCATTGATCAAGAGAGAGGAATTTTCCAGCTACCAACCTATTTTACGCTGCCATATTCTTCAGGATTCATAAATGTATGTTTGCCGAAAAACGAAAGCATTCTCAAATGTCACCCATCCAAGTGCTGGCAGCCATGATCGATGCTGACCCAATCGATCTAAAAACAAGTCAGACAAGTTATACCTGAGTGTAGAATGAAAACTATATTACCAATGTAATGCCTTAGCAAGTAGGTTAGTGTATCATTTTCATCAATTTATTTTACTGTTCCATTTTCTACTGTATTATACAGAACTTGACTACAAAATAATACTCATTTCAAAGACGCAAACACTAAAAGAAACTTTGAATACGATTTTACGATTTCATTTCGTCGTCTTAAAGCGTTCGTCAGCTCACGACGAGACGGAATAATAAAACTGCAACTCGGAGTAATAAACACCAAGCCATCGCTATATTATATTTGTATGTACAGTTAGTCGTAACGTTAAACGTAGTCAATAAAGATATGTACGAATGCAGACTTCCAGTCTGTCGCGAATTACCCCGTTTCATAAACATTTTCATGATTCAATTGTCTATTTGAACATGTAGGTCGTTAACGGGTTATCCGATTTTAATTGAACGGAGTTTTATTTTTGACGCTGACAGTGACAGACAATGACAGATGTAATAGACATAAGGCTGAATAAACTTTCAGGATGTTTTTACCAATATTAGAACGTTTTCATCAACTTATATATATCAGATTATTGATTTAAATACTTTTCGACTGCTTGTAACACGTTACAGTTTGAGAAAAACTATATAACTTATTTCTTGGAAATAATTTTTGACTACTTTTTGTGGGATCCATCAACAAACGTTATCCATACATGTCACATCCATTTTACTACTCTCACAGTAGAACAATAAAACCGTTGATATGTCGAAGTCTCAAAAGTACAAATATCTAGCTGTGGCGCACTTGGTTTATAACCTGACTCAACTCGTCTTTCGGTATGAACTGACAAACCAAATGTACGTAAAATACTTAAGAAGTGAGCAGTGAAGTCTTATACCGTCAGATACTTTAAGAAATCAAACTTCTAGCTTTTTGCGTCGCAAAGTCAAGTTACAGACGCGCAGCATCGGATCAGTGGAAAGCTATTAGATACAGTTTCTCTAGGAAACACATCTAGGGAGTGAAGTCAGGGTACGAATTAAATAAACGTTTTTTTTTTGTTTCAATGGAGTAAGATATGTATGTAAACAAGTCACATCGCATTGCGGTTGGTTCTGGGACTGGAAGACGAAGCGTCTCATTTGCCTGGAACCCACCGCGACCGCAACGCATCAAGTGCGGTTATTGCTTTACGGTAGAAATGGGTGCTGGCGTTACTTCCCCCATAGAACTGTGCAGCTATAGTTAGTTTTACTATCCGTTGTAATGTTTTATGTAAAGAAATATCACTAATAACATCTATATCTATCAGACTGGCCTCATAGCTCAGTTGGTTAGTAACCAACCTTCTGCGCTGTAGGCCGTGGGTTCGATCCCCACTCAGGACAAACATTTATGTGACATTTGTAACATTGATGTTTGTTCTGTGTCTGGGTGTTAGTATGTATTATATGTATGTATTTACAAAAGAAAAGTATATAAGTATTATATTAGTTGTCTGGTTCCCATGACACAAGCTATGCTTAGCTTACTTTGAGGCTAGATGGCGCTGTGTGACAATGTCCACCATTATTTATTTATTTATTTATATTTATTAACAAAAAAAAATGTTCTTTCTAAGTTTTTATTGTGTCCTATATTATAAAATTTCAATTAAAATTTTTAATAGTTTGCATCTGAGTGTACATATAACGACGGTGAGAACGGAATGCAACCATTAACTTGAGCGGTTATACACTTGTTTCCAACTCCTTCAGGCTGCTTTCAGGGGCGTTTCGGTGAGAGGCGGTAGCGGTTACAACCGCTTGTAATCACTCCGCCTCGACCAGTGACGGTAAACCCTAATGGCACGCATTGATTTTATTATTATATTTAATAGTAATAATAATATAGTTTTATTTCAGATAACCTAAATTAAACATTGGGTCCATAGTTAGGACTGGCCTCACGGCTCAGTTGGTAGTAACCCTGCCTTCTGCGCTGTAGGTTGTGGGTTCGATTCCCACCCAGAACAGACATTTGTGTGACAAATATAGAGAGAGAGAAGAGAGAGAATATAGAGAAAAAGTATATAAGTTTATATCAGATGTCTGGTTCCCATGATCCAAGCTATGCTTAGCTTACTTTGGGGCTAGATGGCGCTGTGTGATGTGTCCATCAATATTAGTATATTATTATTATAGTGAATATTTCACCTTAAAAACTAAGATAACAATAAAATAAATACTGGTGGCCTATAAAAGGTTTGCACGAGTAAATGAAATAAAAAAACAAACAAAGCGAATGAAAATATTTAAAAATGCGTGACGCGGCTGCTGAGCAAACCCGATAATTCAGCTTCGCGAGCATATTTACTACAATCTTAGCCACCCTCATATAACCTTTTAACGGTCCAAAATTTTGTACTAGAATGGTTGATGAATGCTGAATTTTATTATGAAGTTTTTGCTCCCACAGTTCCGAAGTACTCGTCACACATACATAAATTTCCTGATGGAAAACTGTAAGTGCGCAATACGTTTCTAAAATTCTCAACTGAAAATGTAGCATTACTCCATCTTACAAACCTCTTTGAAAACTTTTAGTATCACATTTTTCACTATATCTAAACAGCGATATTTTATTCCTCTAGTAGGTACAAAGGCTATAACGAAAAAATTTTACAGAAATCAGTGTGTATCCGAAAAGCCAACGCGTGTCGCAATGTAGGGCACAAGTCTTTCCAGTAATAATCTTATTTTTGTGACTGGAAATTCCACCGTTTTATTTTGTGAACGACCCGATTTGCTGACTCTTTCAATAAACCACCACCTAGTCCCTTTACCTCACTAGTGATTCCTACGTGTAAATGCTCACTTTTTACTTCCCACGCTCCACCAATATGGATATCGGTTCCGCATACCCCTTTCAAACTCAACCTTATAACTAGTAGTATAAAAGCGATTTCGTTGAACCGTATCTTTGATAAGTGTAACACTTGTTGGTACTTTCGTTCCTAATGCGATCTCAAGTGTTTCTCTATTTATTTGCAGCTGAAAATTGGTTGGGCTGTTTGTGTAGCTTTTTGGGAAAATTGCTTTCAATGCGTGTTTTTGAAGCACTCTGTGGAAAATTCAGGGTTGAGACTAGTTAGTAGCTATTACAACTAAAAAATTATAATAAGTTATACGAAAAATACACATGACAACATTCGTAGGAAATAGACTTACAAAAAACAGTGAATTCTTTTATTTTTCTTTTCAGTTATTTGATGACATTCCCATGTATCTTTGAATAATAAATATTTTTACAAAGAAATAAGATTATGTATAAATTTTAAGTTTTGTTGCACGCATACGGCTCACAGACCATATAACTAAGTTCACCTAGGCGATGTTCGCCCAAACAGCAGATGGCAAAAGCAGTGATGCATTCTTTTCGGACAACCTATTTTATATCAGCTCACATCCCAGTCCGCAGAAGACTGAATTATCGGGTTCACTTATAAAATCTAGATTAAGCTTAAGAAAGTTTTTCGAACTCAGCTAAACACAGTGAAGAAGTCACAGTTAAAACGGGATTTAAACGTACAGCCTCCGCTTAACGGCTGCAACCGACAGAGATAAATGATTGCGAACAACTTCTTTGTGAGCCATTCGATAACTCCACGTACAAAACTGTCCGTGAGAAAACAATGATGAACTTACAAAGGAAAAGCATTCTATGTTTTATAGAAACATAGTAAAAAATCGTAAAAAAAAATATATTAATACTAAGCGAAGACTTGTATATTGTTATTGTATTTATTTATTTATTTGTATATAAAATATATATTATTTTGTGTAAGTAACACATCATACCCACTTTTCGTTAACAAACGTTTTCTAGCTTCAAAGGTTTGCTGGAAGAAAACTCTTTTTAGGGTTAAGCTCACCTTTGTACATATTTTTTATATATGTTAATTTATGTTTATTTTTACTGTGTACAATAAAGAATAAAGGACTTAGTGCGGAAATTTGCTTGGACGTTTGGATATTTATTGCTCGAAACTACTAATCAATTTGGGTAAAACATTTAAACCGAATGCTACTTTTTGTACTGCTAACGTTCGAAGTGGGAGCCGGTGTAATAAGGGGCAGATATGTCTTAGACTCAGGAACGTAATACGAAATCCCTAGTCGCATCGTATTCCGCCCTTAGCTCTGAAGCTTAGTTATACTTACTACTAATCGTGCTACTAGCTCTCTAGAACCAGTGTGGTGAAACTATTAATAATTAATTAATTAATGCACTAGATGTAACTCTTCGAATCTTTGGTTTCAAATTGGGTAAAAATTTTAGTGCTATGATATGACATTTCCCTCACGAAATTTCCCTTGACCAGAACACGGTATTGCGTACTAAAATTGTTCAAGTGAATAAACCAATTGTGCTGGGCAGGCTTTGAACCGGAATCCTCCAGAATTAAACTTAGCGTCTGCACTACTGGGCAATCACGTTCTGTAGCTTTGCAATGAAACATCTCAAGTGTCTGTAATTTCACACAAGACGCCCCGCGAGTAACGTAAATACTTTTCTATCACTAATGAACCCATTCAAGGTAAAACGCTAGAGTTTTTCACAATAAAGTTTTATATTATCGTAACGTTTTTGTGTGAGAACTGACACGTTCTTCGAGGGAGTAAAATAGAAGGGTGATGGCTGACATTACCGTGATGAATCGTAGTAATCAGTGGACGTACGATAGTAAGGGTAAGGAACTGTTTGATATTGTCGATACTATTTTTGTCCTTTGCCAACGACTAACGAATTTTCGTTTCAAATAAGCAGCAGTGGAATTTTTGGCGTATTTTTCAGGGGAAAAGCTGCCCCCAAACCAATTTCTGCCAGCAAGCAGCAATAAAGAGTACTAAGATACAGTGTTCTGGTGTAGAAATAACCGGTATTGGGTTATTAGATATAAAACTAAATGGACGCGAATTATTGTGACTTTGCATCTAGTACGGGCGCATCGTCATGCGACTTGGTATTAATAAATCTATTTCTGGAAGAAAGTGTCAGGTGACTTGTTTCTGGGTAAACAATGGCGGCGTTGAGCCGACCACATGTCACGTCTTATCACGATAGTCTAACCCGCAACTGGAAAGTTACTTATTTGGAGAAAAATGCGCAAATTGATGTAGTTCCGATGTTCCTAAAACAGTGTATACATCGCACCCCCAGCGGAACACGTGAATCTTTATTTAGTGAAGGGCGCGCTAATCTCTGAGGTTAGGGTATTCCATTTTCCTTACGCGGTCCCCATCAGGTGATAAAACGAACTCTGGACAATTAATGAGGTCATGAACCGACTCCCCTTAATTGTAATTGACTAAATATTAGCTAGAGGTGGAAAGGCCAGTCATTAGATGTATGCGGAAGATAAGAAAACAAGTTCTTATACACTTCTTCTGTCGAACCAGTGTGGTGAAAGGATTGTAAGTGCACCTCAAAGAAGCTCCTTTCGTGCACTCGACACATGGCTTCGAATTTTTAGTTCTAGGACATGTCGGTTTCCTCACGATGTTTTCCTTCACCGTTTTGGGAACGTGGTATTGCGCACATAAATCTTTCAATCGAAAAACTCATAGGTGCACGTCGGGATTTGAACCGGCGACCTCCGGATAGAAACTCGGGGGTCAGTACCGCTAGACCACCACGCTCTCTTACACTGCTCTTACACTATACACTGATTCTGTATGATTCTCTGAATCACATAACGCATAGCGACTGGCCTCACAGCTCAGTTGGTAGTAACTCTACCTTCTGCGCTGTTGGTCGTGGGTTCGATTCCCACCCAGGACAAACACTTGTGTGAAGAAAATACCGTATTTGTTCTGTGTTTGGGTGTTAATATGAATGTATTTCCAAAAATAAAAAGGTTTTATTACAATCATCTCGTTCCCACAGTACAAGCTATGCTTAGTTTTAGGGCTAGATGGCTATGTGTGAAATGTCCACCAATATTAATTTATTTATTCAAACTATTTCTTTATGAATTCTATGAAAATAAAGTTTTTTTTATGACGACTATTTTGCTGTTGGCCGCAGATGGCTTTAACAGTGTTTATACGGGGTTTCGGTGAGAGCAGACGGCTCTCAACGCATGACTCAAGTGTGGTTGTATAAATCTGATTATAAAAATATACGCAATGTAATAATAATAATAATAATGGTGGACATTTCACACAACGCCGTCTAGCCCCAAAGTAAGCTAAGCATAGCTTGTATCATGGCAACCAGACAACTAATATAATACTTATGTACTTTTCTTTTGTAAATACATACATATAATACATATTAACACCCAGACACAGAACAAACATCAATGTTACAAATGTCACATAAATGTTTGTCCTGAGTGGGGATCGAACCCACGACCTACAGCGCAGAAGGTAGGGTTACTAACCAACTGAGCTATGAGGCCAGTCTTGTAAAAGTTATGTAAAATTTAATTCAAATTAAAAACAAATAAAGTGGTTTTAAATAAGTTTTTCCTTTTGATTAATACGTTGGCAACTACAATTAATCTCTGGAAGAATGTCCAGAGTTCCAGAGCGCGACGTGGCAGTTTTTGCACGTTCCCCCGCGCTAACTAACTTACCAGTTTAAATCTTGCTGCGAAATATTGTGCGCGACCGTTTCACAACATGTTTCAACATCTGTTACGCTGCTTGTTCAACTCTCTTAATATAAATATGATTCATAATAAACCTGTGCTAGCGATAGTTTTATAAAACACATCTTTGCAGATAATCTGGACTTATCTCACTCCGCGGCTATACTGCACTCAGAGCGACACAAGCGTAAACACAACAGAAATATATCAAGAGAAAACATTAAATTTAAGTAAATATAAAAATGTTAGAGCATGGAGGTGTCCAAGTCAAAATCAAAATCTTTATTTCCAAAGCATAATTAAGAAAGGAAACGCCATAAACGTATTAAAAATGTGTGTAGTACTTAAGTTGGTATTTTGCTGGTAAGTGAAAGCTTTTGTGTAATGGGTAATTATTATATTCATTCGGGAATTAGATGTTTGAATAAACAGAATAAACTTGTAATAATTGTAAGTTTACAGGTCAGAAGCAATTAAAGCAAATATAATTCAGATATATCTACTCCGTATTCTAATTAAATAATTTTTCTTGTGTGTGTGTTAATGCCACCTTCAACAAGGAATTCTTCTGCATGAATATTAGTTTGTAAACTTTAAATTTACACATTATGGATGAAACAATAGGGGGTAAAAAGAATATTACCTCCTATTATGTCATCCATCTCTCTTGTACCTTGTGCCTATTGGAATACGTTTCGCAGCTAATTTCGATTCCGAGTGTAGCCTTGGAAACTCATTACATTTCTGTAATCAAAGCCATATTTTTCCCCGTCCCACGAGAGCCGACCCATAATGAAACACCATTTTAATGTTTCCATTGCAGGATATAGACCTACTCTCGCCTGCTAATGGTAAATGTTCTCTATTTAACTCACAGAAATGTCCATGGAAATATTACTTAACATTTCATTTACTATCTAAGCAGAACGGAGGAAAGCAGAGACAAAATAATCAAATTAAAATTACACGTACAAATGTACTTTGAAAATAGCAATAAAAATTTCCCCTACTTAAATTAAAACCTACTTTACGTAAGGGAAGACCCAAGTCATATCGCAATGCGGCTGCCAATCTGAGATTGAATATGGATCGACCTGTAATTTAACAGACACCAATATCTTTCCAATGGAAACATACACATACTCCACTGCTTGGCAGTATTAATATAGTGGCCATACTTCTCCGATAAATAGAAATAATACACACATACAGTTGATTATACTGCAGCTGTTGCAACGAGTACAAATACAAATTCGTGTGACAAATTGCTTAAACGTTTTGTATTCGAAACATTGCTTAAATATAAACAATTATGATTACATTTTAAATGAACACTACTTTGCCTTTATTCCCGTCTTTTAAAGTTTCACATTCACGCTGAAACATCTCATCTACCTAAAACCCTTTACATTATATTTAAATACCAGAATTAGGGTGCTCTCATTTCTGATTTCAGCTGAAACTCATTAGAGTTCTGTAATCAAAGCTTTACTTTTCCCGCGAGGAGACGCATTATGAAACATCACTTATGCCGAAACCAGTCCACCGAACATTTTGTTCACGTAATCATAGCACTCAATTTGACTTTGCTTTTACATATTATATATTACAAAAGGCTCTTCACTAGATTACAACGCTACACTAAATTTCAAGGAAATAATTCATAATATAAGGAGCCAATCCACTAAGTTATTTCATGCTGGAACTTATTTATTTCCTCAGTGATTATCGCTGGGGATTGAACTCCAATGGATTTGTATATCATGTATATACTTAATTATATTATATTTTTCATTTGGTAAAAATTATTTACTATCTGACCATACTATGTCATTTCCCGTGCTCTGAAACGGGGATCAAGGCACAAAAATAGCAGATGTTTGAAAATAATTGATATAGTCTAGCATAGCATTTTATTCCGCATAACTATAACTATGTAACTAGAGACATAGCTCCCGTTATGTAGAGTAAAATATTCCCACCTTTTCATTTCATCACTGAAGGAAATTCAGTGGATAAATGAAGGCACAAACCTTGACAGTGGATCTAAGAGAGAGACGGTCTAGAGATTCCTTTGACCAGTCTCTGACTATGCTGCATAAAGTTCAAATAATTTAGTACTTATTAGAAGAAGAAAGAAATATGATCTATTTTGACAAGACACATAATATTATTTTCAAAATATTGCACCAAGTTACACTATGTACAAAAGTTATAATGGAGTTAAAACAACTCTATAAGGGCAGTTTAACTCTCGCCAAGTTCGTCCGGGGAAGTACTGCCACCAAGCCCATTTCTGCTACCAAGCAGTAACGCGTTCGCGTTACTGTGTTCCGGTTTGAAAGGTGTGGTTGCCGGTGAAATTACAGGCACAAGAGACATTCCACCTTCACGTCTCAGAGTTACGGGCGCATACGATGCGACTTGGGTCTTGTCGTACCTAGTAAGGGTGGACCCAAGTCGCATCGGTTATGGGCAGAGGTTACCACTTAACACCAAGTGGGCCGTCGGCTCGTTCCGTAAATGTATCACATAAAAAAAAAAGTTTGTCAGAAAGGTAACATACAACACTTCAGATTTGTAGGCCTAGTCTAACAAATATTTCGAGAAGACTCAATTGAGTGATTCAGTTTTTATTTTTGTTCTTTGTATTTTATATGAAAAATATTCTACGTTTATTTTATTTTCAGTTCTGGTTCGTTTATGCTCGCTCGTGTAGCTTCAGCATGATTTAACATATTCATTACTCCCACGGATTATAATGAGGAGTAATGGCTCTCTGGAGATGGCTAATCTTATACTGTAATAGTTCCTTTATTTTGTAATGAAACTAATCACTGTTATAGTCTCCATTATACGGACAGTGTTTCCATTGATTGTCTCTAGATTACGGTCCTGCACAAATATAAAAGCTTTGAATCCAGGCAAGGCAACATTTTTGGATTTGAACTAGATCAACTTGAATAATTAATCTTTTTATTTATTACGAACACACCGTAAAACATTTCGTGGGTTCTAAGGATGGATCTTAGTAAGGCAACTACCCCCTGTTGAGTGGGTGGGTATGGGGTTGCAGTCCGCAGAGCGAGCTGTTGACAGGGTGCAACTGCAAATAGAATACCTGTTTTAGATATTGATGTACAACAAAGTGCACAGATATAACGATTAATTGTTGGCCCCAACCTCTGCTATAAGCCCTGCCGCGAGTTTGAAATACTAAGTTACTTATTACTTATACTTATTGGCTTATTAAGTTAGTTTCATTTCAAACATGATTTGTAAGAAAATTGATTTTAAATAACTGACAATTTAATAAAAAATGGCCGCCGGTTGCTTTATTTAATTATGTTGACGATTTATAAACGTTATGAATTAAATGAATTGCATGTATTGGCATTTTCTAAGTCAATATAAAATCCTACGAGATATTTAGTAACAATCTTGACCTGAGTCAGAAACTATGGAATCGTTTCAAAATGCAAAAAGCTATATGGCCTGCTATGAGCATGACAAACAATTATAAAATAAATACTTTCTCTACCTGAGCTCGTTCAATTTTGCTGGTATTACCAGGCTGAAGATTTATTTGGAAATTATTCACAGGAAGAAAGAGCTACGAGTAACTAAGTTATTCATGAAAAAGTAATGGCGGCTTGAAGACTCCGCTGTAGTGAAGACCACACAGTGAAAAGCCAATCCAAGGGCTATTGGACCAAATGTTGCAATTAAAGATATTTAAATGTATGTAGATAAAAATGTTGTGTTTACAAAAACCAATTGAGCAATCGCATCAACCAACTTTTGACACAGCCTTCAATTCTATTCAGCACGAAGTAAACTAACAAGTTTTAATATAGAGGTATATGCAATTTTTTTTTATCAGTTAATTAGCGTTTGGATGCTTTTTTGAAATTTCTTAAACATTTTGAAACTATCCTGAGACTCGAATTACATAACACTCCATTACTCAGGCTCACATTGCTAATTGGGCGCGTGTTATTTTATGTCGCAACTTTATATAACAAACCATTAGTATGCATAGCATTAATTTGCTGAACATTATTCCGGGTTTGTACTAAGCTTCATGGCTTTGTACGACGTAATAACCATGTTTTTGTCTGGTAAAAAATATATTCTCGTTTTCAAGATCTTATTTGATAACTAGCTTCTGACAGCGCGGCTTGGCCCGCGGCGTGGACCAAGAAAGTAAAGGAATTTGAAATTAACAACATTAATATTACAGGGTTATATCGTTGCTTATCAAGTAGAAAGTAGAAGAAGAAAACATTTTTGAGATTAAAATTACTTTATATGTGTATTTTGACCCTTTTGACATAATTTCTAATATTGTTTTATGGGAAAGTACGCCCTCATGATTTCCAGGACTAGTTTACAATAATGTTGATACATGAAATGCATTTCTTTTCAAACTAACTCAATGTTGGTACTCTTGGTCTGTTTTCCAACATTTGTTTTTTAATGTCTACGCTACCCTTTGTGCAACGCGCTTTTTGATTTGGAAGTCTCCAGGAACATCGGTTTAGGTTTCATGCTGTCTGTTATTCACTCACTCAAATAGTGCATGCTATTATGTATGTCGACAAATTCAATAAAAAAACCCTTTCAATAATTTATTTAATTGACATAAACTAGACTTAAATTTCCCGTAAGCCACGCGTGGGACCGCGGTGAATTCCGAATGGGTCTCTAAACCTCTTTATAACAAAATGGTTATTTTGGTACGATAGTCTCAGGTGTGAATTGTTCGGTATTTTGTTATAATTTTCTTGCCTTTTTGAAACACCGAGTAAAACTAAGTACTTTTTGTAGTTGTTCGGACATTGTGTCCAAGTGATTGCTATCATTTTATACATTGTATATCATCTTGAATTTTTGTGCCAGCAAGCTGTAATTCATTTGAGTTTCTGGTTTCCGGTTTGAAAGGTTGCCAGTGAAATTACGGGCACGACACATTCCTTCACCTTTCAATGTTACGGGTGCAACACAATGCAACTTAGGTCTTCACATATTTACATATGGAAGAATGCATAACGTATTGATTTCGTTACGGGCAGAGGATACCGCTTTACATCGCTTCTTAAGTTATTAACATAAATCTGTTACAAATAATTTGTGCCAGGCCTCACTACTCAGTCTGTAGTAACTCTGCCTTCTGCGCTGTAGGTCGTGGGTTCGATTCCCACCGAGGACAAACATTTGTATGACCAACATTTATGTTTGTCTGTGTCTGAGTGTTAATATGTTTTACATGTATGTATTTATAAAAAACATATGTAAGTATTGTATCAGTCATCTGATTCCCATAGTACATAGTGATTAACTTAGTTTAGGGGAGACGGCGATGTGTAAAATCTCACACAATATTTATTATTTGTATTTGTTTTTAATACAGGCTTTTAATTCTAACTTAACTGCTTGCGAGTGTCAAATCCTAATCCTCACTTTGCCTCATTAACTCATATGCCCCCTTACACCTAATATCTCACGCAATGACGCGGGACCGACCCAGTAACTTACTATATAGTGAGATCGATATAACATCCTAATTTTGTGGTCAGCATCACTTTGGTATCAGTGAAGGGCCGTTACCATCTGTCCGTCGTATCTCTGATAGCAACAATTATCAGAGTGCAGCACATTTGGCACTCCTCCAACACTGCAATAAGGACTTTATGTGTAATGAACGAAACTCAACTTTAGCCGTTACACGAGACGCGGCCGCGCGCGGTGCCAACATACCGCTAACTACTATACATCTGCAATTATGTTTCTAATTAAACCAACTCTTATAATATTAAACTGTTCAAAGCTACGACTGTGAAAGATGTCATTTGTATGTCTGTATGATATACCGGTCCAAGTTAGCCGCTGTTGCCACTATTCTTAGAGCAGTAGAACTCTCGCCAAGTTCGTCCGGGGAAGTACTGTCACCATGCCCATTTCTGCCGCCAAGCAGTGACGCATTCGCGTTACTGTGTTCCGGTTTGAAAGGTGTGGTTGCCAGTGAAATTACAGGCACACGAGACATTTCACCTACACGTCTCATAGCTACGGGCGCATTCGATGCGACTTGGGTCTTGTCGTACCTTGTAGGGGAGGGCCCAAGCCGCATCGGTTGTTATGGGCCGAGGTTACCACTTAACACCAGGTGGGCCGTCGGCTCGTTCCGTTACTATATCACAAAAAACAAAAATAGAAAAAAAAATGTAAATGGGGCATGCGAGATTCTAACTGCTTGCGACTGTGAAATCCCAATCCTGACTTTATCAAAATCTTTATATCCTCTTTCGAGTCCATACTTTGGTGAAGAGGACTTGAGTGGTATTATTGTGGTCTGTGGGCGGCGGTTACCACTAACCATCAGGTGGGCCGTCAGCTCGTGGCTACAAGATCGGATTGCAATAATCTCGGGGGTAGGGGGTAAAGTTGTCGAGTTGAAGACAGTAAGTAAGCTTAATTTGACATCCAGGATTGACCCTCATGTGAAAGTATATGTAGGTAACTTGTGTTTGTGGAACTCGAACGGAATGGAACTACAGAACTATTTTATTAATCATGAAACTACAAAGATTGTAAATTAATATAAAGGTTAAATTCTAAACAAAAGCCCATGTTGCATAAACAAATTTTGACAATAATATCTCATATTACCAACAACTAATAATATGTCCAAAGGCACTGTATCACAATCATCCGTTGTTTATGAATCTCGATATTATGAACAAATATTATATTGTAAATAGTTTCATTCGATGTTTTTATACCATACACTGGTGTATCGATACATAGTATCGTATTGGACATCCATATTAAGCAAATGAAACAAATAAACAATGGTATCAATGTTTAAACTACTGATATATATTTATTTTTCGTTAAATATTTACATTAAATACATATTAACACTCAAACAAAGAAAAAGCAACTGTTCTTGCAAGCAACCTCATAAGCTACAAATGTTTACATGAGCTGTGTGAGTCGTATATATGTTTATCGATATCAGGTTTTTATTAATAAGTTTTTAAATTGTAGGGCATGCAATTATATAAAAATATAAAGTCAAAGTCAAAGTCAAAAACTTTATTTCCATAGAATTCATAAAGAAATGGCTTGGAAACGTCAATATTCAAAACATAAGGTCACGCGTACTTATCGATAAGTTTGATGCCTGTTCAAACCCTATCCGACCCTCCATGGGGAAGATATAATGATTATAATCACTAAGTTTGGGGATAATCGTCATCATTTATGGAGACTATTGTATTACATTCGCAATACAGTTCTGATGAAGCAATGTATTGCAGTGACTGAAGCAATCCCCAATACAATTTGTGAATTTGGATTGGTTAGCAAACCACTGAACCGAGATTTCCATACTGTTACACACAATACAATACTCAGATCTTATTTGCTGGCATTCGATGTTCAGTTTTCATTTGCTGTAAGGCATTCACTTGACTTCCCAGCGCGGCCGTTCTACCTTCCTCATTTTCCACTGTGCTGCACAGTGACAGCGCGCGGCGGCTCAGGAGCAAGTTGGCCGGTCCAAGTTTGTTATAAATTAGTTTTTTGCACGTTAATAGGCTCACATAGGCTGGGTAATGGCGTGAATATTATAATGGACAAAATTTTCCGACGGTAAGTTTGATATACTTTACATTTCTGAGCTAGGCTGCGCCTGTTAAATAGTTTCTGATATCGTTGTGTGTTTTGTATCGAAATTAATAATAGAGTTTACCATAAGGTACTAACCTTATGGTAAAAATAAGGTAATAAAGTACAAATATTCACTATTTAATACATTTCAAGCGTTACCCCATTATTTATCAAGTTAGCTCATGAATACGTGCACGAAAGGAGAAAACAATAATTTGAATGTTATCGACCTCTTGAATTCAAAATAAAACGATATCTGATCCGTCCCGGTCACATTACGTTACGTTACTCCGTATTTTCCATGACAAAGGGAAAAATCGAAACCCTTTTAGACGCACTTGTCAGTTAATAGACTGTAGACAAAGGTGTTTTCCATGATAAAAAGCTCTTCACGCTCACATAGGGTTGCTTCATAACATGAAAGGAATCTCACTGAACTATGCAAAACTTATTTTAAATGGTTGATACTTGTTCACTACACTACAGACCCAATTCTGTTTTTTTTTACAAAGATAGATGACAAAATATACATTTTATCACGGTATCATGACCATAAAGCCGCGGGAAGAAGCTAGTATTTATATTTGAAACACCAAAACGTTACTTATCCATTTATTTATCTATAATAAAAATAATATAGGATCGAACGATACGTTTTTCTTCAAAAATGACAAGTCCGATATATTGCATTAAGTACGCGGTAGATAGGTTCAAGATTCACGGTAATTCTGCCTATAAGGCTATAAGTTATGTAGTAAGATGAGGAGGGTACTGCTACCATACTTACTTATATACCTGATTCTTATTAGAACATAGCAATCTGCTTAATTTAACGAAATATTACTGGTACAAAGCAGACCAATATTTTTAACCAATTACTTCACAATTTACATATTATTAAGAAATTATAAAAAAGTAACAAAGCACATATTTACCAAATACGTGAATTGAGTTACTTAAAGTCAGTTTCCAACGATCTATATACAGCTCAATTGATCGTATACTAGGTGGATTTGTGTAGATAACACTGGCAGCGCTGCCTCGCCGGATGCCTCGCCACGGCTGAGCCTCAAATGTGAAACGAGGCACACTTTCATCCCTCGTAAAGTGTCAACTTTACAAATAAATGCCATTTCACAACGAGGTGGATAATCGTCGCATGTTGGGCTTAGATAGGTCTAGCAATTAACGAAAATAGGTCCTACTGTGATTAGAACCAATGATTTTAAATGCCTTAGTAATAGTAACTAAATAATGGACTATAAAAGGACTATTAACCGAAAAACCTTTCGCCATAAAAGATTTCAGCCAAAATATTAAATTGGTTTTATTCAGGCATTTAATTAAATGAATGTGTCGTCGACAGCCCTACTTGCGGAATGAGTGTAAAAAGGACAAAAACGGCGTCGGCACCCGATAAGTGAAATAAGCCGCGCGATTATTTCGAATAAATGGAAATTGAAAATGGATTTTGTATCGAAGTAATTTTTGCAAATTTACGAGTCGTGCTCGTGGTGAAAGAAAGCGGAAGACACGACTGATACTTAATGTGTGCCGATGGAATTACGGGCACATGGGATGTGCAATCTTAAGAAGTATGGTCATAATGGAATACTGCTTATGCTATCCCATACCTAAGCGACAAATTTTATGCGCAGAGGAAAAGCGGAGGATTCCGTTTTAGGGTTACATGATGAAGAATGTATGCGAAGAACCAGTGACCAACCCGAAGACCCAAGCTGTTAGTCCAAGCTAGTGCCTCTTATTTAAGTAAAATATTTTCATTTATCATGTATGTCAAACACCTATGCATTACTTAAATTTACCTCGATTTTAGTTTTGAGATTCAAATTTTGCATTTATTTTTTAAAAGTAAACAAATGCAAATTTCGTCTTATAAATAGAAGGCATACCTTCGTCAAATCGCCGACCCCAGAGAGTAGATAGCGTGCAGAAGTCGCAGGCATTAATTCAACTTTTAATGGATACCGGCCGGCTGCCTCCCAGAGGACAACCTTTGTCATCGACTTCGATGTGGGTCGTTATTACTTGAATTTTATTCAGAAATAGCAACCACAGTGTCTGACAATTTATGTGTTTTATCGATTCGCGGCTTTCGAATGGGACAAGCTGATCACTACTTAGGAGCCTGCCTTTAAATAATATTTACCCGAAGTACTTTATATGGTAAGACGATTAAAGAATTTCTGTCAACAACAAGGTATAATTAAGATCGATTGAATCAGGCAGCTAATGGACCAAGCTACTGCTCGATTGTGGGAAATTGTTATGATTCTATAAAAGCTTCCGGAAATGCTACAAACTTAAGTAACTTACATGAAAATTTAAGTTATTAGTTAAACGTATTTAGTAAGAAAGAGTACTTCAGTATACATTAAGATATATATGATATATCATTTAGACATTTGTTGCTGTGATCCACGATACGTAAATGAACTTATATTTTGTAAATATGTGCAATAGTTTCGTAAGATATAACATTAAGTTCCTGAACAAAAAGGATCATGTCACTTTTATATCACATTGTTGGGGTGTTATGCTCAAACTATTTTGCCTTTTGTCTTAAAAATAACGTTTTTTTAATGATAGAACAAGACGAAAAGACAAACAAAAAAATATTTTCAACATTTCTATGTGTTGTTTTTGGACCGGGTTCCGTTTGCCGGAATAGGAAATCTAAAATAATATTCAGTTGATTCACATATCTCGAAAATCAATTTCGAATCATCCCGTAACCGTAGTTAATGAAAAAGTTACAGGAAATAACTTTTCTCATGTCAGTTCGGATTTATTTATACAAAAAACGGTATCTGCGAATACAAATTAAATTAAATGTATCTGTTTTTGTGGATTTATTATTGAAGGTACCTAATACGGAAATGTTCTGTATTCCGTTCAGTAATATTACAACTTGACTGGCCTCAGCTTGTAGTAACTCTGCCTTCTGCGCTATAGCTCGTGGGTTCGATTCCCACTCAGGACAAACGTTTGTGTGACGAACATAGACATTTGTTCTGTGTCTGGCTGTTTATGTATTATATGTATGAATTTAGAAAAAAATATTAAAGTATTTTATCAGTTGTCTGGTTCGCATGATAAGCTTATGGTTAACTTACTTTGAGGCTAGATGGCGCTGTGTGACATTCCACCAATATTTATTTATTTACAACTAACTATATGATTACGTGTATATCGAGATGTAATTGGTTTTAAAGTCAGGAAGTGTTTTACATAGCAGCTAATTGTAGAACAGCAATCGGAGGTCGCTCTGTGCTTTTCACACCGAGCCCAGTTACCAGACAAGGATTTACACGAATCAAATGTTACGTAATACACCTAACCTCTAATCTTCTCCGTTTATATGGCAATAGTTAACTTAAGAGCAGAAGAACTCTCGCCAAGTTCGTCCGGGGAAGTACTGCCACCATGCCCATTTCTGCCGCCAAGCAGTAACGCGTTCGCGTTACTGTGTTCCGGTTTGAAAGGTGTGGTTGCCAGTGAAATTACAGGCACACGAGACATTTCACCTACACGTCTCATAGCTACGGGCGCATTCGATGCGACTTGGGTCTTGTCGTACCTTGTAGGGGAGGGCCCAAGTCGCATCGGTTGTTATGGGCCGAGGTTACCACTTACCACCAGGTGGGCCGTCGGCTCGTTCCGTAACTACTTAACATAAAAATAAAAAAATAGTCTGTTAGGTTTTAAAACATTATTCCGTAATTTAACAAAATCTTTGGTTCTGAATATAAATGAAACCTCTGATTTGAGACTTTAATTTCTCAACATTGCTTAAAAATTCTAATAGAACAAAAGCTTCCACAAATCGTCTTCATAATTTCAACATTCCGTTTCAATGAACGTTTGGACTTGACCTTTGCTCATTAATCTAATCTTTTGAAGCATCCTCGTATAAATTGCTATTGCGAGGACGGCCCTCTGTATTTGCTGCCCTTTCATTGCTATCTAGGTGTGTTTAAGTAGGTACTAAAGAAATATATACACCTACGTTAGTTCAGTTCAGTTTTACTGAAACATATATAATATATCTGGTATATATAAAAATAAACGATTTTTTGCAAGATATATTTAGCTCAATCGGTTGAGGGTAACTGCTGTAAAATTCAGATGATTTGACCCCAACACACATACATTGCAAGTAAAATAAAAGCTTGTAAGTTTTTTTTTTACAATGCTAAACGATTTTATTACGATTATGAAACGTTATTATACGAAGAATATGAAACTGATTTTTATTAAACATTGATAAAAAGTCCTAAACACTAGAAGGAGCGAAATATTCTTTTATGCATTTGTTTTTCGACAAACCTAAGAAAACTTAAAAAAACCCGGCTACTTCAATTTGAGACGTAAAATAAACAGTTACAATTACAGAGTAACTATTTCTATTGCGTTGAGAAAGTCTAAAAAGTCTATATCGTGAAACATAGATGTGACACGAAGTAAACTTATAACCGCCATTGTTAACGAATAACTCAGCTGTCATTTTTCCATTAGTTAATTCCTTAATAACCAAAAGCCAGAAAAAACACAAGGCGTTCCAAAATATCAAATACCAAATAATGTCCTCTCAATATTATTGGTTCACATACGTATCGCACATCATCGCTTACACCAGCGAGCTCGTACTCGACTACATTAATTTATTTCTCCGGATTACCGTGACGTGCCCCAAAGCCTCGTGCATTATTTTTTTATTTAATTTCGTACGTTTAAAAGGAGCGATAAATAAAATGGCTTAGGGCTTTTACAGACGCCACCAACTTCCAACGCATTAAAGAAGTACAACCATCTAGAAATTGACGAATCTAGCTTATATTGCGTCACAATACTATGCAAAATTTTAAGTAATAAGTTGAATATTACTTAACTTTGCTTATGTTTTCGTTACAGAAGAACAGGTCGCATGGGTTTTTCGCATCATTTGACGTTTCAAATATGTTGCACCATTCGCAGTCACAAGAAAATGTTGACTTCGCAAAAATGTGGTCGCGATTAAGACCTATAAATTGTAAAATAAACATACATTATATAAAAAAAAACATTTGTTACGGTTTTCATATCCAAGACGCGGGAGTTCCAGTAGATTGTCTGTAAGCTGAAATATATTATAATACTAATTCCTGTGAAAAATCTCCAGAAAAGACCAGAGTCCTAGGTATTCCTGTAAGTAATGTAGAAATATTACTGATATTGATAATTTTGAATTATAGCTAATAAATGAAAAAAGTATTCCCCTTACCACCCCTGTTCACAGCTCTTTACATAATCACCTTTCTCTGAACTCTTAAGGTATGTTTGAACTTTTCTTAGCATTATGCTCGCTTTTGTATCTACGTGTATTACCTATCACCTACAAGAATGTTCAATAAAGAATAAAAAAATGGTTGGTTAGTAAGTAGTGCAATTTTAGACCGGTTTTTTATACTGTTTATTGATTGAAATATTATTGTTTGAATTCGTGGTTCTGTCTGTGAAAGCCTTTACGGGGACGATAAATAAAATGGCTTAGCGTTCAGGTGAGACTGTGAAAAATTTGTTTGCCTTGTAAATTGTTGATGGAATCTGTTTGGGGCAGCTTAAACGCTCTGCTAAAATATAAACATGAGTTTATTGCAGTCACATTCAAGTAGAAAGTGTTGTTTGAACGTAAACTGTGATTTTGGAATGAGGGTTGTATGTAGTAAAGTATTTTACTTTCGGATTTTATATTAAGAAAATTCTTCTTGTGGAACTTGGTATTTTATTAGGGAAATTATTTGCACTTGTTAAGTAAATAATAGTGTTAAACTAAGCAGTAAACACGATAATATACATCATTAACTAGCTTTCATGCATCTTTGGACGCAATCTACCTCCCATTAGCGCAACGACATGAAATATACCAGTCCAGACTTAAGCTTCTAAACACAAATAAGATCACCGAAATTGATCCGTGTGCGTTGCAAACAGCATCAGTTGTTAATCATCATTTGACACTAATAAATCTGGTAGTAGTGAACTGGGACAAGGTAGTTCAAATGTCATCCCCTATGTTTAAATTTTGATGAGTGGGCGTCTGAGTTACGGGGTAAAAATAGTGGGGAAGTGCTGATGAAAACTAAAAGCCAATTTGTACATACATACTGAGCCAAAATAAGAAACTCACTGACACTGACAAAATGAAGCAATGCTGCCCATTATTTTTTGACAAAATGAAGCAATGCTGCCCATTATTATTTTTTGACAAAATGAAGCAATGCTGCCCATTATTATTTTTCCGTTGAGTATTAAGCGTATTTAGGCTACATTCAAGCCAAAAGTGTCCTAGTCGAGTCACGTAGACTTGTAGTTAGCAGATCACGTGACACAAGCCGTTCCAAATGTACTGGCTTCTTATGCGAATTGGTCACGAAGGTACGACTGTCCCTTGTGGCGATTTCCGTCCTCAGAGGGTCAGTGGAAATAATATATAAAAAATAACGCCCAACCGAATCTGTTATTCCAAGCTGCTATAATTACTACTTTGTTTTGTTTTTTGTTCACTGTACTGAGAAGCAAAGGTTACGGGTTTGATTTCTATACTGTTTTGTTTCCAGCAACCTAGATATAGCCTGTTACCTAGAAGTAAGTAGACTTTTATAATATTTCCGTTTTTATATTATTATTATTATTATAATAAGACATGAATATTAATGTTTCTGCAAGAATTTCTGTTTACACGAAAGTTAAGACTTTGACAACTTGATTGGCGAGTTATTTTGGTTTACCGTAATTCTGTTATTGCACTTTATTTAGTTTATTACAAATTATTATTATTGTGTATATTATTTATGTGATGATTGCTTAGGTCCAATTTAATTGACTTATACGATCTAGGTCGAGGATTCGAATCCTGCACAGACCTTACGTTTTCGATAAAGGAACACAGAGTGGGGAAACCATGTCCATGAACAAAACTAAAGACACGATATCTACCCGTAGGGTTTGTGACCATCTCCCTGCAATGTGACAATTTGTTGCTGGTACCGGAGTTATATACCGCCTAGAATAACGCCTTTATCCACGGAGGGTTAAGCAGAGACTACATAGGCCACATAGCACCCTGCTGGTTATCAGTGTCGTGGGAACTTATGGTGAGCTAATCACCTCCGTTGGTTTCGCACAAGTAGCTCAATTGAAACTTTCAACAGCAACTTAACCAGCAAGACCATGTATTTGTTAAATTATTGGTTGAATTGTTACATACATTTGGGTGAGCTGCTGAAAGCGTTGAAATGTGGTAAAGCTACGTTCGCAACTGGTCAAAGTATTGATCCAATTTGCGGTGGCTCTATTTGATTAGTCTAATTCGTGTTTGGTAAATTGGTATGCGATTGACGGTTGGACCAATATGCTGTACGTGACTAGATTGTTAAACGTCTCTTCTTACATCCAAAATCCACTGATGCACGCCTGCTGCGAATTTTAATCGGTGACCTTTGATTGAGATCTGTCTACGAGTACATACAGTGCATACAGTGAAATAAATAGTGACGTCCTTCACGGTAGTCATCATTTGGATGGGTGACTATTAGTTAAAATTATAACCAAGATCGTAAAGAAGGTAGAATTGACAGATGCAGATTTATCAGCAGATAAATCGTGTCAATCAACATCAAAATTCTAACAGTGTTTTTATGAGTGTACGAATTTTCTTGCTAGTTTTGCATTAAACATTATAAATCAGTGTACAAAAGAAAAGGTTTCCAAATATTTCATACTCGGTATTTTATTCTGAAAACTGGACGCAGCTAAAATTAACCCTCTTCGTAACGAACGTAGGTGCCCATGGTAACATCGGAAAAAATCGGGCAATAAAACCGCGAAAAATCGCCAAAAACCGACCGCCGCTGACCACTTGTTAACTCTCCAATAATACGGGGAAAAATGACTAAAACATGAAGCAAAATCGACTAAAAAAAGTACACACGAGTAAAAAGTAACCCGATACGTCCGGTTTTTGGTAAAAACACAAGAATTGATTGCAATTTAGAAGCGATTATGATGACGAAAATATTGCACCAAATGTTAAGGCTAAGCAAACGAGGGTCGTTCTTCTATTACTGAGTTTATAGAAATTGTACGCCCATCACAAGTAAGACAGCAATAAACAGAACTATGAGTCCATCACGTTCAGCCAACGTACAGACTCAAGTTAAATTTCTAATCGCAGCCCTACAGAAGTCTCTTCTTAGCTTCTCAAAGTGGTAACTTCCTTTCTGATATTTTCCTGAATTAGACATACACACAGCTTTAACTGTGTACTACACCTACCAAGGTACTGTTGTGTGACTCTTATGCACCAGTTTGCTGAAAATGTAAAATAAGTAAAAAAAGCTCCTTCCGAGCACAAGTTTAATTTTTTTTGGCGGTAGGTGTCTAGGTAGGATCTACTGGCGGTGGTGACTTGGTGTTTTCTTTCATAGTGTTTTTAAAAGAATGTCTGTATAGTGGAACCATTCGAGTTCGATCTTGGGCTCGCCCGTGTCTTTCCAAGATAAATTCCATGAATGATCAAATTAAACAAACAAGAGTTTTCTGGAATCACTCTTCTTCTTCTTCGAGTCACCGGTTCTGTCGAACCAGTGTGGTGAAAGGATTGTAAGTGCGCCACATAGAGGCTCCTTTCCTGCACTCGACACATGTCTTCGAATTTTTAGTTCTAGGACATGTCGGTTTCCTCACGATGTTTTCCTTCACCTTTTGAGAACGTGGTATTGCGCACATAGATCTTTGAATCGAAAAACTCATAGGTGCACGTCGGGATTTGAACCGGCGACCTCCGGATTGAAAATTAAATAAAAAAAAAAAAAAAAAAAAGAAACTCGGGGGTCAGTACCGCTAGACCACCACGCTCTGGAATCACTGAAACTATAACATTCGTATCGTTTCTATCGATTTCAATTGCTATGGTACTGCGTTGACGTAACGGTCCGATTTGCGTGGACCGGAATTGATTCAATGTCGGGTTTAAGGAAATATTTTGCATAGAAACGGGATTTTGGTTTAAAGTATGTATGTATGTTAAATTATAACCCAGTTTATTGTGTTTCGTTATTATATTAGAACTAGAAATAGCTTTTTTAGTTAGTAGAACAGACTGTGCCGTGATCACACACCGTACCAATTATATCGCCAACTGATTAAAACTATCCCTATTATTATTCTGGTTGGAGATCGATGAAATCAAAAAGTGGTTGAATGTAAACAGATGGCCCACCTAATGGAAAGCGATATCATCTTCCTGTTACACAAACAATACTACTAGTATCCTTCCCTACTAAGGGAATAACTACGAGACATGAATGTGAAATGTCGTTAGCCTGTAATTTCACCGGCCAATTAAATTATTACACCGACTAGTTAAGCGAATGAATTTCTGGGATGTTTGAAATAGGCATTACATCCCCGGATAAACTCGTCACGAATTCTACTGCTACTTAAAGTTACTGCATTGACAGGTCTGATATAAAAAGTTCATAGGTCTATACAGGAATATTTCTGAAAAGCAATAGTTACGAATTTCCAGTAAAAGATATTTGCACACATAGCTGATACTCCGTGCAAAAAATAAAACATAAATACTAACTTTTCTCACACACGCCATCTTCTAGCTCAACACTAAGTCTAAACTTTTGACTTTTTTATTTGACTGGCCTTATAGCTCAGTTGGTTAGTAACCCTACCTTCTGCGCTGTAGGTCGTGGGTTCAATCCCCACTCAGGACAAACATTTATGTGACATTTGTAACATTGATATTTGTTCTATGTCTGGGTGTTAATATGTATTATATGTATGTATTTACAAAAGAAAAGTATATAAGTATTATATTAGTTGTCTGGTTCCCATGATACAAGCTATGCTTAGCTTACTTTGGGGCTAGATGGCGCTGTGTGAAATGTCCACCAATGTTTAAAAACAAAATTATAAGTTCTCGTAGCACTACTACGAGAACTTATAAAACCAACATCGACTGTAAATAGTGACTAAAAATTTAAATTTGACATCAATAATCAAGTTAACTAGATTAGTTACAGCTTACTGGCACGTAAACTGTTCCAGCTTAACTCAGTAGAATACATCGTCACTTCACAAAATAGTCTTTGACACGATTGCCATCATTTTCCCAACATTTGTATGGGAATATCCTATTTTCATTTTCCTCGCGTCTATTACTATTGTTTGTTCTGTGGCTTTGTTCTCTACGCGTTGATTTTTCGGCTTTGCATTTTTAACAAGACAAGGATTTTGAATTTCTGATTACCTTGTTTTAAATTGCAAGGCTTTTAATATTCTGGAAATGTACTAACTACCAAGAATTCATCTAGTTTTTTTTACAGCTTTTTGATGAGATATATTTTTACTAGGAATACAGGAAAATAAGTGTTTTTTTTATGTAATACAGTTACAGAACGAGCCGACGGCCCACCTGGTGTTAAGTGGTAACCTCAGCCCATAACAAGCGATGCGGCTTGGGTCCTCCCCTACTAGGTACGACAAGACCCAAGTCGCAACGTACGCCCGTAACTCTGAGACGTGTAGGTGGAATGTCTCGTGTGCCTGTAATTTCACCGGCAACCACACCTTTCAAACCGGAACACAGTAACGCGAAAGCGTTACTGCTTGGCGGCAGAAATGGGCATGGTGGCAGTACTTCCCCGGACGAACTTGGCGAGAGTTCTACTGCTCTTGTGTCCTTACTAGTATCAAAATAAAAATCAATAAAGATTAATCGGATCATTAAATCATTACACTTAATCATTATAGCTGAGAATATTTGTAGCACGAAAATAAATTCTGAAAGATTATGCTTTACAGTGGAAACCAATTTGTAGTCTCATTATCTTTAGAAATGTTAGTTGTTTTACAGTTTTCTTTGACGAGTTCCAGTAATCACCCACTAACTACAGTCGGAAAGCAAACGTCCCAGTCTAAAGCTTTCATTTAGGAAACTGGCATTCATCATTTTACATACTAATAAGGACTGTATATGTACTGTCATGCACCTTTTCATATTGTTTATAATTTTTAATAATAAAAATTGGTGGACATTTCACGCAGCGCCATCTAGCCCCAAACTAAGCTAAGCATAGTTTGTATCATGGGAACCAGGTAACTGATATAATACTTAAATACTTTTTTGTAAATCCATACATATATTACATATCAGCACTCAGACACAGAACAAATACTTATGTTCGTCACGCAAATATTTGTCCTGGCTATATATATCGAACCCACAGCCTACAGCGTAGAAGGCAGGATTACTACCAGCTGAGGCCACTCAAACTGTTTATTTCACAATAAGTAAAGTAATGTGAGTTCATATTAAAGACTAGCTTCTGCCCGCGATCCCGCACGTACGATACCAGGGTAAACAGTAACCTATGTGTTATCCAGGTAATTTTTCAGCTTGTTCAAAATATCATGGCCATTCGATGAAGCAGTATTGGCTTAAATTAGAAGAAACCTAAACATTTAGAGATACTTTCTCATTTATAATTTAGGTAATTTTCCAGCTTGTTCAAAATATCATGGCAATTCGATGAAGCAGTATTGGCTTAAATTAGAAGAAACACCCAAACATTTAGAGATACTTTCTCATTTATAATTTTATTATGAAGTGGGATGTAATGTGATAATGTAGAATACCCAGAGGGCAGGCTGGCTTCACTTACCCTCACTTCCTGTAGTTAGAACTGCCTTTCTCATAATTAAATTAATATCATAAACTCTTCGTTTTCAATTATTCATATCGTAATGTAAATTAATTTTAACAAAGTAACCTTTCTCAATTTTGTGGCGAAAATTTACGCCCCAACAAATTTTATTTTAGTTCATATTCGCTAAGTAGTGGCACAATGGAAGCCGGTCCCTACAATTAATTCAGAAGGTACTCTTTTAATTCCTAATGTTTCGCTTCACGGCACTTATTTGAGTACGCAAATACGGAATAATGCAAATCTGTGTTCTGTGGTTCAAGTTACGGAAAATTTACACAAGTTCAGGCAGAAGTAAACCAGTGATACAGACCCCAGTTTACAATCCGGTGGTCGTTGGTTCAAATCAAAACGCTGACCGCAATATTGTTAACTTATTTCGTTAACTATATTGAACATTCGTATGACGAATATAGATGTTTGTTCTATATCTGGGTGTTTAATGTATTATATGTATGTATTTATAAATAAAAGTTTATAAGTATGTATATCAGTTGTCTGGTTCCGATGATACAAGCTATGCTTAGCTATATGGGCTACTTTGGGGCTAGATGGTGCTGTGTGAAATGTCCACCAATATTATTATTATATAAAAAGTAACAGTTCACACACCCGATTCTACCGTACGGTTGAAAAACCTCATGTAACATAAGACTGCGTTGTCAGTTCTACCGAATCATGCGTCTGCTCATGTGTTCTGGGTGTTGCAGCATCTAACCAGGTATCGAACCTGTGTTACGCAAGTTGCCTGCTCTTCCTACACCAGCATAACGTTGATGACTTGTCCCACTGGAGGCGGCGCCGGACACAGCGCGCGCCGCAGCGCCCCTAATTATATTATCCGCAAGCGTTTACTCTGCGCCTGCCTCCTACTTCCTAGCTCGCCTAACAATTACAACTTACTCCGTTCCTACTGTTAGTGTAAGGTGCACACTATCCTGACTCAAGACCATAACAACAGTTTCTATTTATTATTAATATACTACCCTTATATTTACGTGGTTCTCTCAAAACTTACGTCACTCTCCAACTATAGGGCATAACACCATAAACTATCCATACAAAGTAACGTCGATCTGTTGCTGCGTGAAAGAAGGCCGAACTGTCAACAAGTTTTGCAATATTTATGGGGGAAGTAGGATTTCACTAAATATTTAGAGTAAGAATGTGCCAGTCGTGCTACAAGGGGAAACAAATTTCTGACGTTACACGCATTTTCCCGTTACAATTGTAAATTTGTAACTAGTAGAGGTAAAGAAACTCTCTAAGGTGACCTTTAATCCTTTCAACACAGTGTGTCGCCAGTGACAGAATGTTAGTCAAAGAAATAAAGTCAAAAACTTTATGTCCATAAAGTTCATAAAGAAATGGCGTCAATAATATTCAAAATATGAGGTCACGCGTACTTATCCCTAAGTATGAGTATTGAAATAAGTAATGTAACTCACGTTTAAGGAAACCACCATTATTTTACTGATCCATAACAATCCATGATTTTTTTTTATCGATTATTTTCCTGTGCACGCTCTTTCAAAAAACTGTGTGTTCTGAGAATATTGTAACCAATTGAATTTTAAATCTGTTCCTGGTAGGGGTGGGGGTGGGGGGAGGGGGCGAGAGTGTTTTCCAATAACACCTTGTATCCGTGCAAATATTGCTTACATACAACGGATTCAATCTAGCGGTGTTTGGATAAAGATGACGCGATCCATTATATTAGCGTGATGTTCATTTTCAATTCTACAATTGTTAGATTTCAAATTCTTACGCAAAATCCAAATAACTTATAGCCAAACAGATTTTTTCAAGACATTTAATTAACTACTAATTAGTTTACAGTGCGACTTAAGTCATCTCATACTCTGGTGGAGAGGGCTTGAGTCGTATTGCTGTTGTCCATGGGCGGCGGTTACCACTTAACATCAGGTGGGCCGTCAGCTCGTTCTGTTACTTGTACAAATTAAGGAATACATGATTATTGCTGAACTTGCTATAACATAGCTTATATGAATGTAACATTAATTTATCATAGTTATTCGTAATCTTACCTACCTATTTCCACTGAATAATTTGTAAAACCTATTTACTCTGGTACATTTGGATACATCCCGAAGGAGTTACGCAATTTCTATTTTAGTATTGCCTGGTTCCACGATACGTGTACTGAGTAAACGATCGACCTAGTTGGAATAATATAAAAGGATTCTAGGTATTTGACTATACATGCTTTAAAATCACCAAACGGGAGGGGCTGGACCACACGACCGGGGAACAGTTTTTTAATTGAGCACTTTTAAATATTTTTCTTATTATAATAATCAATTATTCAAAACTGTCTACAGCTAAGAAGAGCGGACCACCGCAATACAATACAACAACACTTTATTCCCAAACCACAATACAAATGAATACTAATAAAATAAAACAATTGTATGTGTACAACAAATGCGGAATAACAATGGGCGGCCTCATTGCAATGAGCAATCTCTTCCAGGCAACCTTTTTATGGAACAGAATCGTGGGTACGATATAGACGGTAGCGCATATACACTTTTAGGAGCAGCAAAACTCATGCGAGGTTCTGGGGAAGTTCCGGACCTGACGACTGCTACCATGCCTAAATGGGCATATATGCCAATGCATTACTGTGTTCCTGTTTAATGGTTGTGGTTGCCGGTGAAGCTACAGGCCCACGGGATATTTGGCCTTCACGTCTCAGATTTACGGGTGCATACGTTGTGACTTGGGTCTTGTAATTTAGTAGGGAAATACCAAGTCATATTGCTTGTAATGGGAGGAAGTTTACACTTGCAACAGGTTGTTTAGGTAAATAAAATACATCACGCTGAGTTAGATTTATTTTATTTCAGATTTTTTATAAGACCTTAAGTAGCAGAACATCTGGGAAAGTACTACCACCATATCCTTATTATCCGCCCAACAGCCAACATTGCTCTTTCACTTAACATAATGTAAAAATGACTTGTTTAGGTAACGGAATTTTAAACTCAAATTTGCGCTTAATTATTTTTTAAATACATACTTATGTACCCACATACAGGGTGTGGCGTAATGAGTGGATAATAGGGTACCTGCGGGTAGGGGCCATTGTGGCGGTTCAGAAAAATATTTGTTATGCTCAGTAAAAGTGCCTCGGTTTTCGAGATATTCGACATTTTCGAAATTTAAGAAATATTTCACCCTTCGTCACTATTTTTGGCGCCCAGACTGCAAATGAATTTTTTTTTTCTATCTGTTTTTTGGATAGTATTCTTGGATAGATGTGCTATCGAATGGAAACTATTATTTTTATAACACAAGCACAGTTATGTTTTTAAAATAAGATTTCACTAAAATTTTACTTGCTTTCGAATTTCGAAAATGTCGAATATCTCGAAAACCGAGGCACTTTTACTGAGCATAACAAATATTTTTCTGAACCGCCACAATGGCCCCTACCCGCAGGTACCCTATTATCCACTCATTACGCCACACCCTGTATACGTTTGGCGCTATTCAACACTCCACTTTACAGCGAGAGGGTTATAACTCCACAATAAAAACGCGCAATACATAAATCCGCGCTGTATTACGCTTCTAAGGAACAGCGTATTTCTTCCGCTGAATATTTCAAGGAGGAGCGATTCCTAAGTAAATTGAGTCTTTAATATTAAGGTTTTATAGTACAGGATAATATTTTTTTGTGGACTTTTCACACATCTGACTCATTTATATTGCTGATAAGATAAGCAAATCTTATGAAAAGGCACAAATAAAAGAATATTTGTGCTACATAATATAATATTGTGCATATACGTATTATCACAGAAATGTAGGCACATTTCATATTCGACTATGGACTGGCCATCCGCAAAAGTTTTTTTTTACCTGGTTCCCCGACCCGGAGTACTGAGTCCTGTTTCTTTAACTGATTGTATTTAATAACACTTCAATGGTTTAAAACTCCGTCCTATTAAAGCGAACGTTGCCTTCTTGGTGTTAACACAAAATATTAATTCATTTTTATTGATTTCTACAAAAATACTTGATAAGGCTTTTTAACTAGGTGCCAGTTTATGATGAAAACAGGTTATTTTAATAATCCTCTTTTTTTAAACTGTTTTACTGGTAACCGACAAACTATCAGTTATATAGGATAATTATTCTAATGGTATTATAGTAAAACTATTAACTTGATACAAAATATATCATATTATAAATGCAAAGTGTAGACAGCGTATCGAATGAGTTTTGTAAATTAAAAACCACTACAAGGTTTCCAAACTAAATCTTAGGGTTAAAAAGCTGTAAGGAGAACATCGTAAACATTTTTACGATTATTTTCCTAAAACAAGAATTAATAAGTTTTTTTATGTCGAAACACTCATCGTTTGTGCTTAAACTTGAACATAACAGAGATTTCACGGTAAAGCGAAATTTTATGCGCGAAGTTCGATATAAGGGATTCTGAATATCCGAGAGTGATGAAGATATCCAATGTGATTAAAATTTGATAAAGAATTTACTATATCTTTTACTGATTTACTTTTTGGTATACCAAAACGTTTTATTCACACTTTAAATGATTGTCTTAAATTCACTATTATATTCCATTTAAGTTACCAATAAATATCGAAATCTAAAGGTAATTAAGTTTATTTATATGATAATTAATACGGGTATTAGAAATATTATATATTAGGTGTATAGCAAAAAGTAAATGAAATACCATGTTATTATTTATTATATTGTATAAAATAAACATATAAAAATATTCTTATTTAAATATTTTCCTTAAACAATAGTAATTTTTTATAAAAATAGATGTCCTGACAGAAAACAAAACAGTCTAAATTAATCTGGCCCTCGAGACTTGAAACGTGGATGTGTTTGTACGGGGGTGTAGGCGTAAAAGGATTACTGAAAATACAATTTGTATTAATGTTATTTAAGTCTAGCTTATTTATATCTGACCTTTACAAATCGCATTCAAAAAGTGAAAAGTTACCGGTCTTCAAAACTGGAGTGCGCTGTCCTTGAATTTGTAAAGAAAATGCATATTTATGAACAGTAACGTTTATCATGAAATATTCAAAGTGTCTTCAAACTTTGAACGCTCCGAAGGTCAAATTGGAAACTTTTGGAATTTTGAGTCTCTCATAGGTTCTGACCACATTAATGGTCGTAAAAGCTGCCTGCATTTAATCACTTGACCCGCGAGAGTAATTATTTTAACAATATTTTCTTCTTCTTCTTCTTCTTCGAGTTCGAGAGGTTATGTCAAACCAGTGTGGTGAAACGATTGTAAGTGCGCCTCAAACGGGCTCCTTTCGTGCACTCGACACATGTCTTCGATTTTTTAGTTCTAGGACACGTCAGTTTCCTCACGATGTTTTCCTTCACCGTTATGAGAACGTGGTATTGTGCACATAAATCTTTCAATCGAAAAACTCATAGGTGCACGTCGGGATTTGAACCGGCGACCTCCGGATTGAAACTCGGGGGTCAGTATCGCTAGACCACCACGCTCTCATTTTTGCTGAAACCATGTTATGTACACGGTTGAAAGTGGTCATACATGATTTAATTCATACAAAATGTATGACTCTAGTTTATTCTTTCAAATAAAAATGAATCCCAATATCATCACTGACTATTAAAATGTATTTTCCACTAAAACAATAGTTAAACCTATTTACAGGTAATGTAATTACGATTACATGGTAATTTACCGTATTCAGTTTCAGTTCAACTCAGCCTTTGTAGATCTGTCGGGGTAACCCTGAAGTTTGCGGTACCGACATAAATATCTGAGCGCTGAGATCCAAACTAATCAGAATATTAATCGACAGAGCACAACGCAAAGACTTCAATTACACCCCACATGAATAATGCACGACAAGAGACGGCACGGATGATGGCCGGATGGCTAGGTAAAGCCGGACTGCCTGGTAAAGTCGGATGAGCTGGTAAAGTTGAATATATTACAGTTCTGATTCAATTTAATATAAGCGAAGAAATATTAAGCGTGTGCAAGTAAATATTAAAATATGACATTAATATAATTGTTACTATAGATTCATATTATTAAAAATATTGACATGCCCTGAAGCTGGCAACACATGTAGATCCTTCCACTCAACCTTTCATCTGTTACTAACCATGTCTTATGTGAATAAATTATCTTTATCTTTATCTTTATCTTTTATCAAGTGAAGTGCTAAATGTTGTCTAGAAACATACTTAATATTTCAGTCTTCAATATGTTGCCCATATAGATGCGTCTAGCAATACATCTTGACTTCCAAACTAAGTATTTAAAGAAATTAAAATGTTGGTACAATGTTTACAATTCAATAATTATTTAATAGCAATAAGAAAAAAACGACATCATCGCAAATCATCGAGAAAGATCCTTTGTTATCTCGAACTTGGATGATACATTTTTCCCAGTTATTTGAAGTCAAAACCAAATACAAACGTTAATTGATAACCTCCTCCATTCGAATTAACGCATTTTTCATTTACACATAGAGGTATATTATAAATCTCAAAACCGCTGATAAGCCGGAAGATTACCGAAATGAGGTTTCAGGAGTGACATCTCTACGCGAGCTCAAATCGTAATCGGCTGTAAGTCGTGCAAGTTTACTCGAGTTGAATCTCTTTAGGAGAATTTGCGGCACATGTCTTTAATTAAATAATTTGCTTCCCTGACTAAACAAGGCCATTCCAGTCATAATACGTAGTAACAAATATTTTTGTCTATATTTTTAAAATCTTTACTTTTGTATCTTTATAAAAAATTTCAAATTTTAAAAAGAAAAAATTCAAATTTCAAAATTTGTTATATATTTTTTATAAAATGTTGAAAACCTGTTAATTCGTGGTTTATAGTTAAATCGATTAGGTTTCTATTCTTACTGATTATTTTGTCCATAACTATTTTTATATGTTGAGTTGTAGCGGTTTTTCTATTCGATACTTTTCAATCTGATCTGATTTTTTCATCACATATCTTGTTAACGCATACATTTAGGCAACGAAAAAATACTATAAATATATAGATAATATAGAAATAAAACTATAAAATGTATAATATAATAATACTTTGCCGATGTCATAATAAGTAAAGTTAAAAAAAAGGCAGAAATGGGCATGGTGGCAGTACTTCCCCGGACGAAATTGGGGAGAGTTCTACTGCTCTTAAATTAGAATTAAGACAAGCAGAGTCACAGGAATCTAGATTTATATAATTTGTCTTTGTATGCCCAAGTTTGAAGCAAAAGATCATTGTCGGCTTATACTCGGATCTTAAATTTTAACCTAAATTCTTAATGTTCGTCATAAAGGGAATGGAGTTTTGATGAGCTTGTTTTAAGTTTTACATATATAATATATATTTACGATTGAAGACACATTTACATTTAAATTTTTTACTGTGAATCTAAAACATTTTTCAGTGAAATCATGTGTAAGAGCGTGGTGGTGTAGCGGTACTGACCCCCGAGTTTCAATCCGGAGGTCGCCGGTTCAAATCCCAACGTGCACCTATGAGTTTTTCGATTGAAAGATTTATGTGCGCAATACCACGTTCTTAAAAACGGTGAAGGAAAACATCGTGAGGAAACCGACATGTCCTAGAACTAAAAATTCGAAGACATGTGTCGAGTGCACGAAAGGAGCCTCTTTGAGGCGCTCTTACAATCCTTTCACCACACTGGTTCGACAGAACCGTGTGAGAAGAAGTGAAATCATTTTAAAAGACATTGGTTAGTTACGTGATAAGTCTTCATTCAAAAGATTTCTAAATCCCGTTATAATGAATCCCTGCAATAGAGTAACTTAAGATAGTTGCAAGCGTCAAGATTCAATATTGTATAAAACGGCGTATAATTGCGACTGAATCCGCCCAGATTTTAATTAAACTCTGGAGACAGCTGTAAAAGTTAGAGGTACCTCTAGAATAGACCCTGACTGCACACTGGATACTCTTTGTATAGGACATTGGCGATTTTGGCTTAAAGTAAATGAAAAAAACATAATGAAGTATATTTTTTTAATAGGTTTCCATGACCAAATGGGTGTCGCTTCATTTAAGGCTACACTATTTTGCTACAAAGACGTAACAAGGGGTAAGCTCATCGCCGCCATTGCAATACTATGAAAAACAGAGAAGGTCTTCTAATATAAATTACAAGTGCCGATACTAAAAGTATCGCTTGTGTCCAGGCCCAAAGGTTGAAACCCCTTGGGGCAATCTAGTAGAAAATATCGAGAGATTAAAACATTTGGCTGAAATGCTGTGAGGGAGGGAAGTAAAGAACGCAGAGATTTTGGACGCAGGATTTTAGTATTTTATAAAGAAAAAAAATTTTGAATAATCATTTTAAACATTTATTTGCTTTTTTTCTTATGTAACTTGGTGACAGAACGACAGTGCGCCTGATGTTAAGTGGTAACCGCCACCCATAGACAACAGCACTAGGTGTGGTGGCAGTACTTCTCCGGGCGAACTTAGCACAAGTTCTACTGCTACTTTGGGTTGCTCCTTTCGCACCACCCGGGAGACACGTGTATGGATTCGAAGGGTTATCATCTACGGACGCGAGCAACATGGGACCCCCAAATGTTACAGTTACGAAACGAGCAGATGGCCCACCTGGTGTTAATTGGTAACCTCTGCCCATAACAACCAATGCTGTATGTATATATTTGTAATACAAGCAATGCGACTTGGGTCCTCCCCTACTTAGACACATTAAGGCCCAACTCACGTATCGCACGCTCCCGTAACTCTGACGTGAAGGTGTAACGTCTCACGTGCCTGTAATTTCAGCGAGAAACACGTTTTTATAGCTCCGTTTTTTTTATTATACATTAATGGGTATTTATCCCCAAAGCATACCTTTTGGAGTTCAAGACCCAATTAAAAAAAACTTAGTGCTCTATATACATACTTATTTACATATTACTATATTTATTGCATATTATTAATTTAATTAAATATTAAACTTTGCAGGCAGGTTACTAACAGTTCAAAATATAGGAAGTCGCGCGCAACTGCCAGCTCTTATGCTGGTAGTTTTTTTTTATGTAATACAGTTACAGAACGAGCCGACGGCCCACCTGGTGTTAAGTGGTAACCTCGGCCCATAACAGCCGATGCGACTTGGGTCCTCCCATACTAAATATGACAAGACCAAAGTCGCATCGTATGCGCCCGTAACTGTGAGACGTGTAGGTGGAATGTCTCATGTGCCTGTAATTTCACCGGCAACCACACCTTTCAAACCGGAACACAGTAACACGAAAGCGTTACTGCTTGGCGGCAGAAATGGGCATGGTGGCAGTACTTCCCCGGACGAACTTGGCGAGAGTTCTGCTCTAATAAGATTGCGCAACTACATTGTTACGTCTTCATGAAGGAGTTTGCATTTTGTTTTAAGGTCTGTCACTGATACCTAGCTCATATGTAGATAGCTAGCACTCTGATATTATTGATATAAATCAGGACTTGTTTACGCCGTCTAAATAAATAACCTTTGAAAATAATTTACTTGACAGAGATTAAATTAAATAGTTTATTTGTGCGTATATTATAAAGATACACAATTAATATTGAGTCTCTGTGTCCCGGAAAATCGTGAGCCCGTGATATTTTTAGTATTTGCACGAAAATTCGCAGTTTATATATTGAATATATGTATATAATGTACTTTAGAGTATATAGGTGGTCTGTTTCTGTTATATATAAATATTGCATTCATAAAAAAACCAGAATCAGTTTTACATGACTGCTGGAATGCTATTTAGAGCCATAACCTTTTATATAATATTGTTTTTATTCAGTAGGCCTGTACCTGTGTTAAAATATTAGTAACTTCATTTATTCCCACCGCAAAGAAGTAACACATTAGCATTGCGTTACAGTTTGATAGTAGCGGCTGGCGATGAATGTACAGGCAATAGACATCCCACTTTTAACTTTTGCAGAAGTTACCGCTTAGCATTGGGTGGTCCATCTGCTCGAACACTGAATTATTCACATGAAAATAGAGTATCGGCTGCTCCAATATAGGCTGTGACTAAGAGGAATGCCAAGACTACTCGTATTTACGAGAAGTCATCTGAGCTGTTCCTTTGACCGTTTCTAGAAAGGACTGAAGACAGAACGGATATATTGAAACGAGAATAAAAACCGGGTTTTAATCAACGTTGTCAATGTAATATAAGTGCACATTTCTTTTACTTACTAAGCTAGCTTACTTATAGATAAAAATATTACTGAAATCATTTATTGTTTGATACCATCCTTTGTTGACAAGCGACAAAATTTTGTTTAATACTTGGAAAAAGATTAGATAGACCCCGAGCTTGCATCCACATATTGATAATAATTACTCTAACTCTTGTAATAGCTTATTTACTTACGCTCGCCTTAGAGAAGGAAAACTGCATATTTTTGCTTTAAAACAGTGAAGGTGATATGTCTCACTTGCCTTTAATTTCACCGGCAACCACACCTTTCAAACCTGAACACGTTTTTTTATTTTTTATTTTAGGTAGTTACTGAACGAGCCGACGGCCCACCTGGTGGTAAGTGGTAACCTCGGCCCATAACAACCGATGCGACTTGGGTCCTCCCCTACTAGGTACGACAATACCCAAGTCGCATCGCATACGCCCGTAACTATGAGACGTGTAGATGGAATGTCTCATGTGCCTGTAATTTCACCGGCAATCACACCTTTCAAACCGGAACACAGTAACGCGAACGCGTTACTGCTTGGCGGCAAAAATGGGCATGGTGGCAGTACTTCCCCGGACGAACTTGGCGAGTTCTACTACTCTTGTTAACAACATTAATACATTACTGCTTGTGGACAAAAATAAGCATGGTCCAATTACTTTTACATGAATGAAGACATACTAATATATACGATTTTTCTCGTAGAAGGTTATATAAACTCATTTTGATTGTTTTCACCTCGTACAAAATCGTGGGAAACTAAGACATTACTAGTTGAAAGTTCGCTAAAACTGTCCTCCTACGTTAATCTCAGTAAGTATACCTAACTAATCCGACAGGTAGTGCAAAGCTTATACATATAAAAGTAATGTCCAATAAGGTTTTTACTTAAGTTTAAAATTTTAATCTCCCACAAAGCAGCAATAAATATTTAAAAGGCGGAGTGATGGAAAGGGCCAATTTCCGGAACACGGCCGCTGACGCCGCCCGCGCCACCTCGCCGCCCAATTAGGCGGCTACAACCTGCCCTGGTGTTAATAGAATCAAATTACTATCCGTAGGACGACCATGGCTACGGTTATTGATTTAGTGCTGGCGGAAATTTGCACGAACTTACCCTCGGCTCACTTTACAAAACCTGGTCTGTCTCTGTACTTTATAATGTTATGAAAAAGTTGTTTGGACCTTGAACACGGACCGAAGAATCCTTTTGACTGCGGGCGTGTGATAAAATCTATCCTAAACTGTATTTCCAAAATATGTTTAAGAGATATCTTGGATAAATAAATAATTAAAAAAAAATTACAAGATCTGACGTAATTATTTCTTAACTATATTGTCTACTATATGATATAAAGAAAACTGCAGCTCCATGACTAAGTCGGTAGTAATCCTGCCTACTTCGGATCTAGAATGTCAGAGTACACAGGGAACAGGTAATCCTATTACAGGGCTATGAGAGAATAATCATTATAATTTATTTAATATTAATTGATTAAATAAAATCATTATTAATCCTGTAAATGAATGGGAATGGTGGTAATCACAGTCGCGTGAGCAATCCGTCAGGCGCACGTCGCGGCCGCGCAAGGTTTTCGCGCAATTTTAGCATCAAATGCAACAGGAATTTGTGGTTGGTTCTACTCATTTGTATTCAAATTAGTACTTTTTTAATTAATCACTAAATGCTTCTTTGTGAATGTTGGCTGTTGTTTAATAGCAGTTGGAATAAGGCAAGTAATTTTATGCTAGGGCTAGCTTATGATAGGATCAAAAGCTACCTCCCACAACAGAGAACTCGGTGCGTTCAGATATAAAAGCTTAATAACTGAGATGGTTGCTGAGATTTTTCTATAGGGTTTTTTTACATTTCATTTGTCATATTTTATTATTTCCTTTATTTTATTGTAGTAATACGTTTGAATAAGATTATACAGTTACTTACAACTGATATAAATTATTTAATGTATTTTCATCAGTGCACAAAAAGGTTTTTGTGACATGAAATAATTGTAAGAATATATAATATCAAACTGATTACTTCGGGCTATTTTAATTTGAGGTGATTTAAAATATTACTGTAAATGGGAAAACCGGTTTAAATGAATAAATAAATATTAAAGATTATGTATTCATATCCCAGCACTAGGACTTGTGTCACAGACAAGAAACCCTTAAAATAAGTTTTCCTTTTTTTTGGGGGGGACGATCTTTGGAATAATTCAAGTACTTAATTCTTTATATTTAGTTCATTATTTTGACAGTAGTCTGTTTATCCAAAAATAGCCTATTAAATTCTTGTGAAATAATTTGAAACACTATATTAGATGCATCACTTACCCGTTAAAATTTCCCAATTGAATTATTCGAGTCTAATTAGGTCGAATGTCGTCTAACAGTGAGGTTAATTATAATGAGTGGTGGCACTAATCGCTCTTTGTCCCGGCACAATGTGGAATTCACCGCGTCTTTGTCACCCGCCTTAATTTATGCGCGAGCTGAATAGACCTTAGCTCGAGTTTGTATAGTTGGGCCCGGTTCTCTGTTATTCCCGAACTTGGGTATGCCCCTGCCCCTATACAGATATACCTTTACTTACCGCTACGGGAGAACATACATTCATAATAATAGTCATAATAATAATTCTTGTGTCTCTAATTGGAAAGACAGGCGATACTTAATAAATAGTAATGATAAAAGCTGTGTATCCAATAGGAGGTCTTATCGTAGTAAACGATCTCTTCCAGACTACCTTAAGCTAAAACTAAAGTATACTTATATTTCGAATTTCATATATTAAGGCATTTCCCCCTGAGGGGCAGGCAGAGATTCACGGCCCACATTTTATACGGCGTGTGCACACTGCTTGAGGTGATGTGACAAAAGGTGGGCCCCTCACCACCGTTGTTCTCACACGAATATCTCCGCTAACACTTTCTTAGAGAAACACATTTTTTTTTGCAATCTGACAGCCAGGATGAATGTTGTACCAAAATTACCAGTAGGCGTAATTAGCAAGCAATTTTACCCTACGTATTGCTTCGCTAAACTTGGGCCCATCAAAACTTTACTAAGGGCCGTACCTACTTACTATTTAGAAACGTAGATTTGCGACTAATTAGGTAATTAGTGCTTAGTATTCTACTAAATTCAAGACCTAGAAAATAACAAAATACATTACATAACCAGACGCTAATAAGTGTAAAGGCGTTAGGACAAAAATAATGTTAAATAGGTAGTCATTATCGAAATATATCATAATTTGAATCAAAATTATGCAGTCAATACACACTGTTTGTAGCAAAAGGTATGTGTTGTATCCGGGGAAGTACTGCCACTACAACACAATTATTTCTACCGCAAAACAATAGTGAAGTCGCGTTGGTGTATGCCGATCTGTTGTGTGGGTGCCGGTGAAGATTACACATATAGTGACTAATTTCTAGTATTTTTTGCAATCTTTTAATATCATAATGAGGTTATTTTATTTATAGTCACAGGCCAGATTAAATGAAAATTGACTACTGAGACTATGAGTATCCACACAAAAAAATAATATTATGTAAAGTAGCTGAAATTATCTGCTGTAGTGAACAATTAAGCCAAGGAGCATAGTTAAAATGGCGTATCGTTGTACTCAATATGGTAGTAAGATTTACATATGATTTTTCTGACTAAGGTGTCAAAGAAAGTGAAATGAGAATATCAGCTCTTGGTCTAGATAATTTGACAAAGTATTAATAGGAAGAGTTACTACAAAATTATCTATATAAAAAAGTACAGGCAAAACTCAAAGATAAAAACTTGAACCCACGAGATTGCCGCACACAAGGCGAAACAAGGACGAAATGGATATTTTTGTGTGGTAGTTTGTTTCTTAATTTTTACTTTGAAGTTACCTTATTTAAGCCAGACATCCAGACCATCTCCAGACAGCACCTCTAATTTACCTTTTAAAATGAAAATGAAAAGCTCTCATTGCGGGTTATTCTTGTCTCTGAGTATCAAAAGCCGGTAATACTTACTAGAATACATAAAACCACGCCTTTATGCTCGAAGGAGTAAGCATAGCCTAAATAGGCTACTTATTACCTGGATTACTCTCACATTTATGTTATAATTGGTGAGCCATCGCCCCTATTGTTTTCCCACGAATGAATTAGGTGACAGTTTTCTTCAGCAATTCAGACTGTAGAGAGACTGTACATCACTGTAGAAACTTTAACATGAGATGTGTATACTGTAACGATCCCAACTCTGTTGTACCACCAAAATTTCTAATCAATAATCAATTCGAGTATTTTATTTGAAATCAATGTATTTTATTAAAACCTTTTTCATTACTTTGCATTAAATACTTTTTACTCCACATATAAATATGACAGAAGGCTACAGGAAAAAGAAAAAGGTTTTGGCAGGGGATTCGAATTGGAATAGCGAGCTTAGATGTGTGAATCGAACAGAATTTATTAAAATATTATTGATTTTGCAAGTAATTATAATAGAAATTTGCATTAATGTGCATAGTTTTGTGATACACGTTTAATAGTGTAATTGGTTCCACCCATGAAACAGTTTCCATGATATTTCGTGAATACGGGATTTTGTAATGCGTAGTTGCTGTGATGACGTCTTAGAACGTAATATGTTAAGTGCGTAATTAGTGTGGATTTTATGAAAATGTTGAAGATTCTCTTTCCTAAAAAAGGAAATAAAAGAGAATTATTATGGTTTAACCATTATATTATTTTGTTGTGAATATTATCAATATCTGTTCGATGAATACCAAAACCCATAACATGGTTTATGGTCTGCTGGCCTGATCCTCACGGTGTCAACGAAAGCCAGGAGTCAGGGATTCCCTTGTTAGTTAGGCCCAGGCAATTTGAGCGAACTGGGTGTTGAGTTTTCCCTTTGTTGGGCTCAGCAAAGCTCCCACATTGGTTGTTTCCTGAACTTGGATAATGGGGACTTGTCGAAGTGGGTCATGCCTTCAGCACCCATAATAAATCTATTTTCAGGATCCATTTGATGTGGTCCCTCACACATCTCGCGGTACACGTCTTAATTCTGCTGTCTTCGGCTACGGCCTGCAGGAGATAGACCTTAGGGCTGGCACTAGGAATACAAAGTCGGGAAAGCCAATCTCGCATACATTAGTCAGAATAGTTAGAAAGGTACACATTTGCAATCTCTTGTGCTGTTTGTACCTTCATGCACAATTAGAATTAAATATGGAGTAAGGACGCAACTCCTTGTTTTGCTCTCACACATATTTGGAACTAGTTTAGGTATCTAGGTACACAACTGATAATTTCAGAGTTTATACGGATGTTCCTTTTATTTATTGATACTGATTCTACTGGTTTAAATCAATGATTCCAAGAATAGTTGTGTTGGTTTTATGTTTTAAGTTATAAACAAATATTTTATAAATAATTTTACACTTATCTAATACATTAAGAGTATCTCAAAGATCAGACGTAAATAAAGTATTTATTTAATAGACGATACAAATAATGGCTAGATCCGCTATTATCTGTAAAGGAGCTCCATTGTATAGATTAATGCCTTCTGACGATACATTCACAGATGTTAGTTGGAAATGTTTTATAATTATTATATTGAAACAACTTGGTCCACGTTACCAATCTGATGTGCACAACAGATCATTTAACCTATCATAGTTTATATTTTAGTATAAGATAGAGTGAAGATGTAATATCCACTTTGTATTAATTTAATGAATTGATTTATATTTGAATGATGAAAATTGGTTCACAGATGTTGATACATTAACACTTACTATGCTATTTATTTTTAATTTGCTTTTGCCGGCTTGTTGAGCACAAAGGTTTATGAATAAGTATTTCTATCAAATTACAATGTTATGATATTACTAAGCTGTGTCTAGTTTTCGTAATAGCTTTCCAAAGTGAGACTGGTAATCATCCATTATTATCACTGTTGCCGAACTACCACCTACTCTTACTTTATTTTACCGGTACTGATATATTGGTTTGAGAAACCCAGATATCTCACGGAATTGCTGGTTAGGCTATGCGGTCTGGTCAAAAAGGGGTACGACTCCACCTAGCTGTAATACCTAAATGGTCAGCATATTGGTTTGTGAGATCTGTAACCACCTCAATTGATCAGTTTTGAATTATTGTTAGGGTTGAGACACATTGCTAAGTACTGTCATTTATTATAATCTTATAAATATTGATAATGTGCTCTGCTTGTTCTGCATTATGGCACTATACCTCAGTTACAATCTCAGTACGAGTTTAGGAACTTACTGAATGTGAAATACATTCATTAGCATAAGTGAGCCAAGCTCTTATTTATAATTTAATTTAAATTACTGTTACAGTACAGTAAATCATTGTGGATATAGGAGAGTTTTATACTCTTTTCATCATTAACTCTTGCTCGTATGTTATACGAGTTAACTAAATCTCTTCGGAGAATAATAGGACCTTTCCTCTTCTTTTAATTAAGGAGGGTTAAGTTCCGCAGGTTCGATGGGATAATACTTTATTATACCACGAATAGAGGATTTCCTAGACGACAAATCCTAGAGTTGTCAGGAGTCGAAATTCATAGCATGGCGCGGGGAGGGGCGTCGAGCCATAGTTTGTGAAGATGCCGTTGGCCCACAAACTATGTTCGTGGTATAAAATAATTAACTGCTATTTTTACAGCAGTATTAAATAAATTTGTTATTCACTTTTCATTATTAAATTAGAGTGTGTACTATTCCATTAGTTCAAACTTTTAATTAATTATAACAATCTACTTTTGTAATAGTACATTTATAATTCTCCAGATCTAATATTTATTCTTAGGGACTTTCTTCACTACGCTACCCAATACCATGTCTTATGTCTACTACCAGCATACCTCTTAAAGAACCTTCTACTTAACGGGTTACTATGAAACACAACGTACAGTCCTACCACTAATTCGATCACACTATTGGCCATTATAAATATTAAGATTTAGAATATATTTTCGGAAATTTTTCGATCTGAGTGTCTTATTACGGATGGAAGGGGGAGGTCCGTTACAATACATGTATTGTGACTCAACTATTACAGTAGTAAAAATAATAATACGTAGAAGCCAAAATGTTAAGAAAGTCTAAAGGCTAATCTATAAATATTTTCTAACTGTATCTCTAGCAAAAGTAAATCATTTCCTTCTTTTTTTATAAAGGTAGGGACAATGATGGCAAATTACCGTAGGAAATGAAAGAATTTCGTGCACAATCGCCTAAATCAAGTTAATTCTCGTACAGTTTACTTTTCATGCCGTAACCATGCGGGCGGAGCCGCGGGCAGTAGCTGTAAGTAAATTTAGAGCGCAGGTGTTCACTTCATCACGACAATGCGCTGAACTTTGTTTCAATGGATTTCTTGAACGTGTGGGATAATTAGTTACCAGAGCTCTTTGTGCCTGCCAGAGGTGGAGCGACCGACGGCTTACAGTTGAGTTATATAATTAATACCAGGGCATCACAGCCGTCCATTAATTTAATCATCATAATGTTTAATGTGGTCCCAAAAATTCTGCAAGGAACATACCTTAGAAGCGAATTTTCGGCGTATGTCAAATTATCAAACCGTAACTGATTTTCGATTATACCTCTATAAAATGTAATTCTACTATCTTTAATTTAGTAAAGGAAAACGGCTGGATAAAATTTATTCGATATTCATAATTGGTTTTGTATGTAAACATTAAAAAAATCATGTCGAAACTCTTAAAATTACAAAAAATATTTGATGTATGACTTGTTCGCAAGCACGAGAATTCATTTAAAAATAAACTAACAAAACAGAATCCTTGGATCTTTCCGCTATTAATCTGTAGGAAATAATAAAATTATTGCTTTTCTTCTTCGGAAATGTCCCTTAAAAACGATGCAGCTTGGGTCTTCTAATATTTTGGTAGGAGAGGACTCAAGTTGTATTACTGTGGCTATCTGCTCTAATATAAATCTTGACAGTGAATATCACTTGCTTGTCTAAACGCTTCTTACATGTTAATTTGGCACACAACGCGCCTCTTCTAGTGGAAACAAATATTTTAATATCTCCGAGGTATCAGCACAGTCAAAAGTCTAAGTTCCATTGGAATACGAAAACTGATCTACGAAATTGATAAAGTAGCTCAGAGTGAACTAAAGTTCAAACAAATCCGAAGTTTCACTTAACTCGGGGAAGTCCCGCAAACAATCGACGGAAGAATCAAGGGGCCCTAATGGATAGAAAATGGATAGTGTAGTGGAGAGGGGAAAACATTGGAGCAAATTTTGCATAGTCAGTTCGAGAGATCTAGAGATTTTGGAATCGTTAGTAGCTACTAAAGATGGGTTATCTACAAAACCTTCCTAGAACTCGTTAGGCGAAGGATAGTTACTAAAATTGAGTTCGAAATATGAATCTTTCGGGATAAACGTTTGTGTGATGAGCATTGCGTTTGTATTGTTGTTTATGTTCTGCTAATGCGTATGCGCAGCATCGCACTCAGGGCCTCCTAAGGCCCCTCTATATAAGTTAATACGATTTTTAACAAAAAGTGTCATCAAGCTTAATAATGAGACAAGCAAAATATTGAATATAGTAATGATGTAAGCTGGACTAAAGAATGTATATCAATTGTATAGGATTAGTCGTAACTGATGGATCATTTATGAATACTGTATACAACATGCCACAATGAGAGTTCAAACAAATCAGCCGCTCGGCGTAATTAGAAAATGTTACAATATACCCGATTACATAACTGGAAAGTTAAATGAAATAAATTTATAATCAAGGCACAAACAGTAAAGAGTATGTCAAGGCCTGGATATAACGGAAGCGAAATTGAAGACGAGTCCGCAAACTTCATAAAATATAAGTTACATCAAATTTGTTGAGACATACCAACATACAACTGTCACCCTGAGAAGTGGTGATGCAATGTCTTCAGTACAGCTTCACTGGCATCCCTTCAAATCGACTCAAGCGAGTCAGCAATGAAATGAGTTTAAGCAGAAATAGGTACAGTGGCAGTTCTTCTCCGGACAAAGGGTGTACATACTTACATTATAACTGCAAAGTTTTAACTGCAAAATACCCGGTTCTAGAAACGCGTGTTGAATGCGACATCTGTTATGTACCTCGTTTAAAAGATGTAAGAAAATAGCAAATATCCTGGTATCGGATATAACCGGGGCTTCATCTCGTAATTTATTATGAGATGTCTCAATTTACCTGACAATCTCGTTCGTATGACAAGTAGGTCACGGATAACGTCAAAAAAATAGGTCACCTGCCGTTTCCCCGTCCGTTTTCTGTCGTTATCCTCCTACAGCGTCTACGGCGTAGCAGCTACGTGTTGGAGGCGGCCTACGCAAGTGGTTCGAGATAATAGCAATAACATTACACTATCTTACATTATATAATATAGCAAATGACACTCATTTACTAAGAATAACAGACTGTTACTTAACATACCTATGTACGCGCGCTACCTACCTCTATATACCTTTTTGTAAAATATTGTAGGGGCATGATAGGTTTAATTTTGTATTTTCTACAATAAATGATGCTTTGAACTGCGTTTTATGGAATTAAATCAATTGAAATTCGAAGTAAACAAGCATCCGTGACATCCTTTTGGAAAATTGTTAAACATGAGGACTGTTATTAAGTTTTTTTTATCTAATAACTTTGATTCGATGTAGTTAATCTATTCTGATATTATAGAATATATGCATAAGAAAAATATAGTAATTATTAACTTGTCGGCAAAGATTTAATAAATTAAATGTAATGACAATGAAAGGAGAAATCAAGTTTATAAATTTATATACGAGAGAATAATGGATAAGAAACTCATAATAATGGCAGGCATATGGACAGATTTATTACAACTTACACGTCTGGCTAAAGTTTCAAACAGATATTATTGCACCTCCATCAAATAACTAATACTATAAAAAATTACCAAAGACTAAAAGAAACGCCTAACTTTAAAATACGTGTAAGAGTTCATTTGATTAAGAAAAGCTTTTACAAAATGAATGAGCTTTAGAGAAACGTGTATGTGAATGGAATTTCCATACAAATAATGAAATTGAAGTGTCTGTTTGATATGTCAAATTGACAGTTTTATTTTTTTAGCTATATGAAAGTATGTGTTATGTACATGTGTTATGTTTATGTAAATAAGAAAAACCTTTCTAATATATTTCTATTTAGGAAATATTAATGAGTGTTTTGTTCGTTAATTATTTATATGACGATATATAATTTAAGATTTTTACATTTTTTACAAGAATTTAACATTTCCTCAAGTTAGTAAATTTCATACCGTAGTACTCATATCATAGTCTATTATTAACTACTAGTATGACAGATTCGCGTCACAGATGTATTGTTAACATTTTTGATGAATCTTCCAGCGCATCCAGATGTGACAAGTCCGTGTCCTGACAGCAAAGCATCGCGGCCTTTGGCTCCACTCCAGCCCGGGATGGAATTTAATACCACCACTGAATATTTATTTATGATAATACATAATGATTTATGCCTGGATTACGTTGGGCTAATAATTCTTATTGATCTTTCTAACTTGCGAAAACGTTCGCTATTTTAGTGGTGGGTCTTCTTAACCGAGCTATATTTGCCGTCAGCCGGCGATCTCGTATAATGGAACACAATAACTTTATGTTGTTCGCTTATAAATATCAACAGACCAGTTTCAGATAGTATAGTTTGTAAGTTTTTTATATATTGAAGACACAATAGGTTTCTATTTGCATGCTCATCGCTATGATTTAATCGTCTAGGGTGAATCAGGTTCGAATAGTTGTTTCTCTAAGTCCCTACGGAGAATACACTTGCCATGTCCATTTGCATGTTAACTGCATGCCTGTATGACACCATACATAATTGCAATTATTATTATGATAAAAAGGTTTTCACACTGTTTTAATTAAATTTTTCATTCATATTTTTTTAGGATTGTATACCATTCGAGTATACCTACCAAAGAGTATTAAGCAAGCAAACTTTATGATTATGTCTATTTCATTCGCATAGATCATTGCGGTAGATGACTTTCGAATTCCTAATGATAATATATTATGACAGCTGTGTAAATTAAGAACTATGTTAATTAAGATGAAAATAATTACTAGAGGGATTATTTTTTGATGATTTATTACAATTAGCGAAGGTATGGAACTTAAAATTATATTAGTCCAAGTGATTCGGAGAAAAAATGTTTCGGTCAAAATTAATTATGGATTGCTGGCATACAAACATAGTTACCAATTTAGTTTCACACATCAAAAAAAGATAGTGGGCACAACGTCAAAGTAACGATAAATAAGCCTTGAATTATAAAAAAAAGTGTTGTGAATACTGAAATCGTTGGATCTCGTACGCCTCTATTTCTACCGTGATGTTTCTACCTCTGTAATACCGCTATGAATCTATTAGTTTATATATTCGAAGTAAGGAGTTGGAGGCTATCTGTCATGACTGCAATACACGATCAAGCTGACCGTCTAATTTGCATGGGAAATTGAGGTTTTAAGTAAACTTGACCGTATGCGGCTTCAATTTGCATGATAAGTGTACTTGAAGATACCTGGCCGGGTCAATTTCAGTCACGCGTCATGCAAATTAGACGGTAAACGTGATCATGTATGGCAACCATTATACTGTTGGGTTTTCTTGGTCCTTCTTGCTCCTTTAGCTTTCACAAAGTATTAATTTAGTTATTATTTTTAATTAAAAATTAAATTAATCGTTGGTTTATACAAAACCAGGGTTGCGTGACGCAGGCGAGTAGGCTTAACGACACGGCTTCATCCCCGTGTGAGCCAGGAGGCAGACTCGTTACTACTACTACTACAACAACCAAGTCTAGGCAATTGGTCTTTAAAATGTTTTTAAATATTTGGTGAAATAATTACATCGCACCACAAAAGAATCGTGCACTATATTATATTTCTATACACTATTTCTTACGATACCTATACTTATAACTTGAACATATGACTATAATAAATAAAATAAAATAAATAAATAAATAAATATTGGTGGACATTTCACACAGCGCCATCTGGCCCCAAAGTAAGCTAAGCATAGCTTGTATCATGGGAACCAGACAACTGATATAATACTTATATATACTTTTCTTTTGTAAATACATACATATAATACATATTAACACCCAGACACAGAACAAACATCAATGTTACAAAGTCACATAAATGTTTGTCCTGAGTGGGGATCGAACCCACGACCTACAGCGCAGAAGGTAGGGTTACTAACCAACTGAGCTATGAGGCCAGTCAAAAATTATGAACAATATAATCTCATAAATATCTTTCATCAAATTACAAACTATTTAAATGTTCATTGTCCGACAAGGATTCATGAGAGAAATGTAAAAAACATTAACAAAATTTTCCTAAAACATGTCCTTGTATTTATGACAATCCTTCGATCAAAAGTAACCTAATCAAATTAAGGTAGTTAAATTATTTTGAAAATAACGCTAAATTCCTTTTAAAGTTTGAAAATGTAAGGTACCAACTTAACAAAAATGTCAGCCGTAACTTTATTTATGTCTATAATTCTCAAACATTCCAAAGATCTTTTCACGGTCTTTTTCGAGTACCGAAAATTGGCCGTTATCATAAAAAAATTCTTTATTAAAGGCAAGAATGCTAATTATACAAAAATTTTGTTCAAGAGTTTTTCGACAAAGTTCGATAACAGGGCAGAGGCGATGGAATCGCGAACAAAAAAAGAGTTTTTAACGTTATTTGTCTTGTTCATGAACGGGTTTATGTAACGGAAAATGTTTTTGCAGAACCTTTCGTCATTTCTCAAAAAAATCGACGGATACTTGAAAATCGACTATTTAAATCTTATTTGTAATCAGAGAATATTTTATGATCTTGTTTTGTATGATTATTGAATTAATTTTATGATTTTTTGGCCAAACAGTGTCTCTTGTGGGTATAACGGGATGAATATTACCTACAGTTTTGTAAAGGACTGCCCCGCCTTACTGTAGATTGACCGCGACAACGGTATACTGTGCTGGATTTTGTTCAACAACGTGCCGGTAATGTAAGTATAAGTATAAGTAAGTATAAGTATAAAATACATAGTAGTATAAGTGTAATGCCGGTGGTTGACCAAAAGCTAAAATATAGCTCAGGTATGTTCTAGAACCAAAAAATCAAAGACACGTGCACCATTACCTTGAACTTTTACTTTAAGAAACCGAGATTTTAATAAAGCCTGATTGTGATGCCATTTTGAACTTTGGACAAACCCGATATTTGGATAATGAAAACACGAGTGTCAGGTCTCGTATTGTCCCTGTAATTCAGAAATCATCTTTGTCCCTTTGTTGGTGGATTGTCGCTCTTCATTATATAAATTATGTGCCCGCCGTGTGCCCTATTGTGCGATTCTACGAGTGTGTGCCTTACTCGTCCCGTCTTTGTCAAACAAATTGGGTTTTGTTAATTTGGTTTCCGAATAACACACGTGGATTTTTCGTCGAAAAATGTTTGAGCATAAGACGAACTTCTTCTTCTTCGAGTCACCGGTTCTGTCGAACCAGTGTGGTGAAAGGATTGTAAGTGCGCCTCAAAGAGGCTCCTGTCGTGCACTCGACACATGTCTTCGAATTTTTAGTTCTAGGAAATGTCGGTTTCCTCACGATGTTTTCCTTCACCGTTTTAAGAACGTGGTATTGCGCACATAGATCTTTCAATCGAAAAACTCATAGGTGCACGTTGGGATTTGAGCCGGCGACCTCCGGATTGAAACTCGGGGTCAGTACCGCTAGACCACCACGCTCTCAAGACAAGACGAACGATATGTATTGATATGTCACTGGAATATATTTACGATAAACTAATTCTCGAGACATTGAAATGTTTACAATGTCTCTGATTGCTTATAATAATAATTTATTTATTTCAGGCTACTTAGTTTTAAATACATTGACCCATATAAATAGATACATTAGTGACATACATACATATAATAACTTAAGACTACATCAGCTTATTAGACCAAATGTTTTTCTTTTACATCTCATTCCAGTCCATAATTATTTGATAGTAAATATTTAATTGTCATAATATATTTGTTAATTATATTAAATTACCTAGACCAAGCAAACTGAGAACCGACACAACATTATGAAGCCGAGGTCACGAATCAGCTTAAGTAAACAGCGAACTAGGTAACTGTTTCAATACAGCCAAAGGAGTACCAGAGATATGAAAGCCGGCCCGTGGTAGAGACGAAATAACCACATCCTAAACAAAATCAATACGTTGTGAACATTTATTTTCTTGCGTCGAGTGAAGAGGATGTAAGAATTCCAGTTTCATTACTCGACTCACTACTCCGGGTCGGATGTTAAAGAAGCGCTTTTAATTGCAGGCTCATAGTCTGTACAGTGTACAGTACGTAGTTTTGTATATCTTGACTGGCCTCGTAGCTCAGTTGGCTAGTAACCCTACCTTCTGCGCTGTAGGTCGTGGGTTTGAACCCCACTCAGGACAAACATTTATCTGACATTGATGTTTGTTCTGTGTCTGGGTATGTATTATATGTATGTATTTATAAAAGAAAAGTATATAAGTATTATATCAGTTGTCTGGTTCCCATGATACAAGCTATGCTTAGCTTACTTTGGGGCTAGATGGCGCTGTGTGAAATGTCCACCATTGTTTATTATTATTTATTTATTATCTACGTATATCTATTATTAAACTTCTATACTATATTGTTATACTTTTATGTTTTTATTTTTAGGTTCTCATCATTTTCAATGTCTTGTGCTCTTTGCCTGTACTGTCACAAATAAATATATTTTTCTCTCTTTTCTTTCTTTCTTTCTTTATTAATATAATTTGTCGAGGCAGAAAATAGTACGCACCGTAAAATTACACCTACATTGGCTTTAGTATGTATTTAGTGGTCTTTGCCCAACATGACCAACCTTCAATTCGACCACTTATACTATGGTTGTGTTCCAATGTATTATTTTCACGCTCTCCGTTCCAACTTCTTAGTCACAATGTTTACGTTCCATGTTTGGGACTCCAGCTCTGAGTAAATCCAGGAATAACCAAATAATAATAGTTTAATTATTTATGTACCTAGTTTTGGAGAAACAGCAAAATTATGGCATTCGAATTTCCACTCGAATAAATGATTCAGTTTAGGTAGTCAGAACAAGGATCGTGCTCGCGAAAAAAAAGGAATCTTTCCATTAGAGGTTTCTTGTCTGTTCTCCCATGGAGGGTCGGATAGGGTTTGAACAGGCATCAAACTTATCGATAAGTACGCGTGACGCGTTTTGAATATTGACGTTTCCAAGCCATTTCTTTATGAATTCTATGGAAATAAAGGTTTTTGACTTTGACATTGATAGTAGTCATCTTTCAGTTCAGTAAACCACTTACCACCCTTTAAAATACATAGAGGTAGAGTTATAATTCAAAAATGTCATGTAAATACATACAAATGATGCAAATTACAGAAATAAAAGAGTGGCCTTGTGAAATTGTAAAAATATGCGCGGCTCCAATGGCCGCGGGCGCGTTGTAAATTTGCCACTTGTTTATACCGCAGATTGTTTGAATGTCCCTTTTTTAATTTATATCCTCCCCTTCTTGTTATCCTTCGTGGAATTACTGAAAAATCTCCATAACGCATCAAATACCGACCGTGAACTATATCACCTGTTATAACATGATTTTGATCTTATCAATATTATCTTGACTGGCCTTACAGCTCAGTTCGTAGTAACCCCGCTTCTGCGCTGTAGTTCGTGGGTTCGATTCAAACATATGTGTGACGAACAAAGTTTGTTCTGTGACTGGGTGTTGATATGTATGTATTTACACAAAAGTATACAAGTATTATATCAGTTGTCTGGTTCCCATGATACAAGCTATGCTTAGCTTACTTTGTGGCTAAATGGCGCTTGTGTGAGATGTCCAACAATATTTATTTATTTATTTTATCAAAATAAAGGACACACATTTTTGTCACTAATCAGTTAAGAAATAAATTAAATACGACTATATTTAAACGCTAGTATTTACTATGTCGCACATGGACAAGTAAAGACATGAAATACACATCCGGGAATCGTACCTGGGACCTCTCACTTTGAAAGCAATACGATATAACCGCCAGCAACTTAGCGACTGAGCCCTAAAACCAAATATGAAACCACTGTTATCCCAAATTACATGGAATTCTACATGTTTTGGCTGCCCCCATTACAATTTAGCTTCCAAAGAAAATATAAAAGTAAATAATAATTAAAATAGAAAAAGGTAAAATTGATAAATTTTCGTCGTCGGCGGCTAAAAAAGGTAGCTCTTACGTATGTCTGCCATGAATACCCTTTAAAAACGAAAGATTTTTTCACTTCAAATGCCATTGAGTCTCCCTTTTCATTAAGATGAAAGACGAAAAGCGCTCAAATACGTTCTGATGCGAAAACTTTGAAGAGAAAACCAGAGGGACGAGTATATAACGTAATCCGTGTTCCAATACATATTATTTATGTAGGTAGTGGAAATCGTGTGAGTAACTTTTTAGGCAGTTTTTATGTGATTTACTTACGGAACGAGCCTACGCCGACGGCCCATCTGGTGTTAAGTGGTAACCTCTGCCCATAACAAGCGATGTGACTTGGGTCCTCCCCTACTAGGTACGACAAGACTCAAGTCACATCGTATACGCCTGTAACTCTGAGATGTAGGTGGAATGTCTCACGTGCCAGTAATGTGTGCAACCACACTTTTCAAACCGGACCACAGCTTGGTGGCAGAAATGGGCATGGTGGCAGTACTTCCCCGGAAGAACTTGGCGTGAGTGCTACTGCTCTTAAAGATTGCCTGATGACTGAGTCAGTTGGTCGTCCGTTATGCGTATAGGTTATTAGATACAATCTAGGTTCCGGTTGAGAGCTGTCTGCTCTCACCAAAGGCCCGTGTAAATGCAGTCAAGGCCGTCTGCGGCCAACAGCAATATAGTCTATATGGCCTTGACAGCGTTTATACGGGCCTTTGGTGAGAGCATTTATTTAAAAATAAACTTTTAGGTTATTTATTTTACTAAAACCTAAAATTTACGTAAGTGGTATTTAAATTAGAATTCTTTTTCTTCCAATAAATCTTATTGAAAAGGATTTGAACATAAAGTTTGATACATCAATCAAATTTTAAGTAAAAACTTATCCAACCAATCTCCTTTGTAAAATTTCGTATCAAATTTTGCCAAAACATTTTTCCTGGAATGTATCTGTGTTTTGCTTAGTTATAATTAATTTGTTACTTCTACCTTTGAGTTCCAATCTCATCCGATTACACGAAGCTGATTTATAATTTTCGTTATTTTCACACATCTTTTAGGAAATTTTGGAGATTACTCGTAGAGAGGAGGAATTACGTTTATATAATTATTTTATGAAATATTCGGATTTATTAATATTGTATTTATTTTCTATTACAAATGATGACAGTAGAATCTTATTTGACCGTGACAGATTTGAAATTTGATTGGACCGAAATATTGTTCATGGCGAATATATTCCATGAAAATATTGGTGTTTTGTAAGGCAATGTCAAAGTCAAAGTCAAAACTTTTATTTGCATAGAATTCATAAAGAAATGGCTTGGAAACGTCAATATTATTCAAAGCATAAGGTCACGCGTACTTATTGATAAGTTTGATGCCTGTTCAAACCCTATCCGACCCTCCATGGGAAGAACACACAAGAAACCCCTAATGGAGTGATTCCTTTTTTTTTTCGCGAGCACGATCCTTGTAACAATAAAGGACTTACTTAATTTAAATATATTTTCTGTTTATAACAAAAGCAAATTGACTTAAAGTCTCCCTTACTTAGGAACGGGTTGACCGAAGTCTTGTGTGTTATCATCGTTAATCTCAAGATACGAATATGAAGATGGAATGAATTTCCTATGAGCACTCATTATTTAGAAACCAGATCAGTTATATGGGTGCACGACTGCTTCGACTAAGTAATTTATATAATTTGGTATGGTCACAGCACTTCCTTACATAAACTCGTCACGTGCTGTACTACAATAAAATATTTATTCACTTTGTTCCTTCTTTATTTATTTTATTTATTTAGTATCACAAAACCCACAGATCTTCAACTAACATATTTTAATCTTAAATATTAATACTTACATCTAATAATGGATTTACTTTATATACATTCTATTATTCTTTATACTAGTGAGTTTATTTTGTTTCTAGTTTGCGGTTTAGCTACACAGCTCGCGTGTATGAAAGCTATATTGTTTAGTTATATATTTTAATCTATTTGTATTATCAAATTTGTTTCCTTCATCTTAATTCACCCATCAAATTACCCCAAACATAATAGGTACATGTCATTAGAAGACCTTCTTTAACTATCTATACTACACAAATTATAAATATATGTACACCTTTTCTATAGCAAGCATTCTTATATTTGTTACCGTTAAGGCAGCGTTCGTAAAAAAAGGTATTCTCTCGACCGTTTTTATGTTAGCTTACGATGCAAAATTAGTCTCTACGTAAAGCCTTTTTATTTTAACGGCATAAATTACCAGCAATTTCTACCCTGAAATAACTATTTTTGAATTTTTTTTTGGAATCATGTGTTTAGTTATCTAGTTAAACTTACAAACTTTACCTCCTAATAATATTAAATACGTAGATTCACGCCTTTATACTGGAAAGGGTAGGCAGAGCTTCAGTGAACCACTTTCCACTTCGTAGATGTGACGAAGTATGAAGCTGGTCGCTGCCATTTTTTCTCGCGAATAACTCAGCTGACACTTTCTTCCAGAAATTATTACCTTAATATCCGGCAGCCAGTACAAATCTTATACTAACGAAATTACCAAAAAGTCCGGCCTATTGTAGGTGAAAACAAAATTACAAATTTAAAAGCAAGTACTCCATTTAAAGAGAGGTTTACCTAGTATGAATACGCTCAGCGTACCTTCTATTACCTGAATTTGAAATTCAAAGTATGAAGATTAAACTTCCCCAAGTTCTTTGTTAGAGAATTTGTTTCGACATGAAACCGATTTCACAGTAAAACAGACTGGAACAGTTAGTACAGTTTTAAATGCAGGTTGCTATGCTAATTTCATGCTGAAATAACTTCTTATGGCTCATAGACCATAGAAGAAATAGTTTATCGCATAATCCATATTCACGTGTCAGAGTGACGGCCACATAGGATACGACTTGCGTCTTCTTGTAGTCGTACCTAAGTAAGGGAGTATTGCTTGTTGCATGCAGAGGTTACCATTTACACACCTGGTGGCTGCACCTGGGCCATCAGCTCATTCCATAACTTAGTCACATAAAAAAGGACCTTTTTCCGTATGTTACTGACATCTATAATATCTATAATAATATGCGTTTTTTTTATGTAATACAGTTACGGAACGAGCCGACGGCCCACCTAGTGTTAAGTGGTAACCTCAGCCCATAACAAGCGATGCGGCTTGGGTCCCCTACTAGGTACGACAAGACACAAGTCGCATCGTATGCGCCCGTAACTCTGAGACGTGTAGGTGGAATGTCTCGTGTGCCTGTAATTTCACCGGCAACCACACCTTTCAAACCGGAACACAGTAACGCGAACGCATTACTGCTTGGCGGCAGAACTGGGCATGGTGGCAGTACTTCCCCGGATGAACTTGGCGAGAGTTCTACTGCTCTTAAGAGTGTGCAGTGAAGTGCATGTATTATCAATGGGGTATCCTGTTGTATGACAACTATAAGGTATCATTTATATCGTTCCCTCTCAAAATTATGTAAATAATTAAACTGAGCTGTTTTTGAGTCACTGTTTCATTTATATTCCTGTGTCGATGTTCAGACTCTACAACCTGTGTTTTGCATTCCTTAGCCGCATAAATATTTTCAAATACAGTTCATATAATGTGGGTAATAAAAGGAAATATTTTGACTGTACTGTCCGAAATATTTTAGGTCACAATAGTAGGTAATAATAATTGAAATTTGGTTTTGCGATTCGAATGAAAATACACTTATATTTTAACCTAAATTGATTTTGAATAG